>JAGPOW010000261.1:239604600-239614721 GCA_030014935.1 Caiman crocodilus
TAAAAGCATCCAGGCTTCCTGGTTCTAGAGCGACAGGAGATTCATTTTAAATATTAATTACCAGTCAGACATTTTGACTATGAACATATCTCCTGCCCTTACATTACAGGAGAGATCTCCATGGAAAGCAAATGTTTTCCACATACAGTATGAAGTGTGATAGACAGAGAACTTATGCCAAGACAGTTCACTTAATATTTCATGTTCATGCTAATACAGCCAAGAAATGTAAGCAGTCTAAACTAATGACTGGCATAGATGATTTACAGGGAGCTTTCCATCTGAAGAATGGGTATATTCAGTGTAAATTAACTAAGTCTTAGAAACTAATGAATTCTATTAACTGAATTTATCCAAGCAATAAAAAAGGCTTGTAATTCTACAGAAAAAAAATCTACCTCCTTTTGCTGGTTTGGAGATCATCAATTTGTTGTGACACCCAGGTCATAAGTCAACCATGAGATGTTATTGGAAATCAAAGATTTTCCTTTCTAATAATATATAACCCAATTAAAATAGGGAGAAACTTGCTAGTTTGGACTCATACTGGTTTTAGCCAACAAAAATATTCCAGTGTCTCTTTCTGTGGTTTTCCTACCACTTGAGTTTAACATTGTTTCAACCCCAAACAGCATAGATGAAGTGCAGTGCATTCCACACACTGCATGACGAATTCTAACTGGAAGAGAAAAGCAGTTTTTAGAGAAAGAAGATTCCAAACTTTTCACAGTCACAGGTATACTGAAAAGAAAAACTTTGTAGTCCTTAATTTTATAAAAAAAGTTTGCTCTACCCTTTTTTCTTTTTTTTGAAATGCCAGGCACTTCCTTTCCTGTGGGATCTCCACAATATCTTTGGAGGATTTGAATGGTGATGTCACCAGATGGTGATATGTAAGCTGCAACTTTCCCTTCCCAAAACAGAAAAATGGCAGGACCTGTGTCAAATCAAACAGTGGAACAATATACAAATACTGACCAATGAACTTTCTACTGTTTCCAATACTATACTTGTCTTTTTAGGTATCTACACATTCTTGTGACTAGAACTATACCAATCTAAAGCAGTAATGTATTTTATGTAAATATTTGCATTGCCATATACCCAATACTGTATTCAAATAAATACCATGAAAAAACTTATTCCAAGGATGTGCCTTCTACTGAATTACTTAGTCCAGGTCAATACAGTGGACTTTCCTACCTGTGTGGAATCCAATAAAGGGACTACAACTCTTCTGCCACAGTAGGAGCTCTTCAGCATCCCTCTGAGGAATACATAGTGAAGGGCTACCTTTCTGCTTTTGACCCTTTTCATTAAAGATCAATTTCAGTTTATCAGAAAGACAATATTTTTTTCATAATCCCCAGAATGAAGGACTCAGGAACTGCTAATAGGAATGACGCTGGCCCTGATGACAGATTGTAAATCTCTCCTAGGAAGGACAGGCCAGGGTTCCCCACCACTACAAGGAACACGGAGTGATCCCCACTGCCCCCATGTGTGCCCAAACCCTGCCCACTCCCCCAGTCCATCAATGGTTGCCCCCACCCCGCCCCAGCATTGCGGCACTTAAAAAAACCCAAAAACAAAAAAAACCCAAAAGCCCTGCAAACACCAGCTCCTGCCAGGCAGGGGGGCAATCCCCGCTGTCCCCCATTGCTCTGCCACGAACCCCCAGAGGCCTTGATGGTCACTGCAGCAACCAGTGAGTGCAGGGCTTTTTAAGTGCCAGGATGGTGAGGATGGGTGGGGGGGTCGGGGTCCGTAGCAGAGCCCCCGCATGCAGCACATGGCAGTGGGGGGCAGCAGGGAGTGCCACACCCCACCTGGCAGAGACAGGGCTTTTTGGGGGGAATTTTTTGTTTAAGTGCCAGGTCAGTGGGGCCAGGCGGAGCAGCCATTGATGAGACTAAGAGACCAGGCAGGGGTTGGGGGGCATGGGGAGCAGGCAGGGGATGGGGCCTGCCAAGGGTCTCCTCTCTCTTCCTCCAGCTCCTCCCTTCCACACACACTTACCGTCACGGAGTCTGGGTCCAGCTCCCTGTGGCGGTGAGCAGGGACTGCCTGAATCACTAAAACTCTCAATGTTCTCTGAGTCTCTTTCTGAATTGATTCAGATGCTTTGGATTGATTTAGGTCTTTTTATTGATTTCCCAATTTGATTTGGATTCAGAGATTCAGTCGCCAAATGGGGCCAAATCTCCTCTGAATTGAATCAGCAACTGAAGGTTCGTACAGCTCTAATTTCTACAGTGAGAATCACCATTCTCCCAGCAGAAGCCAGAAGTGTATAAATGTTCATGCTGTTTCTAGCAGTCCAAAACTGGCAATTTCAGAAAAATAAGCCCACTCCAACCCATTATAAGTTGCTGCCAGGAGAGTTTCTCCTGGGAGAATGAACACTTGTTCACTTTCCATGGCTTAGTTCCTCCTGGAGTTGAACTGTGGGGAGAGGCTCCTGTGCTTTCCAGACACTAGGGTCCTCACAGTCTGGAGAAGGCAACTTCTCCAGGCCAGGTGGTAGACCAGGAGGGGAAGGAAGGAGTAATTGCCAGCTGTTCCCTCCTGGTTCCTACACATCACAGACTCTGGTGTGAGGAGATGGCAGGGGGCTTGTGGAGCTGTTCCACTCCCCTCAGGAATAGTAAGACTGAAGCAGCTACTGCTCCCCACGTGTTCTGCAGACTGTGATCACCCTATCTCAGGAACGAGCAAGGAGCAGGGGAGAGGGGGTTGTTGCAGGCTGAGTTCCTGTACTTTTCTACCTCCTGGAATCATGAACACTTTTGTAGGAGCCAGTGGTCTGGCATTTCCATAGATGCAGTGGTGAAGATGTTATATTTAGCCACAGATGGACACTCAATGAGAACGTTATTTTTAGTTTATACAATAGGTGATCTCACTGGAGTAGATGTACATGAATAGAGGGATGGTATTCCAAAGCAGCTTGGACCTCATACACAATTACTTATTGTGTAAGGAGCTTACAAATCAAAGTCACCATAATAAATTGCATTTAGAAATGCATTGAAAAGAATCCATGAAGATTATAGTTCATCCCTATAATAATTTGATTTTGCAGCAGCTGAAAGTTCTCTATGAGCACACACTCATGATGCCAGCTTTTTAGTTATTAGGATTGCATTTTAAAGTTTAACTGGGATGGGATAAGTCCTCACAGCCCTTCAAAATAATGAAAACACTATTGAAGAAATTAACCTTCTCTGCAATATACAAAAACACTTCATGAATTGTACTAGTAATTCTTTCAACTGAAGTATCTAATTTGTATTTAAATATTTCTTTACATGCTACCTTAACGAGATGCACAATTTCTCTCTAAGCATCTTAATTTTATGCATTTTTACACTTCTAAACATCTTGGTAGTGTGGACTGCTTATTTGCATTAATTTACATACAATTTGCAGGAAATGCTAGAAAGGAATGCATAATTTTTTTTCCAAAATAAAAATATCATTTTATAAGGAACATCATGAATTTGTTTGCTTACCTACTATAGTTATGAGATTGCATCTAGAATTTACGTAAGTGCAAAATAGCACTTACCAAAAACAAGCATTTTTTCATTGTGAAAAACTTTGAAAATATATACTCTTGCATACACATGCAAACACAAAATGCAGCTTGCTAGTTCTTTTCTACAAAGCAATGTATATCCATCTAATGAGCAGTTCTATAGAAATATTTCCACATATAAAATTAAGTGTGCATAGAAGTTTTTTCAGGATCAGAGCCAGTTGTTGATTATATCTTATATTAAATTAGAAAGTATTCAAGTACATTCTATGTATATATCATTCTACGTACATATTTACAGACAGTGTTTTATTACTTTTAGCTTGAGTTGTTACCTTAAAATTTGGCAGAACATACCAACCATATGATACCAACCATACTCATGTAGATGTATTTTTCTTGCTTTATTTCAAATTAAAGGTATCCAAATATATGAATAAAAATGGAACTTTCATCATCTTCTCCTGTCAGAGTCCATGTTATTTGTTTAACCTTCCACATTTACCTCTTTACTGACTCCATATTTCTGCCAAAATTATCTCTATTTTTAGATGTGTTTGTTTGATTTCATTACAATAAAGTTATAGGTTGTATCTGCATTAGAAAGACACTATCTACAAAACTAGAGGAACAGTCCAGGTGAAAACAGTTTCAAAGAAATATGGATTTAAACAAGGGATGAGCAGCTTGAGCAAACTAGTGAGGAAGACAGACCCTGGATTAAATTATGAATCAAGTCTAGCAATCGACCCACATTCTAATTTCCTACTGTATGCAAAGTGATTTCTGAATGTGGACTGATTACAGAAATTGACCAGCCAGAATGATTCTCATTATTTCCCCACTTCTCAATAACCCAGATGTAAAATCAGAAACTCAGTAGAAAAAAATGGAACAGATGCTATATTAGAGTTGAGCTTTCTAAGCAAATAACTTCTGAACTGCAAAAGTGGTCTTCAGAAAATATCTGTGGGTGTACATTGCTAAAATATGCAACATTTCCTATAGTCTGTCACAATGATAATTTTTTAGCATAAAAGGTGTTTTTTGTCTCTTTCATTGTTATCACTGTTGTTTATAACTCAATAGTTGGTGTCAGAAATGGTTTGATGAATAAAGGAACTTCAACAGAATTACTTATTCTAGTAAGTGGCAGAACCTAAATAGCCCAGGGTCACACTTTCCCTTCAACTGTCCTATAAAGGCAAAAACTTACCAAATTCAAAGTTAAATAGCTGAAATCAAACAAAGGACAAGTTGGATTCAGCAGTAAAGGTACTGCTCAAAACTGTGGGATTTTATTTGCTACATTAAACATTATGTAAACTGATACGCAAATTAGGCGCCACCCTAGCAAAATTGTTCGTAGGACCCTTGGGCTAGAGACAGAAGCTATACATAAATCGGTGTAAGTGATCAGAAACTGGTTTAAACCCGTAACAGAATAGAAGTTCAATGCATATAAACTACTTTCAAAATGGCTGAAGTTCGTTTAAACTCAATCTGGTTGAATGTAGTATTACACTTAACTGATTTAGGTCAAAACTGGTTTATGAAACTTCTGTTCCGGCTCCTACATTGGTTCAAGTTAAATCAGAGTTCCCCAGCTTCCCAGCGTTTTGCAGCCCTGGGCTGAGCTGTGCTGTCTGCTTCAGAGAGCGGGGCCGGCCCCACCTCTCTGCTCCCTAGCTGGAGAAGTGAGGGCTGGTTCACGAGCCTCACTGGCTGGTTCACAATCCCACCCCCCTCCCCCAGCAACCCCCTGCTAGGGTTTGGGGCCAGGGAAGGGGTCAGGGGGGTTAAACTTCCCTTCACCCAAGTACTGAGCAGCCCTGTCCTGCTTACTTAGCATGATGGATTCTACCTGGAAGAGAAAAGAAGCAGTTTTTTAGAGAAAGAAGATTCCTAACTTCTGCAACTGTGGACTATAAATCCCAGAGGCACCTGGAAGCACGAAGAGGAAGTGATGAATGGCCCTGCAGAGTCCTGCTATTATAAGTCTGGACTCCAAATCCCAGAGACCTCGAGGGCAGCAGGAAGAAGTGAGCACATAGCCCATTTGGTTATTGGTTTAATAGTTGCAGCTTAGACTAACCTGCAAAGACTGAATCAATTCAGCCTCAGGTTTTTGACTGTCTGTACTTAGCCTTGGTGTCTTGAAACTGAGGCTTCCTTTAATTGGGTTTAAAAAAATAATTGCCACTTGCAGTTGCTGTTTTGGTCTAAGCCAAAAGACCTCTCTCAGCTTCTCAGGTATTAGACACTTGTTACCAAGTTCTCTCCCCAGAAACCAATACATCAAAACTCATTTTTAGCAAGGAGTTAGTTGCCAAAGTGAGCAATCTCTAGCTTCTGGCATTGTATATTTTCCTGTTCCACTGAAGTGCATAAGCAAGGCCTGTCAGCATCCCCAGCCCCATACAGATTTTATATGTCAGCACCATGAGTACTTCCACTGATGTCCATAAAGCTTAAGTTGATGCACCATGAACTGGTTACAGTGCATAAAGAAAAGTACATACACATAGGAGTTTTTTAGGTCAAAGCCCCAGATTCCTGGATTTTGTTGGGATAATTAAGACCCTAAAAGTTAGGGAAATATATTTTGTTTTGGTTTTGGTTTCTGTAATACATTGCTTGATAGTACAGAGGTGAGCCAGACCTATAACTATGCCATCTACGCACCTAACATCCCAACCTACCACACTATATATATTTTAATTGTTATTGACTTTTTCAATACAATACAAAAAATCTGAATAATGCATGTCAACTGTACATGTAAAACCAAACTGTCACAAATAATAAGCAAAAGAAAAAAAGGAAATGAAAAAAACCAAGGGAAAAGGAAGGGACAGAGGAGGAGGGAAGCATAAAGCGTGCACCAAAATATTCCAAGACTTCCTTCCAAACTGCACCAAATTTTGTGAAGCAGTCAAGCCTGCTAAACACATCTCTCTTGATAGATGCCAGCTGTACCATCTCATTGTACCAGATTTTGACATTTCTAGATGTCCTATGTAGCAATATAATCCTACATGTTACTAATAAGGCCTGCTGTTAGAGTGCAATCTGGGAAGGATTCAGTTTGAATTTTTTAAGAATATGCCCAAGAACACACATATATGCCAAAGTTATCAGTGCTGTGTTCAAAACCACATTAACTCTAGTTACAATTTCTTTCCAAACAGAACCAATAAGACATGACCAAACCTTGTGAACAAATTTTGCCTGCAATGCATCACAAGTCCAACCTGTATTTGGAGCAGTATATTTAAGTTTTGAGCCCAGTATAGATGAAAAATGATCTATTGTTATACAAGACAAAGCCTAAGACCAACTGTCAGTGTTAGAATATTGTAAATTGCCCATTTCCACTGGGATTTTGTCATCTGGATACCCAAGTCTTCATTTCATTTCAGTCTTAAATTGTCTGTATGAGAAATTATATATCTACAGAGCGATGGCACAGGATGGGAAAGAAAAGCACATTTCAAGGCAAAAAATAACTAATTTGGAGTATTTTCCACACCTAAAACCTCAGGTTGATTTTCTAATATTTGATGAAACTTCGTATATGGCCATTCAGCTGTTTTCAGAAGGTCAAATACATCATGCAACTCAAAAGAGGATTTCCTACTAGAAGCTGTTCTACATACACAATACACTCATCTATCCAGTTTCTCCATATCAGTTTGTAGGACCCATACTTTAAAAAGGGACTGCCCAAAATAGGGGCCTTCCAAAACAATGATAAAACTTCAGTATGTTTGCCACATTTTTCCAAACTTATCAGGCTACAAAAATCATAAGGATTAGAGATTTGGAAAAGTGGTGATAAGTGCAGCTAATGATCGTTGCTAGTGGAAGGGGAAACATAAGCGTCTGTTAAATGTCTATCCATATAGAAGAGTTAAGTTACGTTAGTCATCCAGCAACACTATATGTTGAAACGAAAAAATCTATTATTGTAAATTAAAAGATAGTACAACTCCATTAATTTTCATAATCATATTAAAGAGCTGCTGTAAAACTTTTGGTGACTCAGGGAAAAGGTTGTTTGATATTCTAAAATGTAATAAAACAAAACCTATACCGGCATCATTTCAGCAAGTATAAAAAGAGTAATTCGAGTTCAGGGACAAGCAGTAAACCCCCTTCCCTCATGCCCATCCTCCCACAAAGTATAACTTTGCATCATAAGCACATTTTGTCAACAGCAGGCTGCAGTCCTAGTAAAATCATTTAAGTGTGCTATATACTTACAATGGAAATAAACTTGATTTGCATGCAATTTATACATCTGAGGCGATACATATTTGTTACTGAAGCCACCACTACCTGCATCTGGGAGCCACTGAGTTCTGGAACACACACCATGTCAGTCAATTTGTATTACTGGCATCAAACACAGACAGTAGTTAAGTTATTTCTAGGGGCTTTTTTCTTTAAAGCAATACATTGAGACTACTGAATCCTACTGCAACAAGGAAAGAACCAGTCAGTATGCTAAAACAAATTCCTCATTCTTTGCAATGGAGGGTAAAGGAACTTTACCTTCCATTGGAATAGGAAGCAAAATTAAATGAATCAGAAGTTGTAAGTGTGGGTTGCGATGTATGGAGGCACAATATTGCTCGGAGTGCTCTCCCTTCATATTCCTAGCAGCCATCAGCTCTTCCATGGCAATAACAAACAAGTGAACGTCCAAGGGAATCTGGGAATGTGATCTGGCACAGGAAGCCGGGAAGAAATTACTTTATGTAGCACGCTCTCATGACTCCCATGTATCAGCAGAGGGGGAACATGTGTTCAGTCAGTGTGTAGAAGCCAATGGCAACATGGCATAAGCCAGCTGCACTGCCAGTACTGGGATTCAAGCTTGAGGGCTGTGCCTTCTCGGCAGCTGTTCTATGGTACTTTCCAAAGATCTGTCAAGTTTGGTCCAGTTTGTCCCATGGCTCCTCAAACTTCATACATTCACCAAACTACATCTGTACCACTAGAAGAAGCCACCAGAAAAATGCCACTGAAGTCTTACTGTGAGACCTTGCATAGAATTTACAAGGCAGAGACCATTTGATAACCTGCTACAACACAGGGGTGAATTTTGCCTGAAATCCTACTAGAAAATCTTCCATTTGTCCCTTCTTGCCAGCAACAGAGATTTTTCCTCAGACCAAACCACAGGATGTGGAAGGACAGAGATTTTTACATGCAAGGGGAAGCTACGGCACTAATACACTAGAAAGGAATTTAATTAGCACTGCTTTTTGTAGTAATTTAATTTCTTGTATTTGGCTTCACTATATTCTACCCTACAGACTTGCACAGATCTACTTAATCTGATTAATATTCACGAAGTAATATCTGTGCTTGGTGCAGTGTGCACCACAGAGAACAATTATAATATTGAAATGCATACATGTAGCAGATATTTCTGATTCTGAGGTAGGATCATTATTAATACATTGAATCTTACTGTCAGGGTAAAATATTGTCTGGACTTTATTATCTACCCTTTTTGGAATACTGCCGTAAGGTCTTTAGCTTCCATTTGAACAGACATTAGCAAAAGCAGAAGGAGTTTCAAATTAATATTTTAAGTCCAACGGTCAAGCAAACACTTCAAATGTCATACCAGCAATTGGACTATGCCTAGGTCCCTTGTCAATGGCTGCGTTTTAGGACCTTCCTAGTGAATCTCAATGAACACACTATTACCAAGATTTTATATTCTAGAATTAAATAGGAAGAATTCCAGGTTAGTAAAGATTTTATCTGTCAGGATTCACAGGGCCTAGGATGTGTCCTCAAGTATATACAACAACAAGCCTTGAACTGCCAGAGAGATGAAACAGACCTCCTACAGCTTAATTTAACATAACTAAACCAAGACATGGAAAAAGTAAAAACAGTACCCTGCAGTAACTGGCTAATACTCTTTCCAATTGTGTATGCAGAAACATGACACATTGAGAACAACTTCTTACTGTATCTGACCATGTTGCTAGTCATACCTAAAGCATCAGCAAGTATATTACCTTAAAATATTAAGTATAAGACAAATTATTGTACAGAAAGTGTTGAATTTAAATTCAGTTTTGAAGAAGGGCCCCTGAGGGACTCGTCGGGCAACCTGGTGCTCGCGGCCGATGGGAAGGCGGAGATCTTCAATGGGTTCTTTGCCTCGGTCTTCCTAAGGGGGGACCGGGACATGCCTCCCGTTGGAGGACTGTATTCCCATTCGGGAATCGCTGCTGAGCCGAGGGTAAGGGTTGACCTAGTGGAAGGGCTTCTAGAAGGGCTGGATGTCTTTCAGTTGGTGGGCCCGGATGACCTACACCCGAGGGTGCTGAGGGAGCTGGCGGGGGTGATCGCTGAGCCCTCGGCTCGGTTACATGAGCTCTCTTGGAGCTCTGGACAAGTGCTGGAGGACTGAAAGGTGGCCAATGTGGTTCCCATCTTTAAGAAGGGGAGCAAAGAGGACCCGGAGAACTACAGGCCAGTCAGTCTCACCTCGGTCCCGGGAAAGATATTTGAGAAAATTCTCAAGGCTCATATCTGTGAGGGACTGGCT
>JAGPOW010000261.1:239621241-239648172 GCA_030014935.1 Caiman crocodilus
ATCTATATAGACATTCAAGGGCCTGAAGGATAAGCATATCACTTAAACTTCTTAAGTCTAAACTTTCCAACTATCTATCTACACATAGTTCACAGTTTACTGGCAACTGTGCCTGGGGCTGTCATTTTCGTCTGGGCCAGGTACAGACATTACACATAAACTAGTGTAAGTGACTGAAAAACAGCCTATACCCATAACAGAACAGAATTTTGGCGCTCCATAAAAATGGCAGAATCCAGTCTAGGATAGACCTGGATCGATGCACACTCAGACTTAATCAATTTAGGTTAGACCAGTGCACTGAACTTCTGTACCAGATCCCCTATTGATTCATACACGTTGCTGTCAACTGGCACCCAGGAGCCTTTACAGTTTCCCACTGCAGGTTCCCCAGGGCTGTTCCAGAGCCAAGCCAGCACAGCTTTCCCCCCATGCTCCTCCCTACAGCCAGCTGTCATCCACAGGTAGGTGGGGAGGTGAGGAGGGTCGGTGTCCCTGCACAAGCCCCGGCAGCAGTGTCAGTCAGCTGCAGGACAGTCAGCTCAGCAGCAGCAGCTGCCAGTGACAGAACATGCCTGGTGGTGCAGAAGGCTTTGAGCTGGGCAGCAGGGGCTCTACCGAGAGAAGCATAAGGCCCCTCGGAGCTCCAGCAAATGGCAGGTGGCAGCAGGAGGCTGGGAACCCCCCCATTTCCTGACTGCCTGGCACTCCTAGACTATGGTCTTGTCCTACCCACCAGCTGCCAAGGGGCCTGACCCTTCCCTTGGCAGAGCTCCCCTGCCCCTGCTGCCCATTCTATGCCTCCCGGGCTGCTTAGCATGTCTTGCCGCTGGCTGCCATTGGTGCCAGGGCTCATACAGGGACACAGACTCACCCTACCCCTTACCAACCTGCAGCCAAACAGCTGACCTGAGGCAGGAGGTGGGGTTGGGGAAAAAGTCTGTGTTGTGTGATAACTCAGGAATGGGGCCTGCTGGGAAGCCTGCAGGAGCACCCCCAAGCTGTTGGCCTCAGCCAGTGCAGGCAGCCTGCATACTACCACCCACAAAGGATGAACACATGTTCTGTTCACCCCCCATCTAACCTAGGTAACATACAGAAACTTACAGAAACACACAGGTTTGACTGATTCCATCTTGGGCTTTTTGAATGTTTGTACCTAGCCCTAGCATAAAACTAAATTATGTCATGTCTCTCAAAGTTTCATGGTAACAAGCAATTCAAGAGGCAACTGCTAATGCCAAAAGGCAGAACATTTTAGCTTGTGGTTAACTCTGGAATCACAATTGATGGCTGCAGCCCATTCCAGACCTTTAAAATGGTTTGACAGTCAGTTTATCACCTCTCTAAACAAACTTAGAAAGGAAAGATGGTCTGAGTTTAAGGCACTGAGCTGGGAATTAGGAGACCAGCATTTGTTCTTCAGCTGTGCCACAAGCTTCTAAGTGACCATGAGCAAGTCACAGTGTTTTAAGTACCTCAATTTCCCAATCTGCAAATAACTCCCTACCTCCCAGGAATGCAGAGGTGCTAAATGCATTAATGTTTGAGAGGTGCCATAAGACATTTTACTGTTGAGTGTTACAGAAAAGTTGATAAATTAAACAATGTTTGGTAAATTCATTAATCCTGAATTTATAGCATTACTTAGAAGTTAGTATCTGGAAAAGGAATTCAGGAAAGAAAGAGTGAAGTGAATAATGAAGCCAAAGGCAGAATTGTAAAATTGCAAAGATGCAATTAAGAAGTAGAACCCAAACATTTATTACCAGTATTAAAATAAAATGACTGCTTACTTGCACAATGTGTTACCACACACTACATACTGCATATGCAGGTTTTCCAAACATTCCCAGGAGATAAAAGTGCAAATTCTTTTTGATAGTGTTCATGACCTTATTCATTCATTTGCAGTAAACAAAATGCTTGTGGATTGTCATGCTTGGCAAAGATTCCTGCTGAAAGTGTGTGTATACCCATCCTGAAATTACTTTGATTTTCCACTGCTACCAATTATAAAAATTTAAATTCTCCAGTCTAGAGTCTTAAACGACATCATATGATTTTGATGAGCAATCATAAACCATGAATAGCCAATAGAAGTGATGTGTTTGTGAACAATTCATGGACAAGTCTAGTTGTGTAGGACAGTAGAAACATTTCAAAGAAGGAGTTAGCTAAAAGAATAAATACTAAAGTTTATTCATGGATAGTCATTATTAGAGGTGCACTGATACAATCAGTCTGATATTGGATCGGCAAAATTGACTATCAGAAATTGGGCTAATGTGGCTGACACTGTGGCCAATAAATGGCCTGTGCATGCAGACAGCTACAGTGCAACATGTAGGTGGTGAGGAGCACAGGCCGGCAGCATGGAGAGCTGTGCGCAGCTGGTAGTTGTGGTGGAAGCTGGGGGGAAGTGAAGAGGTGTGGGGTGCCCAGATTGAGGCCCCCACGGCGAGAGAGGGAGTAGGGCAGGGGTTGGGCTAGACACTGCCTGGGCAGGGTGGGACATGGGACAGAGCTGCAGGTCATATAGGGGTCTTCGGTGGGGTGGCTCCCGATGCTATGTGTACCCCAGGAGGGTATGGAACCATGTGCCCCTGGATCTGCATGGGGTATGGCCAAGGCTGTGCTGGGCTCTTCCCCCTCACCACCCCTCCATAGCCCCAGTCCCAGTGCCGCTGCCATACACCCCAAGCACAGCCCAGCCCCTTCCAGGAACAGCCCAAGCAGGCTTGGCCCCAGCCCACAGTGGCAGCTTACCCTACCCTACCTCACACATACCCAGGGGCACATGCCCCCCATGCCTTCCCAGGGTAAGCATTTCATCGGGAGGCATCCTTCCCCTCCCCATGCCCCCTGGATGAGCCACGGCTCTCTCCTGTGCCATGCCCTGCCTGGGCAGCACCTACTCCAGCCCCTGTCCCACTCTCTCCTCACCATGGGGGCCTCAATCTGGCCCCCTTCACACCTCTTCCCTTCCCCCTCCCCTTCCACCACAACAGACTTATCAGCAAGACACTGCTTCAAGCTGCCGACCGGCGTATCAGAAATCGGATCGGCATCAGCCAGCATGCCTCCTGAAAAATTGGCTATCAGTATCGGCTCCAAAAATCTCTATTGGTGTACCCCTAGTCATTATCATAAAGAAAGCTGCTAAAGCTCAATAAATTGTTTACTAAAAGTAAAGCACCTATTTCTACTATCATTTTTAGAAACATATGGGATTCCATGTTTCAGGACTGCTCCCCCATTCTTACAACTACTTATATAGTCAATGCTCTAATTAGCTGCTGTTAGGTTTCCTTTAACCTCACTTAGAACCATCCTTATCTGACATTGCATAAACTTTAGATGGGGTCAGGAAAAATAACTTATGCCAATACATTAGAAGCACCATCACAAAATAATATTAAGCAGAAGGCAGGGCAGGATGGTCACTAAAGTGCCCTGCCTTCAGGACCTAACATGGCTTACAACCTCTCTCTAAAATAGTATTATTGGGAATGTATTTCCATATCTATCAAAATGACCGTGAAAAAATGAAGTTAAAGGTACAACATTTTCCTTGTAGAATGGCACTTCTCCTGACACACACTCAGACCTCTTCGCTTGAGGGATCTTTGTAGTTCAGCTTTAATGTTATTTTAATACAGGAATCATCCTTTCTGGATTAAGCCATAAATCACTAACTCCTACCTTTTCCTCCCTTACACTCTCCCCGTCAAAGCCCATATCTGTTGTGGTGCCTACATGTAATCAGGTACTCTGGGATGGCTAGACTGTGCAAGGATGGATTATTTTATTCATTTCAAAAACTAAAAATTCAGATAACTGGCAATTACCAAGTTGTGCAACTGCTAATCTATTTAACCCTGCAACATTATCATTACTCATGTTCTCCTTGTTGTTTGTCACACTCACTTGCTGCTTCTTGATTTAAATTAGATTGCCATCTCTTCAGGGCAGGGACAGTGCCTCCCTGCATATTTGTACAGTGCTGGGAACAAATGGAATCTTCCACAGCACAGATAAAAAGCTGCACCTCTAGCAATGCAGAGAGTAACTGGGGACTCAAGTCTTTCCAACAAGAACTTGTCAGGATGAACAAAAAAAGAAAAAAGGAGAAAAGGATAGGAACTTTGTAGGAATAAATCCTCAGAGGGAATGAGAGCACTACACACATTTTGAATGAATTAACTAATGCTGTAAAGATTTAAAACTTGGGCCAATAATTAAAATATAACTACAAACCAGAAAATAATACACACAAATTCACTATTAAACACTGCATTTAACATTTGTTATGTAGTTTTAGAGAACTTTACTATTAGAAAAATACTTTCTCTTTTGTTATGCTTGCTATAAACATGCAGATACGCCCTCTGGCTGGATATATAAGATATATATCAGGTGTTGTATTTTAAGTGCTGAAATTTGAACCATTAGTTCATTTTTATGAACCTAGATCATAGCAACAGAATCCAAATCTCTTGTTTCTTGTCACAAATCTTAAGTAATTTTTTCACTTGTTAAGGATTTTCAGGTTACGCACTTTTAGTTCCAGCAGCTAACATTGAACAAACTGGAAAAGCCATGCTGACAGAAAATTATGGTGATGTATTTAAAGTAGGCCACAATGTTCGCCTCCCAAATACTGAACTCCTCAGTTGGATATTTATGTGACCAAACAAACAGTGCATGCATTTTTATATGTTTCCTGATCTTCTCAATTTCTACAGTGTAAAACATTTTGCATAAAATGAACAAATTGAAGCTATGATCTAATGGCTAGAGTTTGAATGTGGGAGCCAAGATGCCTGGGTTGGATTCCAGTTTCTGTCAGTACTATGATCTTGGATGAATCACTTAGATTTTCAAGTCCAGTGGGAGATGCATTTGCATAGCTGTTATGAAACTATTCTTATGCGTGTTGTTATAGCACCCAGGTGCCCACCTTGCAGACAGGAGCACAATGAGCTAGGCACTGCCCTGCAAAATTCAGGTATCAAAAGATAGAGATAGGTGTCCACTCAAATTTTAGAACATGTATTAAAGCAAGGGTACGTTTCTGGAAAGCCGGGCAGGTAATTCCCAGGGCGTGGAGGGCCCGATCTTGCACAGGATTGCTGGGCTGCACAGGATAAGACCCCCTTCATGGTCCTGGAACACCTGTTCAGTGAAGCTGGAGAGCGTGCGTAACTCTGGGCTTTTCTTCTGCAAACCAAAGAAACGTCCCATAGTGGCACACAGTAATATCAGCTTTGTTGATTTTTGTGCATGATACGGGACACAGACATTTGTTTGGTGAGCTTTTGTGTCATCATAAAAGGATTTATGGGGCCCCAAGGTGACAGGAGGTAACATCTGTTTCTAACCTTAGTTATGCTTGGAAAGTTGAGTTCCTCAAACAAAAGATGCTATAAAAATGCTAAGTATTAGAATGGACTATGAACATGCAAGGGTCAAACTCTATTCTAGATATCAGGTATTTGAAGTGGCACTTAAGCATCAAAGTCTTATTCTCTTCCACCATGTTTTAGTCCTTGAAAAATCATTAAGGCATTTACTCTGCAATGCACTTTCATCTTATCCTTAAGACTTGAAAACAAGCAGTGAGGATGATCCACCTACCTTTTTGAGTTAATAGTTTTTCAGGGACTTAAACAGGTTCACCGTCAGTCACTTAGATGAATATAATAGTTGGGAATAGAGCTGGCTCATGTTGCCCTGAGATTTTGTTAATGCTTTGGCTACAAGTTACATTACCATAATTTAGACATTTGAAAAAACAGCAATTTCTATCATATTTTTAACTATTCTAACTCTGGGACTTTTCTGACTAGACACAGTGTGTAGGAAGCGCTTCAAAAGGTCAGAGTCAGATTGAACAGTGGCTCTCTTTTGACCTTTTTGTTCAATAAATGCATCAGTTCCTTTGTAACTGGACTTAGATAAATGACTTCCAAATTAAAAGAAACGTTTTTATGATTCACTGCAGTAGCTAGCTTTTTTTTTGGATACAAGGTTAAAAGTGACTGGTAAACCTTTTAAGGTTATTGAAACTAAATTATTAACGCTGTGTTTCACCTTCCTTTTGTCCTCCTCGTGGCATTCTCCCTGATTGCTTACTGCAACTACACTCCTACAAGTTGTAAATCAAATGAAAATCTTTACAGTACAAAAACATCTGATTAAAATTCTCATCCACAGGGGAACCACAAATATGAAGGGAAGCCACATTATGCAGGTTTTACAGTTGAAACATCTGACAGCATATTTTTATGTTGTGAAAATTAAGCACTTTCATCTTTGTGAGTAAGTAACAAAAAGTACCATTTTCACCATTAAAACCCATTTGCAACCTTCAAAACAACTTTGATATTTTTTTCCACTGCATGACTGCACTTGGTGTGCCATACTTCACAGTTAAGATGATGAGCTATTTTGGACGTATTAGATTAAAAGGTAGTAGCCCAAATCTGAACAATCTTCAGGTATGATGATGTACCCTAGCAGCAAGCAAGTTATTAAAATGTAGGTATAACATAAGATCTGTGATGAGCTACCCTCAAATGGCGCAAGCAAAGCCACATTTGAGTATATCTTGGAACAAGTTGAAACTTTTAAAGTTTGGTGAACCCTGACTACAGACAGAACCTACATTAATTTAGGTTCTTTTGATTTATTTTAACACAATGACCATCCCAGCTGAGATATATATTTGCTTTAAATTACTTTTTCTGAACAAGCGGACTAATAACTACTGTTCTCAATTCACTTTTTTAGCTTTAGGTTGGGACAGCATAAGGGACAGTCATTGATGTTTTGAAATGTATCAATGAATAGGCAAGTCTATAGTAATACTGAAAAAATGATAAAATACAAACAGATAACAGCTTCATTTAGATCAGCCAGAACTCACGTTTGATTGACTCAGAAATTTTAAAGGGCCGCTGCCACTGCTTCCAATTCTTCACTGGTTTGTAAGCATTCACATTTTAGTACAGGAGGAGATACAGAAATTTGGAGTTACTACTTAAAGGAGCAAAGATATCTGTCTAGGTTTTCAAAATGCTCACCACCAGAGTATTTGGACACCATATGCCAGACCTTGTGATTATCATAATTTAGAACAGATTTTTCAGCATACTATATTGCTTGGTCAAAGTGAAGAACAAGGACCTTCCTAGTAACACTGTGCATAACGCATCAAATAATTCTATCAAGAATACAATCAGTTGTGTAGTATGCAGAATCCTATGCGGCTGAAAATGTTATTAAAGAGGAAAATTTTCATACGCAGATAGATGCAGGCAAGAGTCTCAAGAGCTTAACAGAATGATTGAAGTGACCACATTTTTGTCTGTAACACTAGCCAGGAGTGGTTTCCTTTGAAAGCAATGGTCTAAAATATACCATGTTTTTTGTACAACAAAATAATACATTATGGCACAGGGAGGAAAGTGCTGAGGACATATTTCCTGTGGGAAGACATGCATCTCTGTGATCAGCAGAAGGTGATGATAACCCCTAGTGGACTGATCAAGAAGACAGATTGAAATGATCAAAGGCTGTAGTATAAAGATTGAGAGAGACCAAAGTCTGTGGTCTTCTCATTCTTTCTCTCTGTATACATTACAGTCTTGCTGTTTTCTGAAGAAAGCAATGCAGGACCGTTTTCTTGTAGAAATCTGAATAATCGGTATCAGAGCAAGACAGGACCTAAAACTCTTACTATCGAACCACGTGTTTTCTTGCATTACTAATTTGCCTCCTCGCACCCCTCCCCCTGGTCTTCCTGCCTTTCTTTCATGCTTGGGAATTTAGACGCTTATCTTGCTCTAACTGATTGTATCTCCTAAAAACTTTCCTCTATCCCAGCCTGCTTAGGGAGAAACATATTCCCCTTGAAGAGCCCAGCACATTACACAGAATGGCTCTATGTAATGTATATGGTGTTCCATAACAAAAAGACTGAACAAAGGGTAGGAGTCAGGAGTTTTAATGTGACTTCTGCAACAAAGTTGTTTGTGGCCTTGGACAAATCTATTAGGGCTAGAACTAATAAAGGACTAAGGTGCCTAAAAGTCCTGGGTTCTGGTCTCTACTTCCAGGCTTGTGCATGCAGCTTACATTAAATATGGGGAAAAGATACAGAAACAGTACTTGGAGCAAGGACAGGCAACCAGAACTTCTCTCTCAGGCACAACCTAACCATTAGGTTATGGATACATGCCTTCTCTGACCTAATTATAAATCTTTAAATATTTTCTGCACACTGGCACAGCTTCATCAGGATGGCTAAGGAGTTTCCCTGCCCATACAAGCTTATAGGTGAAGGACAGAGTTGTAGGTTTGAATTCCCTCAGATAGAGGAGGGCCCAAAACCCAAGTCTCCATTTCCTGGGAGAGAACTGCAGCCAGTGAGCTATTATACCGAACCACTGGGTCTCAACATTTTTAGACTCAAGGCAACACTCAGAAAGAGACCACAAACAAGTCAGGGATTTCTATTTGAAATCTTTCAGTTTATCTTGTGACTCACATGTAGGTTTTTTCACACCTAACAATACTAATACTGAGTGGCACCCTTAAAAGCCATGGCCGCCTGGCTGAGAATCACTGCACTAGACAAACAACTAGACATGTCAGATACTTTCCTTACTGCATTTTAATGCAATTTAAATGTTTCCTGCTGCTGTGTTAGGGGGGCTCAGAGCATGGCAACTTCCAAAGTCTGAGAGAGAAAAATGGCTAATTTCTGAATCTCAGTCATATTTGAGAGAGAGAGAGAGAGAGAGAGAGAGAGAGAGAGAGAGAGAGAGAAGCTAAACTACTCAGGTCTGCACACATTCAGAAACAAAACTCTAGATGAGTTCAGAATTTTAAAGAAAAACTTGGAAAGTAGCTGGTAAGGTTAGAGGCCTACAGCATCAGCCATAAATTGTGCAAGGATTTTCTGGATTACTGATCATAGGTATCTCAATTTTGCTAAATCCAGCCTAAGGTGTCCAAATCTTTTATTGTAGCCGTATGCAATCCACTTTTCTTGTCTATGTAATGTGGATAATGCCAAGAACCTAGCAAGGATGTTGTGAAACTTGGCTTAAAGTTTGCTTATCACATTTCACCACATTGTTATTTGTGCCAGACCACCAAAGAGGCAGAACAACTTCTACTGTGCCCCACTCAGTGCATGGGATCTCCTTCTCTAATTTGATTCAGCAGTTACAGCTTTCACTTTTTAGCAGGATATAACAGAGCCAGCCAGCATAGGTTTTGTTTTAAATAGGTTTTGTGAGATGAATCTGAAAGAACGATCTGAATGGGGAGTCAAAGGGAAGCTTAACCCTATTATCAATAAACAAATATTCAGATGAACATCTGTTCACCTTGATGTCAGGCTTTGGGAACATATTTAACTGGCTCAACTCCCTCCTTCTCTTTGGTCAGATGAAAACTGTTTAGGCTAAAGTACATTCATTCCTGCTTCCAAATCCAAATGACTTGCACAGGTACTTAACAGAATTTATATGCTTTGTTCCTTCATACCTGGTAGCTCTCCAAACCAAATGAGGGTTAATACGCATGCCAGGGCAGGAAATGCTACAAAAGCCAGACATTTGCAAATCATGCATTTATTTGATGGAGGAAAGAAGGAATAAAAGTAGTCAAACTGCACCAAACCACTAAAGAAAGATGCCCCTCCAATCTTAGTCCCTGACTCAGCACCACTCACGACAGGGCAGTTATTTGCTGTGCAGGTTGATGATGTGTTGGGGGTGGGGGGAAGGGGGGCACTAAACCATGGCACAGAAGTATGAGAGTGGATGTGGGGCTTTTGGCCTGCCCCCAGGCCCACCCACAAATTGTGCCCCCCAGACTCAGGAGACACCAGTCACCTCTGACACTATATATTTCAGACCTTTTCCATGTCAATGTTTTCCCTCAGAGTAAAGTTTTTGCAAAATTAAAAAACTTATTTCATGCTTTTTCTGTTCCAAAGTGACCTTTCTGCTACTGTTTTTCCTTACATGTTTCCTCTCAAACTCTGTTATCTTTTCTGTTCTAAATGTTGTACAATTACACCTCCAATTTCACTTCCCCCTACATATACCCCTACCCTGCATTTTCATTACTGTGGTGCTAGTTCTTTCCATTCTATCCTTTTGGTCTTCTCTCAGATTCCTGAAGCCAAGGCTGGGAAGCAAGTCATGCTTACCCTTCACATATTTCAGAGGAAAAGTGGGAATGTGGAAGCATCACCTTCTGAATGCAGTCAAGCATTTTGTCCCCATTACATCTGAGGTATATTCAGGCTGAAATACAGACCAGTCACAAACTGAAGGAAACCCCAAACGATGCTAGACAAGGAAATTTTTTGGTGCTGCTAATTTGCCATACTTCCTTCTGTAATTGATGCATTTCTAGTTTCATTAACTTTTGAAAAACATTATAAAAGTTCAAAAACTAGAATGGAAGAGAGGATACCGTTCTATTTTTATCATTTTATCAGGTCTTAAATTAAGGATTTAAGAATGGATTATCCTTGTGGATCACTGGTTGCTTGTATAAATGTTCATGAGAACACTGGAAACACTTTTATGAGAAAAAAAACAACTACTTAGAGAATTTCTATCATACAGTCTGAACAGCAGGGTTCATTGTTCTCCTTGACTTGGGTAGACTTAGGCTTTAAGTCTTTATTTTACTCAAAGAACTTTTGCTTGCTAATGCCCTGACCTTGGCATCTGTGCTACTCCTCCTAAAGCTAATGTGATATGCTCAAACAATGCAGACTATTGCTAAGGAATATAAGCACCCTTAGTGATGTCACTGAACTCATTAAAGATATAGTTGACTTCTTGGCCCTAGAAAACCTAATTATTAAACGTAACCTTAGTAGAAAACAGTAGTGCTTGTTGATAAGCAAAGTAGAACAATACGTGTTTTGTTCAAATATAAAAATAGCACTTGACCAATAAATAGGATTTCTGCCTTTATAACTGTGTCAAAGACAATTTAACTATGCAGTTCCTGAGATTGCCGATATAAAAAGGGGCAGTTTGAAATACAACCACATGCATATTTTGAAAGCATCATTTTTAATGCAATTCACACAGTTATCAGCAGGACTAAAGCTGTAAATGCACATTCCCAGCCTCAGGATCTATTAGAAAGTTAATCCTGATACAAGATTGTTATAATTTACCTACTGAGAATTATAATAAATTAACTTTATAGAGTGAATGAAGCAATATAATAACAGTGTTATAAAATGTGACTGCTCTATTTATTTGTTGTTATAGCCATGGCCTGTGCATTTAAAAAGGAAAAAAAATGCTTTATATATCACCATTGGTTTGAAGAACCTTATGGTTCTAGACACTGTTATACATTCCAGTACTCCCCATTGGTGAGGAATTTTTAGAAAGCATTAGTACCTCCCATTGGTGATATATTTTGCGTAAAGCACCATGTTCTCCATAAAGGCTTCTCCTTTATGGTATAAATTCTTCAAAATTTCTTAAATTTGACATGGGATTAAATGTATTTATTTTATATAACAATTGCATATAAAAGTCCATATATGGAGTCATTGTATAATCTTCCCACCAAACTTACACAAAACCTGGCCAAATTCCCAGGGAAACTGACTATTATTTACAATAGAAACAATTAAAGGAAAATAGTTCAAAAAGTGAAGATTTCAAATACAAATTCCTTAAAGCAAGAGTCTGTTTTCAGATGGCCTGGAATGTCTGCCTAGCATACCTATGGCACTTAAAAATCTTATCTATGAAACAGAGGTTGCAAAACATGTCCCCCAGTGGGCAGAGGTGTACTGAACTGAATACAAAGGCCCAGGTACTGAGCCTTGAAAAAAACAGAGTTGATCTTAATGAACATACTCAATGTAGGTATTTTCTTGCCTATAAAAGATATTAGATTCAATGGAAACTCCAAGTCAGATGGGATATCAAAAGGGAACTGCCTATTACAAGTTTTGTTTCACTATGGAAAACTCTTCCAAGGCAAGGAGTGGAATTCTGTTTGAGACTTGTTAATAGATTCATAGATGCTAGGGTCAGAAGGGACCTCAACAGATCATTGGGTCCGACCCCCTGCATAGGCAGGAAAGAGTGCTGGTTTCAGATGACCCCAGCCAGATGCCTATCTAACCTCCTCTTGAAGACCCCCAGAGTAGGAGAGAGCACCACCTCCCTTGGGAACCCATTCCAGATTTTGGCTACTCTAACTGTGAAGAAGTTCTTCCTAATGTCCAGTCTAAATCTGCTCTCTGCTAGCTTATAGCCATTATTTCTTGTAACCCCCAGGGGCACCTTGGTGAATAGACTGAATGAAAAAATAACTGCATGGAGGGAACAATGTACTGGAAGTGAAGTGAACTAGATAAAGTAACAGGTCACCTTAATTTCTAATTATACACCATATTTACTCAGTCCAAGATGAGGTTTTATCCCCCCCTAGTCAGCATGGGGAAACAGAATTCACACCCTGGATTCGAATACAGCGAAGGGTAGAGGTAGAAGAAGGAAAAGCAGGTAGGGGTGGAAACCTGGTGCTTTAATTGTGGGGGATTAAGATGATCTTCCACTAATTAGATTTTATATCTGGAAAATTATTTTAAAAGTTATAATTTTCCATTATTAGAATCTAATTATGGGGAGGGGTTCTTAAATTCAAAGATGTCTTGGATTCTGGTAAATATGTTAAGTCTATGCAAAATTCTTTCCATATTTTACAGAAACTAACCCAACCCTTTGATCATTTGTTTTAAATACTGTGCAGCTTTGTGCCAGACACAGATTTCATGCTGCATACTGCTTTGTTGATTGTTGCTAGGATTCCAAATCAAATGACTCTATTAAGTAAGTTTCACCTGGAGTGTTAAACTCAGTCAATATTTTCTTTTAAAAAAGAGGTGTCATTCTGACTCCTGGATTTCCCTTTTGACTTTAAATGGATATGGACAGCATAACACTGAAGGTACTAGTTCAAAGTCAGTCAAATAGAAAATGGAATGCTCAAATATGTTGTGTAATGGTTCTATCATGTAAGAAAATGACATTTAAAAATATATATATTTGAGAGGTATAACCAAAAGCAATTCTGCAATTGAAAGCATCTGATGGATAGCATACCAACAAAAGGTAGTTTAAAATGAAATGAAATCACACACACACACACACACACGCACTTCAAAGAGAAGAAACCATTTTTTTTGTAAATAGAGCAGGCGTATCTGACAGATGCTGAGGTCAAATAATACAACCTTTACAGCTAATACAAACCCTATTATACCACTTTGTACATAAATCTGTGCTGCAAAACTATGCATGTGATTTTAAACTTTTAACCACATATTACAGACTTGCTTCCTGTGTATTTTTCCTCCCAAACAGATGGTCAGAAGTAAAGATGAAGGAAAGCACTTTTTGGTGATCCACTGTTCATTTAGAAAATTTTATCTTTGTTTTGTATAAGTGTCACAGCTCTCCACATTAATGAGTGGCGTAGAATATTTTAAATGTTAAGTTTCTGAAGTAGATGTGGGAAAGAATATTTAATGCGTCTGTTTAAGGAGAGAAAGTATAGGCACACACATACGCATACAGTGCATCACTCAAACATGACCATTTATATTTCTAACATACAGAATTATAATGAAATTTTCCCATAATAGCACTGTGATTACTGTACTTGATAACAAATTTCATACCACTTCTTTCCCATTCCCCGCCCTCCTCTTCACTTGTTGGAATGCTATTTGGGGCAGTGATCGTCACCGACTGTAGCTGATCCTACCACAATGTGAGCCTGAACTGGTTGGCTTCTAGGTATTACTGTCATACAAATCTTAAATAAACAGCAGCAGCATTCTCCCAGGTGATGCACACTATTTTTAACTATATTGCAATACCCTGTCCTGTGTCCACCATTCTGTGATTAAAATTATCAACTGCCCTGAATTTTCTAAGAGAGTCTCAAATTTCTGTGCTGAGCCCTGGTGTCCCCAAAGATTCCCTAAAACTGCACTTTTTCCCTGAATTTGAGAAATTGGTACTAAACTGTAAAAGCTTTCCCCTGTTTCTACCTCCTGGTAAGTCCTGTGTTGACACTGTCCAGCTGCATCTGTCTGCTAAGGAGATGCATCAAAATGCTGCCTGGGACAGTAGGTCAATGTGGTTATATTGCTTCTGGTTCAGTGCACAGATCAGCTACTTGTAACAAGAATGGTTTTTATGAGAAGATGCTATAGTAATATAAATGTTTTGTTCTTAAGAACATACAAAGGAGGTGGGTTATAACCCCCTGCCTACAAGAGTAACTGGTGGAGTAAAAGAGACTAAAAGCATGAAGAGCTAAATTTATTCAACATTTTTTTCCCCGATGGGTTTAAATAGTGTGCTTCATTGTTTTAGCTGCTGGTGCTGAAAAACAAATTTGTCTAAACCTGTGCAATAGAATATGGGAGGTGACTACAACCTTGACCAGAGAGTTGTTATCAGTCATGTTAATCTCATTCTTTTCTATATGAAATAGAGTTTGAGAAACTGCCATTCTATTGTTAAAGGGTATAGGTTTGGTTTAAACGGGGTATGTTTACACAAGACACTTTACTGTGCATTAGGTAAGTCCTAATGTGCATTAGATGTGTAGTTACCACATATTTAGTTTAGTAGTTGCTAATGAAGTATTAACTAAATGCACATTAACTACAGTTAGTGCACAGAAGCATGAGCACACAGAGTTTTTTTTATGCTTACTGTGCAGTAGCCTAACACTATTGTGCAGTAGTGTATTAGCTCAGTTTTTGCCTGGCACACTACTGTGCAGTGTGGCTACTTTGCCTTAACCATCTCATGTAGACGCACCCACTGTGCAGTAAATTAGGCTAATGTGCCATTTGCTAGTACCAGGAAATACTGCTGCCCGATTAAGTGTGATGTGAGAGGAACTATATCCCTGCCACATTCTGATCCCCACATAGCTGGGAAAGATGCCCCAATAGCCAGGACTGCTGCATCCCAGCCACATGGAGATCGGAACCAGCCCCTGCATCCTCTGCCAGCCCAGAGCTGGCACCCAGGGAAGCCTGAGGCTCCCCCAGCTGCTGCACAGAGGCAGAGAAGGGCAGAACCAGCCCTAGAGTGAACTGCTCCCATTGGGAGCAAATTTTCTTCCAAGAGGTTCACGTTCAGATGCATGCAGGGGTGCAGTTTAATGCACCTGAATTTTCTGCAAAGAAAATTCAGGCACATTATTTGCACATGTAGTTGTATCCACAGAAGAATAAGCATATCAAGTTACTGTAGCAAAGACAATGACAGAACTAAGTGTCTATTAAGACATTTTTATCATCTGCTGTTTTATCATCTTAATCAAGGCCCCATGTTCAGCTTCAAGGTCCTGTCCATATTACATCTTTCTATTTTTTCCTGCTTCCTTCCATTATATACTCTGCTCTGCCATTTCAGTTTTGTATTGGCTTCAACGTAATATAGCTACTTCTCTCATTAGCCTCTATAGCCTTCTTTACACCTTTCTGTTGCTTATACTTCCAATACTGACTGACCAAACTTACATTTCACTCTTGTCAGATGTTAATGTACTTAAAAAAAAAAAAAAAAAAAGGAACAAAAGGTAGATCTGTAACCTCAGAACCATCTTCATGCTAAATCACTGTATCATGCTAATCATTGTATCTCTTATCCTATCTTGCCTCCATCTTCCATCTGTTTACCATCATCCTTTTCAGTGCTACAATGCATCTAATTTAATTCCCCAGGACAGACACTTGTCTATTTAAAAGGCTTTCAGGCTACTGAAAGATGTGGTAAAAAATCCCAACAAACAAAAATATGCTTTACCGGAAGAGGCAGTGTGTTAGTTCGATCCTGCTCCACAGTGTCTATACAGACTACATGCTACAGCAGGGCTTCCTGGCACTTTATCTAAAAATGATTCAATCAGGTATTAGATAAAAGTGCCAAAAATGCCCTGCTGCAGAGCCCAATTTATACAGAGGTTGAGTGTGTCAGTTCCAACTAACACAAATGCCTCTTCTGGGCGTGGACTAGGCTTAGCACGGGGAAGCACAGAGTTTGAAGTACAGCGCTATGGGGGTGCGGGGTTAACATCTATAAGCAGCCCTAATGTAGCATACTTTCCACCTGCATGATGCTATGTATATAACACCTTCAATTGTTATTTATACTGATGAATATAGATTTTTAGGTAAACATCTGCCAATCTAGGCACCCAATGTTAAGCCCTCAAATCAGAGAGGACTTTTTCAGAGAGGAGGAGATACACCCACAATTTAGCCTAATATCTGAAAGTGCTCAGCATCTCTGAAAACTAGGCAGCTTATTTATGTGCCTGAACACAGGTGACAAATCCTAAGTTTAAGACCCCCAAACTGGAAAAATGTTGGCTTAAGGGTTGACTTACTAAAATTAAATACTGAAAAGACCTTTTAATTTATATACTCATTTGACAGAGTGGCTGTTTTGTCAGTTATAGTAATGATATAATATTAAAATCTAATATAAGGGACATAAAATCTCAAATTATGGTAATATTGCAGGATTAGAAACATTAATACTTGCTTCTTGATTAATGACAAAACTTTCAGAAATGTTAAATGAATTTTTTTGAGAAAATAGGGGAAAGGGTTTGATTTTCATTTACGCTAAGGCTGCTTTGGCACTATAAACAGACAAAGGCTGAACCAGAACACTACACAAGAGTGCTTATCCATAAATGAGAATCAGAACCATATTTTAGAAAGGGATTTCCAGTCACCTTACAACCAGTGGTTAGATTCTCAAGATAAAACACAGTTGGGCTTCCATCCAGTCACACATTAACTCAGATAATATGCCCTACAAAATACAAACCTAAGAGTCACACCAAACAAACTTTTAGTAAGGAGCTTTACCTTTACCTAACATTTAACTTACATAGATTTTTTTAAAGGTAATTTTGAATTAGACACTCTATTAGGAAACTGTTACAGCAAAGGGATGGCCACCAGCTATCTAGGAATGGTAAGTAGAACATTGCTCTGAAGTTTAGAAACTGAAATTATTATTTTAGAAAACGGATAGCTTGTATAGATTCATGTCTTCCTCTTGTTGGTAGAAGGTGCTTCATTCAAGGAAAAAATGGTTAATTCATGGATTTATTTTATGAATACTGCACGGGAGGCTGCAACACTTAACTCAAATTAGGAAAAAATGAAGAGGGGGCAAAGGAAAAAAAATCACAGAGAAAGGTAGTTATAAGGTAATAATAAAAAAACCCTCAAAAGCAGAATAACTTCACCTAGATCCATTTACATATTAAAATAAATGCATATTCACATGTTCCCAAAGACACTCTTCTGCTCTTTCAAATTCAAAGAAACTCTTTTCTAATCTAATACAGTCCTTCCTACTCTAGGTTTCAGCAGCTGTCTTTCATGATTTCTAATCAAAGCTGATGATAACTGACTTTGGCAACAGATTGTGGTATCCCAAATGAGTAATTAAACAAAGAAATGTGTTCACTTCTCCGACAGAACTCTGGATTGCTTTTCATATTCTTAACATCTTCAGACCTAAACAAAAAAGAATTGATGAGTTTTATAATCTGGTCAGCACCTCTAATATATTTAATGAAGGAATGTCAGAGGTCTATGGTATTTGTATACTTCAAGATGTAGACAGCTACATGACAAAGATAAATGCCAGCCTGGAAAAAACCATTTGACCATGGCAATTTATAAGAGCAGAAAACGAGAAACCTTTGGACAACAATTGATTTAGATTTGACTGAGAAGCAGGCATATGAAGAAAAAGTAAATTGACATGTCATCAAAAATCTCTGCTTGGGCTTATTCTAAAGTACTCTTTAAAAGGAGAAAAAAAGCTCATCACAACAAACAACACTCACTGAAAAACTATATTGATTCCGAAGGCACAGCCCCAGGGATGTCAAACTAGAAAATCACTATAATCAACTACAAAGGAAATTCATCATGGCAAAAAGGAAGTGGGTGGAAACGACAAAGCTCATATGGGGAAACAAAATATACAACATTGCCGGGTGTTAGATGAATTTTAAAAAAAAAACCAAGTAAAAACTAAAAATACGAACAATCTACCTGAGAGAGAGAAAGAGACTAAGATATGAACAATGTATTGTACTGAAGGGAAACTGAGGATTTCTTTAAACAAATATTCTAACTGTGCATGTGTAACTGTGCACTCAAGAAAATAAGTTTTAGGCTGAACATAAAATCAGAATACTTGAACAATATATAATGTTTAAACTCTTCTCATAGGGGCAGCAGGAGAGAGAGAACACTAAAACCACAATTCTAAATTACTTTCCTGTAATGAAACCCCCAAAGCATTGAATAAAATCCATCAGAGGTCAGATGATAGAAAGGTGGACAATTTCTAATATCCCAGGACACTAAGACAAAGTCTAATATTTCTTTAATTTGTAGGATTTAAAATAACAGTATTAACAGTTGTTCTTGAGAAAGAAGAAAGGATATTAAACAGCATGTTATCTGAATGTTTCTTTTGGTTATATAATGTAATCTATAGTTGTAGAAAGATACGTTTCGATCAGTGTGAAGAAAAGTAGCAAAAGCTCTTGAGTGATAGTCCAAGGTCTATCACTGAGTTGGAGCTTAATCATCCATTGGGATTTAGTACCATGGGGCATGCTCCAAAGGTGGTGGTGGGGCAGGTGCGCTCTAATTATGGCAGCTCCAATAGCCACTCTAATTGAAGTGCCTGCAGCACCTTGTTTATCGGCATCTCTACACTTCAAAATGGTGAGCTTCAGTTAAGGCACCCCCGATGCCATTTTGAAGTGTGGGCATGCTGATATACGTGATGCAGAGACTGGGTGGAG
This sequence comes from Caiman crocodilus, assembly GCA_030014935.1. NCBI lineage: Eukaryota > Metazoa > Chordata > Crocodylia > Alligatoridae > Caiman > Caiman crocodilus. The sequence continues at coordinate 239,640,190 of JAGPOW010000261.1, forward strand.
TGCGCCGATTACCATGCTCCGACATGCCAGTGCACTGGACCGGCCTCCCTGCACATCTGCAGACACCCATGATTTTCAGTTCCAACACAGAGTCCCACTGAATTCAAAACCTCTTTTCATGAATGAAGGATTCTGGTGCTCCCAGTGCAAATGTAGCGTCTTCTGAGAATAGATTTTCATTATTATGTAATTATAAACATACAGACTTTTGCACATCCAAGTCAAGCCATTTCCAATGCATGACATATGTATAACTCACACTGATTTCAAAAGGAGTTAAAAGTGCTCAGAACTTCTGAAAATCAGAATATGGAACTTTACTATACACAAAACCCAAGGAACATAAAATTAGATTATACTAATTTGTTATGTTTTGGGCCATATATTCCTGTCAAAATTTCTGCCAGATATTGGTGACTACATGTAGGGGGTTAAGCCTACATCACTGAAATTAAGAGGAATTTTGTCATTGATTCCAAACGTAGAATGATTTAGGTCTTTTGCAATGTATTTGATAGACAGACAAATCAATGGAAACATTAACTTGTATTTGCTCTTTGCAAAGCTGTAAAACCACCACATGCATGCTCCCTGCCTTTACTCATGAAACTGAAGCATTTTTATTGGTGAAATTCCCTTTCTTTGCCTCAGTTTACTTTTCCCAAAAGAAAGGGATAACAATTTAATCTACTACCCTGGGGCTGACATAACAAATGTTTGTATATTTCTTTAGAAATGTAAAGCACTTTATAAGTGTTATTATTCAATTTATTTCACTAAGAGATTTGATGATGAAATGCTCAGATTTAATATACCTATAGCTTGCACTGGTACAACTGAAGCTTGAAGCTCAGAAGTTGTCAAGTATTCTAAGTATTTACATGTTTTTCTGATTAAAAGCACTCTGAAGACCATTATTGTAGTAATGAGGTGTTTCTTAAAGAACCTCAAGCAATACATTGGCTTAAAAAACATTTATTATAATGAGGTTAAACACAATACTTAGAACAGTTATTTCTCAGAGATACATAAAACAGGGTTTGTTTTAAAGAACTTACTGGGCAGTAAGAAAGTTACTGGGCATGAACTTATAGCATACTAGTTACTCTACACTAACTTCTACGTGGACTAAGCATCTCTCTGTGGAGAGTTGCTTACATCTTTTTGAAAGTGTGCATCAAGGCTAAGTACGGACAGTCGTAAAGCCCAAGGCTGAATCAATTCAATCTTCATAGGTTAGTTTAAGCAGTGTAGACTGAACTGATAAGCAAGTAAACAGACATATACATTTGATTCTGGAAATGCAGCCACATGCCTGAGGTGGGCCAGGCCGGAAGCTGGGGAGAACTACAGCACACCTCTCTGCTTGGCTGGAGCAGACAGTCTGGGCCAGTGTTAGCCTGCCCATCCTTCAAGAGGGGCTTGCAGGGGAGGTGCAAGGCATCCTGGGATGCTGAGGGACTGTGAATTAACTTGAATCTGGAGGGGATCTGGGACGGAAGTTCCAGAAACCGATTTAACCTAAATCTGTCAAGTCTGATACTACATCTACCTAGGTGCATCTTAAACCAGTTTTGGCTATTTTGAAAGTGGTTTATATGTACTGCACTTCTGTTGTGTTACAGATTTGAACTTGTTTCTGATCACTTGTATTGGCTTATGTGTAATTTTTGTCCCTTTGCCTAAAGGTCTCCATAAAGAGAACAGTGCTAATGTTTTGAATTGGTATCCTGGATCAAGCCCTTATTGAGGTGTCTTCACTACTGAGTAACCTTTTTGAGGTTTCTGTCACCGACAGAAACGCTAGACATCATACCATGACTAAGATGCATACCATTAAAGATCCCCATTGAAAAGGATACATACCTTTTATGTACCTCTTTTTAAAAATCATTTATGAACCAATTCCCAATTAATAATTATGGTACAAGACGTCAGAAACAAATCCATTTGTATTTCTCTCATGTTAATTCCTGTGTTATGCTGGTGTTTCTAACATAAAATACTTAAAACAGAACCAATTAAAATTACCTTCCGGAAAAATTACATTAGGAATCTAAAAATAATCTCTTATTTCATTTTCAGGGATCAAATGAATTATGCAATGAATTCTATAGCAATATTATAATTACTCAGATATTAAAATACTCATGCTGGTTCAAATTGTCCTTTGAACAATTTATCTTCCACTTTACCACGTAACATAGGATCCAGACTAATTAAGATGTTTTTTCATCTTATGTGGTCCCAACATGCGATATATAAGTATGTCCTGTTCCTGCCAGGGACTCTGTACAGCAGAACCAAAGAATCATGTATAAAAGTAGCTTTCCCTGGCAGCTGCTTAGCTGCACATAGAAAACACACATTTATTGTAGCCCATAAAGTGAAGGATACCATATTCAAATGAATCTACAGGGGGAGAATGTAGGGAATATATTCAATAAATTCAAACTAGAGTTTGAGTAGGGAAAGGTCGTAAAGCATGATTTATAAGACAGTGAACATGATTAAAGGTCTCTTCCCACTAAGGTGTGACAATATAAAAACAGTATCTTTCTGGAAAAACTAAAAAGGTTTAGCTAAATGTTCAGGTTTGGAGTTAAATGACAGTCTGCATCTATTACTATAAGATGTAAATACCCATTTTAAGGAAGTAGACAATTGAGGGGTAATAGCCAGTTCACTCAGAAAGCCTTAAAGAAGGGGGGGAAAAAAAGTCAGTAAACTTTTAGGTAGTAGTAAAACAGGTTGTGTTTTCCTGGTTTCTTGAATTTCTGAGTAGGAAGAATGCAGTAAAGTCTCACAATAATGTCACCCAATATACTGAATCTTTACAGGGTTCATTTTCACACATGTCGCACGGCAGGGTAATGGTCACTCAAGTTGGGCAATAACATCTAAATTTAACAACCTAAAATGCAACTTATCGTTCAGAACAAAATCCCCCCAGGTCAAGCAAAGAGATGAGCAAGCGCACAAAAAGCTATAAAACCATGCCATTAAATTAAAAGCATTTGAATGCTAAGTGAATAGCAAGTAGGAGAAAAGCTGTTTCAGGGAGAAGTTTGATAGCATTAAAAGAATCACACACAGAATAGCTAAGCTTATGTCTAAAACCCCATCAACAGAGGCTGGATTTACATGAGTAAGCAGCACTCTTCTAGCACTGGTATAACTTGTGAGAGAAGTTCTGTCAGTCTGACACAACAAACAGCAGCTATCTTCATGCAAACAGAAAGAGAAAACGGGCCATAAAACAGAAATGAAGGAATACCTTTGAATGGAGATTTCCTTAACTTCATGTTAAATTCTCCACTGCACTAACTACAGCCCTTCCCATACAGCCCCTGTGAGCTCTTCTGGACTGTGCATGCACACAGGCCTGCTAAGAGACTGGGCAGGCTTCATCCCGAGGCTGCAGGGACTGAGGAGATTTTCCTTACAATTTTTGCTCTTAAATGTCAGAGGCCTACTGTGAGGATGGGAACCAGAACCAACAGATGGAAGACAGTCTCTTCTGTGCTCTTAGGGTATAGATACAGTAGACATTGCCAAATGAAGCAGATCAGATGTGCCGGGACGTGCTGGTTGACTGGACAAAGCGTGCCCTGTGGGACAATGGACGACATGTTCTGCACTTGCAGAGATGCACCCCAGGGTCTCCAGGCCACATCTCTGTAAGCAGGGCAGCTGGAGATAATTGGCAGTCCCTGCCCCAGGGCTGTGCCAGAGCACAGATGCCCTCCTGGATAAGCCCCAACAGAGAACCCAGACAGGGGCTTCAGGGGCCCAAACTCGGAATAAAATGGGAATGGAGATTTCTTCAAGTTCAAATTAAATTCTTCAATACACTGACTTCCCACACAGCTCCCATGAGCCCCTCTGGCCTGTGCACATGCAAGGCCCACAAAGAAACTGAGCAGGCTTCATCACTTATGTCACAGTCAAAAATTTTAGGCATTTGTAGTGCAACAAGGGACATGGAGGTCTGCTTGCTTGTCTTTTGTGTCACCATAACAAATTTATAGCCACACAAAGCTGATGTCTATTTACACGTTAGCATTCCCACCTGATGTCAAGACAATGAGGAGGAGAAAGCTGCCAAACTGGAATGGAGAAGTAGGAGGAGAAAGGGAGGAGCACAGGAGTCTGATGGGATAGAGGTTAGTAGAGGGACAGGTGCTGGAAAGAAAAGATATCAGGAATCAGGGATGGACTGAAAAGAAGGATTGTCCTAGGAGGATTTTATTTTAGGCAGGGCTGGCAACCTTACCTTAACAACCTAAAGTTAAGACTGCTTGCCCGACAGAGAAGCTAAGAACTTGGAGGAAATGACATATCATGTAACTAAGGCTGTCATGCACCATCAGTGGAGGTGGCTAAAACCCAGATTTTCTACTTCTCAGCAAATTTCATCTTTTTTCTTTTTAATTTTGAAATGCAATGAGTTCCAATGTGTGATCTTATAGTTACACTTCTAAACTGGGACTTCGGACACCTTTAAACAGTATTCAGTTACTTGCCCTACTAACAACTTCCTGTGTGACCCTGGGCAATCTAATTAGGGCCTGGGCAGAAAAACAAATCATACCAAGCTAAAAGTGCTTACTATGCGTCATTTGCTCTGCAGTAATTATTTAATATGGCTTTTACCCTATGGCACATGAAGGCTAAAGTTTTGCTGCTTAGCTTTGTTTCAGCTTACGTTCACTACAGATAGGATAGGACAGGACAGGATAGGAATGGACATGTGAAATAATTACTGCAAAACAGCTGTATAGGTCATACCCCACCCCCCACGGTATAATTTGTTCATCTGTCCATCTTCATAGAATCTCAATGACTCAGTTCTCGCACTATGAACAGTATGCCTTATCACCCAGGGATTCAGGAAAGATAAATGCATCACAAGATTTCAGTGCCTAAATGCTGAAGTAATAAAAACCATGTAAATACTTAAGATCAAAATAGATGATTGACCTGGATTTTCCCTCAGTGATCCATAGGTGGTGAAAGCCTCAATGCACAGAATCCCCTCACAAAAAAGCCTCCTTTCAGTACCCAGTCATTATTATGGGTGATCAAAGAATGAGCTGGATACAAGGTGAGCAGTAAGGCATTCATCCCCTTAAAGTCAGAAGGCTTATGCTATTCCTTTCAAAGAGCCCATGGGGACAGAGGAAGCTACAGCCAAGACAAGCGGTTTGAATGGATCCAAGTGGGTAGAATGGATTCAGTGGAACCATATTACATCAGAGGTATCAATTTATTCTCAGATAATAAGGTTCAGAACTTAGCAAGATAAATATGGGGCTATATAAATTGATGGTATCCCATTAAATTCTAAATATTGCAAGTTCCTTGTCTCGGCAATGCTCTGAATTTTATACTTTCATATGTAAATCCAAAAACCATCACTATACTATTTTAAATATTATCAACAGATTAAATGTTGTATCAAAGTTCACCTTATTGAACCATCAAACAATATTCACTTTGGGGCATTTTCTCCTTTTGATGAGTACACGTAAGACCTCATTACATTAATCATCACACACTTATGGAGGAATGATTATAGTCCGTTGTACTTTCAGCCTGTCAAAATGCATCAATTCTTCAGTCAGAAAGATTTGACTGCATGAATCATTTCAACGTTCACTCACTACACAGTAGGGTCAGAAAAAAGTTTTTGATGGAAATATCTGAAATGAGTAGGATTTTCCTTTCTGCTTAGATGAAAAGTAGGTAAAATGATTTAGCATGAGTAAGATTTGTGATTGTTACAGAAATCACTTGTTCTTCTTCTTATGTCTCACTAAAAACCTTTGAAATCCACAAAATATTTGCATTATGTTGCAGGTTATATGTGCTCCCTTAGGAAACTAGTTAAGTCCCAGGGGCATGTCACCTAGGTAGATCTAAAGCAACCATATAACCTTCGTCTTCCATGGCCCTTTCCCTCCTAATATTGTTTTAGGTCTGCCATACCTCACTCTTACTGTAAGTAAAAAATAATGATAAAAATATATTATAGAGTATACAAGAATCTGGTAATGTCCGCAGAAATTGAAAATCCTCTAGAAGGCCCTGTGCTAAGAACAAATTAAGTTTTTGGCAAGACGATATTAAGACTCTTGCCTGAAAGAAGATGGACTTTCACTGCCCAATTTCTCAAATGAACCCCATCTTTCATTTCCTTGGCCTTTCTCCAAAAGTCATCTTCTACCCCTGTTGCCAGTTTTTTGACCATCTTACAGTTGAGTGAGAAAAAAAGGCAGTGGTGAGTCCTCTATACAAGTCAAGTAGAGGTAAAAGGAGACCTAGCAGTGAGCAAGCAAAGCTAATCACTAGTGAGGTGGGCTAGCAGTTCATAGACAAGCAGCAAATTCGTGGCTCTCACTCTACAGATTGCTGTGAAAAGAACCCAGGATTTATTTACAAGGCACTAGGATAAGACTGGAAGAATGTAAAGAGTTTTGTTGAAGAGGGGAAGTGGTATTAAGGAGTGACAGTATGAAGGATTAAGTAAGGGTAACTGAAAGCTTCCAAAACACAAATGCTTCCAGGGTAAAATGTTAAAATATCACCGTGCCCTTTCTCTATCATGGATTTTGGTTGCTGTTGGTACAAACAGATGCAAGGGGGCACCGACTCCAGTTAAAGCTTTCCCTTTCATTTCCATATCAGCTCAGTACTATTCTATTCAGCATCTACTGACTCTGCAGTGAGATGGTTTTAAAATGCTTTTCTTTCTCTTCACCTTTCAAATGAATTTAATATAGTGTAAAGTAACAGCTTTACAACCCAGGAGAGAAAAACACTATCCACAAAATAACTACAGTACAGATAGCACTGGGACAAATTTCCATACCACTGTACTAGCAGTGCCTCAACCCTGACCAAAAGGGACTACTTCCTAATGTTTGATCATTATATTTGCTTCTCTATTGCTAACAAGGGTCTGAGACAAATCCAAACAGATGGAACCTCTGCTCCACTGTTCATGCATGTATGTGCAATCCTGCTCATAAACTGCCTCCCATAGACAAGCTTTCCACCAGCGCTACCATTTCATTTAAGCAGTTTGGTCCTGAAGGACCAACTTAGGCAATTAGATAAGGGATCTGAGCTCTGAGGGATAATTGGATGACTCTCATGCAGTAAAGTTCTGCCACGCTCCCTTCACTTTCTTCTTTTTGTTCTTCTTTCTAATCCTTTTGTTTCTCATCATTAATTTTTTTAATCAAGTCTGAGACACCCTCACAGATACAGCAAGACAGTAATGTGTCTGAGCAGCAAGATCCTGAACACCTACATTGCCTCTCCTGCTGGTTTCATGCCTGTTTAAATTGCCCTGATCTGCTGAGGGGTACAGGAGGCTGAAAAGATGATGGGATACTGCAGTCAAGGCCTCATTTTCCCCTTCTCCAGTGCTGCTGATGTTGCAGGGAGACGGCAAACTAAGCCTGGATGTCTCCAAATAGCTAGTCTCAGGTGAGAAAAATCTCATACAAGAAAATAAATATGAAAGCAAGATTTAATTGGTTGCATTCTAACAAATTGCATGCGACTGAAATTGGAGTCAGGGAGCTGATTTATAGACAGGGGATTTCTGAACCAATGATCTTTCCTTTCACTTGCAAATATCCATCCCTACTCCTCCTCAAGTTACAGACTCCCTTTTCCCTTGCATGCACACAACCAGGTTTCCTCTTTTTATTCTTCAGTTTTATTCTGAAGCTTTCATTATAAGCTTCAACTTTCTTTGCTTTGGTCACCTCTATCCTTATATTCCCTAAGATCATCCTTCTTAATTTATTTCTTCACCATGTAAATGACCCTTCCACTACTCCATGTTTTCTGATTTTAATGCTCTGTTTGCATTATTAGTCTATCCTCAGAAGTACCATATTTATTCAAATACAGGAGGACTATTTTTTCCACAATCAGCATGTGGGGGGGGGGGGGGGGGAGCTCCTA
>JAGPOW010000261.1:239648272-239669202 GCA_030014935.1 Caiman crocodilus
TATTTTTTCCACAATCAGCATGTGGGGGGGGGGGAAGCTCCTAGCTTTACATTCACGTACAAGGAAACCACATTAAATACCCTATCATTAAGCTGCTGCCGAAAGATACGTGCGCTCAGTGATGAAAATCAACTAAGAAGTTGATGAAACACAGAAAACACCAAGCATGACTGAAAAGTACGTGGCCCATTTTGGGCAAACAAGGATAGGTTAGTACAAACCACTGGAATAAAGCATATGTTAGTGCTGAATGATTGCAAGCCTCCTCAGGGCTGACATTTTCAGTCATGGTGAGGTACTATATTGTATAGATTTCAACTTCCTCTTCATCCCTACAGCTGAGCTGTGCCTTTCTTTCCCATTTCCAACAATTCCTGTTTCTCCATCAGTCTTAAATGTCTGGCAAACAACACCAAACGTGGCTCCCAACAGTTCACTGACAATCCCTCTGTTGGCCCTTCTCTCAGCCTGTTGCACGTGATTAGTTTGGCCTTGCCGTCCATGACGAGAAGCCAGACCCGGTTGCCCTGCACCTCATCTGCATAGAAATTTTTGGAGGATCCCAAAATTCATAACAAGAACACTCTCAGTCATGAGTGGGGAGCTAATTAGCACATGGATCCTCTGTGGGAGGGTTTCTGGAGTATATACACATACTGAGCAGTGCTGAGTTGGGGTCACAATGGCTTGAAATGCTGTTGGGTTGGCCCCCAGCGGAGTCAATTAACTATATGGGGCTAATCATGAGCCTTATAGACTAATATCATGCATAGTTTGTACTATATAAGTAGGTACAATATGCTATTCAAAAGCATGTTTTATGGAGTATTTTGCTAAAAATACTTGCAGGGGTTTCAAAAAAGGTAACATGCATCACTTCTGGATAAATTGAGTCTATGGGAACTATATGCAAATTACTACAATTATGCTTATTTCAGTGTTTCCCAACCTTTTTCACCCTGTGGTATACTTACATGGACTCCCCCCCACTCTACAGCACACCAGATGAGTGGGGAAGGGGGAAACGGGAGAGGGGAACTGAGCAGGCAAATGCTACAAAGGGGGGGAGGGAGGAGAGAGGGTCTAACGGCTGAAGGCTGTGGAGCAGGACGAGGTGGAGGGAAGGGATCAGATGGTGAACAGCTGAATGCCACAGACTGCCGGGGGGGGGGAGGGGGGAGCGGTGGGAAGTGGGTGGAGCAGCATTTGAACCACTGGCTGGAGCCAGGTCCCACCCCCCATGCATCTGGCTGCCCACAGCCCAAAATGCCATGGCACACCATTTGGGAGATGCTGGCTTCTTTGAAATATAACAGTTATTCAAATGTGTTTCTTATGTCCATGTGCACAGGGATAGTAGGATATGACAGTAAGGAGGAGGAGGAAGAGGCTGCAGGGGGAAGTGGTCAACAGGCATGGGGCAAAGGGACTACCTGACCCCCACCCAGATTTATTTTCCCTGTTATAGTAGTGAAATGGGAACAATTCAAGGCAAACCTCCAATAATTAGATTGGATACCTGAAAAATTGTATCATATTTATATATTTTCCATATACAGAATCTAATTATTGGGGGGGTCAGCTTATAAATCAGGGTCATCTCATATTTGAGTAAATATGGTAAATTAGTTTGTGAATCAAATAGAAAACAGCAGGATGAATTCTAACAAAAAATAAGCATATCAGCATACTACTGCATTGTAGAAATATAATTTTAAATACCTTTTTAAAGCAAGTCCTTCAAAGCACTGAAAATGGCACTTATCAGGAAAAAGCTTATGCAACTCAAAAGAGCTGTGTGAATGCATTTCTAGAGCACTTCTATGCAACAAATGGTAAACAAGTTAATATTAGCAGACACAACATGTTCCTAAACTTCCTGTGCTAACCCGCTGTCAAGGTGGATGCACTAGTGAATGTACATGCCATTGTATGTAAAAAAAAGCAGCTGGTCCACATGACTTCCTAGGCCTTTCTATCATTTACATACTCCTCAATAGTTAGCACAAAATGGCTACTGGTAGTGATACTGCCTGGCAATATTTCAGAAGCCTACACGTGTTACCCTTGTTGTCTTGGCCACATTCCGGCTCAGGTAATTACTTCTGCCTACATAAATTCCCCTTCCTGGCTTCAACATCCTTTCCTTTCCTGTTCCCTTTCATCCTTTCCTGCCCCTGTCGTACATGCTATTAAACAGCTACTGTGTTTAGCGCTAGTTGCTTTTCAGTGGAGGGGGCCTTTATAATGAGAGTAAAGGGAGGAAAGAAGGGTGCAGGAATTATATGCATACCAGTTCAAGTTAATAAAGATCTTTGTTGCCCTGGAAGGGTGAAAGGTACTACTATACACTATGCAAATAAAAGCCAACTTCCACTGAATCATTCACTGGCTCTCACAGAAAATATAAGACTTTTTATGATAACCTCTATATAAAACACCATTTTTGCACAGAGGGAGCTGAAGATGGAAGTCTGTTCCTCTGGGTCCATGAATGTCTTTTATGAATTCTACCTGATCAACACATCAAAGAGCTACTCAACACAGCTCACAAAGACACTCTCATGGACCCAGAGGGACAGACTTACATCTTCAGCTACCTCTGTGCAAAAATGAAGTTTATTTCCTACCTATGGGGAATTTTTACCATCTTGTACCATTTACACTTTTCCCAGAGCCTGATAAAGGGACTTTGCTCCCAAAAGCTCACAGAAAAAGACAATTTTCTTGCCATTTTACAATTGGTCTAATAAAAGGTATCATTTTGGAACCAAGAGTTCTAGTTTTTTGTATGTTTTTTTTTGTCTCAGACCAACACGGCTACCAAGTACACTCCTGTGCCAAGCAGGAGATTTTCCCACACCTTTAACTCTCCTATGAAATATGAACTTCCATTTCTACCTGGGAAAACTTTACAATCTTTTCTCCAATGCCTGATGAAGGGTGCTTGTGTTCAAAAGCTTCCAATTAAAGAATTTTTTTTGCAAAAATCTAGTTGGTCTAATAAAAGATATGAGCCCTACCATGAGTTCTGATTCCTTTTGCCTCTAGACAAATACGACTGCAACGTGGACACCTGAGGGAAGGATGGTTGATTTTCTGAAGGAAAGAAAATAGTTGGTTCCCCTCCCTTATCTTCCCATCAATAGAAGGGCTCAGGAGCTTAGCAGGCATCCTCCTTTCCTAGATCACTGTCTGGTGGAAATCTTGGTCTTCACAGGAGAGTTGCTTCATTTTCTCCCATCAAACTCCTGCTATGGAGCCCTGAAGCTCTACAGGAGGGATACCTTTTTCTCCAGTGGTTGAACTGCAATCCACACTCAGCATCTGCAGTTTCCAGTGTAGGTGAGTGGAGCTGATGGGGACTGAATGAAGCTTTTGTTTTACAGACACCTGATCATGCAATATCAATTTTCTTGATCTGTGGTTTAGTCCTACTAAATTTCAGGTCAGAAATGTTTACTGATGAGCTAAAAAATCCTAAGCGTCGTAAGAGTGCTGAAAATACTTGATAAATACAACAAAAATAGTGCTGCAGCAACAGCAGGGCTACAACTTTGCATTTGTCTGCAGCAGCAGCAGTGCCAGAGCAGTGGTGAAATAACAACAATCCTCTGGAAGAATCTGAATAGCTATATATGGAGCAGATCCATAGCTGGTGTAGAAAACCATTAAGAGCACAGAAAGTTTCCCAGCTTTGTTCTTAAAAATCTCTTACTTATATTTGAAAGATAATTGGTGTGTGCAGTATTTCTGAGTGTGTGCTTTGTAAAAGAAGAAAATGCAGCTTCACATATTTCTGAAGCGACAAAGGACCATTAAGGATTGGTGTCTGTCCTGAAACCTTTTCCATAAGAATGGAATGTATGTGAAAAAGACGGTGGATTTATTAAAAATAATTCAGGCAAAACAAGCTACATGGACTGAGTGTAACTATGAAATATACATGAACAAAATATTTATTTTATGGAAATGCAATACAAATACAAAATACAACCCTCAGACTATGTGTTAAGAAGTGTTACTTTTAATCAGGGAATTATAATTTTTCAAGACTCTAATCTTGGGATATTTAAGGGATCCCACAAAACCTGTAAATTTTATATTTTTGATCTTACATAAAATTTCTAACATTTATATTACAAATGTTAGAGCTATAGATAGTTATACTATACCATATTGTGCACATGCATATATGCATAATTTGTAGACAAATGCAAAGTATGTTATATAGCTGATGGTGGTATCAGGACACTGAGGAGTATTAAAAATGTAAATTTGAGGTCCAATGAAGAAAGATTATTCCTAACACTGAACACTGTCTGAGTTCCACCTATTGTCCTGTTAAATTCTGATGTCTTAAGCTGCTGCAATTTTACCCACCGTCAAAAATGGTACAACTAATGAAAGCTAATGAAATTCAGTCTACACAACCTCTTCAATGTGGCTTTAGACGACAGACAACAATTTAGCTCTGACCAGCTAAGCAAGACTCAGAGGACATTTTTTGAAATTCAAATTAGCTGGGATTGAGGTAAATCACCATGAATGCTAAAAGAAAAAAAGATGGCTCTGCTACAGATCACAATGCATGTGTAGTATGGACATCAACTGCAGCCACAAAGTGTGACAGGCTTTTCATGACTGAGAGAAGAACAAAACAAAATGTCTAAATAATAAGACTGCTCTTCCAGAGACACCAGCATAGCCCAGTATGAGGACAAGTCTCTGGGCTACTTATAACTTTCCCTACTTCACTGAATTCTGCTATTGGTATTTAACATGACTTGTAATGTCAAGACCTATTTTTAAGGCTCCATGTACACTGCATAGAGGACCTTTTTATCATGAAACAGGTTATGCAACTTCATTCTAAAGAGTTGTACAAATGCATTCCTAGAGTGGAAGTGCACGGTGTTCAAGGTCTGATCATCTGAGTGCCAGTCTTTCAAGCCTTACTCACATGTACAGTTCAGCTAAAGCACATGGGGCTGTCTTGATTACACCTTCTTACACCAAGGCCCTATGAAGCCTACCCCTTCTCTTCATTTGAAGACCTAAAAATTTACCTGTTCAAAAAACATGATTCACCAGTAATACTTTTTGTTTTTATGGAAACATGATATATAGACAGACCCCATTCAGTAAATTCTTAATATGCTAATTCTCTTATTATTTTATTGTTGTACTTAATGCCACCTCCTTCTCATCTGTCCATGCTCACTTATTCCATTAGGTTCAAAATTATATTCAACTCATTGGGACCAAAGCTATTGCTTTATAGTTACACTAGTAACCGCCTGGCCCATGTCTTCATTATGGAATGAGGTCATCAAATAATGCTTTTGAGTGTATGTTCAGGCATCATTTTTAGTCTTTATCCTAAGAATGTTTCCAAATTATTCAAAAATCATGCATCATTCCTAGAAAGGCAGTGGAAAAATGTCTCATATGTAAGAGAATTTACACATTATCAGATACACAGTAAAAGCAAATGAATTGAGAATTGCTTCTATAGCCATGAGATCTCAGCTTTAAGTACAGTTTTTAAAAAGTTAGATCAATTAGCAATCTGTGAACATTAGAAACATCTTAACAATGTCTCAGACATGATAAAGCATATCACAGAATGAGGAAGAGGGGGAAATTAAATTATGTCTGCAGTCATAATGAATCAAAGCCCAGAAGGTGGTCTCCAAATCAGCAGGTTTTGATGAAATATTAAGGAAAGTGATTATTGATGAAAAATGAATAAGCCCTTTTGATTTCAGCAACCTTTAAATCACACCTCACTAATTAAAACAGCTCAGATGCATTCATTCCTGCTTTGATGGACATTTAGCTATCCTTGGAAAGGGGTAAGTTAATGTGAAATTTTAGCAAATATGCATATAGTTATCTTAGGCAAGCAGATGAAGTGCAACTTAAGAAAGCACAAAAGGAGCCTTTTTGCTACTTTTATGTTATTAATTCAGTGGTGAAAAAAATCATCCAAACAGATTTTGAAAGGCTTTCTTCACAGCATACAATACTCACTGCTGTACACCACAACTGTTAATTAGTTGTGGAGTTGGAAGTAGCATTAAACTATATTTCATTGTATAAGCAAGAGACTTAGGTTGTGATGATCCACTTCTTCTGCTAGGCTTATAGAAAGATTACTCTTAAATGTCTCATAGTAGGTCTGTTACTGTGGGTACCCCAGTCTTTTGCAAGTGACTTTCCTTCCCAGTGGTAACTGCAGTTTGGGAGGGTTAAGAATGCTAGTGGCTTCATGAAAGTTTGAGATGCTAATAATATTTTAAAGCTTTAGTGGTAGTACTTTTTATCTGCTGTTGTATCCTGAGAGTTTATGTGGTGTACCTATTAAGGTCAGAGCTTCAGTGAAAGTCTGCTGGAATCATGGTTTAGTATATTGATGCAGAGGTCACTTTCCTAACACATAGAACACAAAGAAGTGCTACATGTTACTAATACAATACTGATGACATGAAAACCACCACATGGCTTATACAAGTGAAAAATGAAGGAAAGCCTGTTCGTTTCATATTTTTCCACTCTTTGATACTTAATATCATAAACATGGTAGAACCTAGTTAGGACAAATTGCTTACCTATTACAAGTATATAATCTATTTACAGTAATCATTTTTCATATGTCCAGAACCTATAAACGCATCAGATTGAAAATATATTTAAATGTCACTTGCCACTGTTATTTTAGAAAAATATATTTAGAGACTGAGTAAGACTGATGTTAGAGAAACATTATTCAGAAAATATAATCACATAAAATAGACCATGCGAAAAACCTTTTAACTGATAAATATCTACATATCTCAATTTCTGCATCTTAAGAAACAAGACTTCATATATATGAAAGACCATTGAAATTTTGATATATATCTATATCTACAGTTCTTTAAAAAATGATGCCAGGAGGCATAGCATACTAATCTAATACACTACTGGTTATACAGTTGAGGAGGCAGGGGAGAAATGAAAAGCATTATGTTTCAGCTTTCCAGCCAAGAAAAAAATTTAAACTGGACCTTAAAGAAATTACTCAGTTTACAGGGGTAACCTTTCACAAGGTTTGGTACCTTTTACAAGCACTAAATCAGTTTACAAAATGTTAAAAAGGCATTAAAAAAACCACACTTACACACAAGGATGTTTTTCTTCCTAAAAGTTACATAGTACAGGATCCTCTCCCACTGAGGAGACTGTGCCATTTCCGTCAATGATGAAACACTGAGAGCGTAAGCAGGATACATTTTAGGTCACATAAACAAACAAGCTAGTTTATGAGGGTAAACACTGTGGTTAAATATAGTTTGTTTTATGAGTAAGGGAGACATTAACCATAAAATAACAGTGGGTCAAATCTGGTTTGCTAATTAGTATAGCACATTTCAGAAGTGAACTGTTACATTACATCTTATGTACCATCATCTTCTGTTATTAATTAAGATCTAACAGCAGACTATACAAGAAATGCAAGAGGACATGGTTCCTGCTGTGAGGTACTTGAAGTCTCAGGTCTGAGGATCCTTACTACTGAATGTTAGCAGTTGGGCTACTCACCCTAAGCAAACACTGTGATCAGCAATCTTTGCAGGATCAGGCCCTGATTTGTGGGTATATAGGGAGTGGAGGACATGCCAGTTCTAGTAGAGATATGCATATACTAGATCAGAGCAGGTCTTAGGAATCCGGAAATGAAGCAGACACGTACAGTACCTCCTCAGAGATAATTTGGTTAGTTTCTTCTAACTGAAGCAAATTAGAAGAAATTTTCTTGGAAAACTAAGAATTAAACAAGGGTTTCTACTCCTAAGCCAGTCTTCTGCTTCCCTATACACTTTTAAAGAGACATTGGCTTAAAGTTGTTACTTTTTTATTCTTAGAGCTAGGTCTCACTGAACCCAGGAAGGCCCAGCATGCATGACAGAAGTGTACAGCGCTGTGCATACAGCAGGACAGTGACTAAGAGCTCGTTATGAAACAGAGCAGTGGTTCTCAACCTTTTTAGACTCAAGGCACCCCACTGGTGACTGAGGAACCCCTTGGAAAATATCAGCTCTTAGCTTTCTGTCATTTTTGACTAAAGAAAGATAATAGAGCGATTTGTTTGTTGCAAGGAACTCAGAAAGACCACAACAGGGCAGAATGTTTTTAACACTCTTGATTCCTATTTGAAATTTCTGGTTTTATTTTGTGAACCATGTTTGCACACCTAACAGCACTAACACTGCATGGCACTCTGTGGCACTCTTCTAGTTGAGAATCACTGATTGAGAGATTACTCCAAACCCTGACTATTTTTGCTTAATAAGTATGTTCTAAAGGGAATGAAGAGTCCCAAAACTGTCCTGCTTTTAAGACTAGAAATAACTCTGGTTTAACTATAGAGATGCCACCACCATCTCTACAATATCCATTTTGAAACTCTTATTATTCTTAGCCTAAACCATCAGTTATACCAGGTTTTCAACCTTACTAGACACAAGGCACCTCTTGGAAGATGCCAGTTGTTAGGTTTCACCCAAGTTTTTACTACAAAAAAAATAAATAAATAAAAGAGTGAGTCCCTTCTTGCAAAGAACTCAGAAAGGATGTTTTTAATACTATGGATTCCTATTTGAAATTTCAGGGTTTATCATGTGACATATATGTAAGTATCTGCATGCCTAAAAGTGCTAATTTTGTGTGCAGTTGGTAGCACCCTTAAAAGGATCTTGCAACACCCTGAATTACAAAATCTCACTTTTTCCCAGTGAGCTGACATCCAGCTGGGTTCTTCCAAAAGCATAGCAGGATCTCTCTGCTTATCTACTCCATTTTCCAAACAACTTGGAGAACTAGCATCTCAAATAACTCATAAGGACAGAGACAGGTGAATTGGTGGGAGAACCAAAGGCACAAAAAGAAAATATTTACTTTTTCTTTACTGAGGTTCACACTCAGCAGAAAGGCAGGCATTTGGTAGCCTTTCTTTTTTAAGTCCTGGTCTTGTTGGAAGGCTTGCATGGTTTATAAAAAACATATCCTGTAGGAAACCGCATTTTTCCAGCTCATTTCAAGTATCTGCCAGCTTCCTCCCCCCACCTCTAAAGCATTAATACTGCCCATAATAAACCAGAAATTATACATGCTACGGATGATGCCCCTTCTTTCTGCCCATTAAAACTGAGAAACCATGCAGCCTGTTCCATATCTGGTTCTGAGCGCCCAACACAAATGGGTTGTACTGTGCTTCAACAATGCTGCATGACATCAGCTTCCAGTGCACAGGCAGGTAACCAGGAATGGTAAAAAAACCAAGATTTCAACTGCTCTAAACAGTAAGATTGGGAAGCTTCCTTTAAGAAAATTAAAGAATTCTTTGCTTTTGAAAACCTTACACTTAAAGCATTTGTTTTATTTTTCTCAATAGGAAATGCTGGGATAATAGTTCAGCGGGAAGGAGAGAATTCTGTTGCTTTGCTGCTATGCAGTTCATTTGCTGGAATATATTTCAAAGTCATATGATAATCACCGACTATCTGAAATACCAGCTTTTTCCCCCCTCTCTCTTACTTCAAGTTCTGTTTTATACTAAAAAAAAGAGGAGGGGAAGTTATTTTTTAAAGGCTGGAGAAAACAAAAGCTGCTTTCTTCTTTTATATCATGGCAACAAGAAGCCATATTATTCCACTTCTGCACACAGACTGCATTATTATACTGATGAAGGGCAAGAAGTTTGACACTCCGCTATAGCATACTCCACACCTTATAAATATCTGCACTTAAAAAAATACCTCTTTCTGTTTTTGAACAAATAAACAAATAGCCATCACTTCTGACATTATGGGCCACTTAGAGTAGGAGGAAGCACGAATCCCAGGGTTTCAGTGAGCCCTTGTCTGTGGTAAATGTATAATTAAGTGGTTCTCACAACAATACCAGGACCTGGAATCTCTTCAAAGAGACTCTAGAACATTTTGAGTAATTAAAATTAAGTTCTTGAGCAGAACTCACTGAAAATCTTCACTTTACCCCCCTCCTGTCCTCCCCAAAAACAAAAACTCACAACCCCAAACACTAGACAGTGTCACAGCAAATACTCCTTACAATAGGAGCTCTACATCAATCCTCATGAATTTGTATTAAATTTCATTTTATATTTCATCAAGACTGGAGAAGGGAAAGAGAAAGCAACCTAAGACGCTGAATACCAATCCTAGTAGTTTTTACTGGCACTGACAGTCACAAATGGAATAAACTATTTTTAGACTGTTGTAGGTAAAGGTTGTTGGTGTACAGTGTGGGCACAGAAAGAACAGAAAAGCACTAAACTGTATTTAAAGGGTGAGTGGAATATTAGTAGCCACAAAGGGTTTCCTCTGAGGCTCAAATACCATTCATTAACTAACCATCTTCAGGTTATCACAATCACAAATCACAGGAGAAAGATGCTGAAACCAAAAAAAAAAAGCACGCTCGCCTCTCTTACCAGATATTATTTTCAGTTGGGTGGTGCATTGGATAGACTAACTCTTCAGCTATCGTGCCGTTACTCAGATTATTGTCACAGAATGCTTAAAGGGTAGGCCATTCTCATGTCCCTTCTCCTTTAGAAATAGTGAGCTAGACTCCTGTTTTCACTAAGGCCATTAAGGATCTGAAACCATAAACAGGCCTCAGCAGTGGGTGCAACTGCAAGGACCTATTTATTGACAGAGCAGTGAAATAGCTTACTGCAAATGAGAATGATGCCCTGCATTTTAGAGGGGGCACTAACAAAGAGATTCACTTGAAATGATTAATTATTAATTATTTTTACAGCACCACAAAGGAATCATGGAGTTTTGGAGACAAATAAAATTATTAAGTCCTTGGCTCTGAGAACCTTACAATTGGGCCCAGTTCTTTCACATTTACCCACTTTCTCTGCCTCAAGCAACAGCA
Source organism: Caiman crocodilus (assembly GCA_030014935.1). Classification (NCBI taxonomy): domain Eukaryota; kingdom Metazoa; phylum Chordata; order Crocodylia; family Alligatoridae; genus Caiman; species Caiman crocodilus. The sequence goes on from JAGPOW010000261.1 coordinate 239,659,226, forward strand.
TGGCTTCTTGCACATTAAAGAGTATCACATATGTAAGTGTGGAGAATCTAGCCATGAGAAAAATCTTTCATAACAAGACAAGAAACAACAATGGTTGGAAGGGGTTATGCAACTCATAACCTTATTCAACCCGGGTAGTTAGCCTTTTACACTGCTTCATAAGTTTTAAATGTCATTGGGTAGGTGGTTTATATTACCTTGGCCTTTAACTTTATTGAAAGACTCCTGTGTGAGCACCTCAAAGCAACTAAAAGAATTGTCATAACTCTTCATTTAAGAGAAAAAGAAATATCTTAGCACTTAGAGGATGTGTCACCCTGAGTAATAACTCATATCTTCATCTCTTACAAGTCTGGCAGTAAGCTTAGATTTATATGCATGGATGATAACTCAGACTTTAAAGAAAATTCCTATGACTGACATCACTAAGAAAGGAAAAGTTTAATATAGCAGTACGTATGTCTTAGACTTTTATAACAAATATTTACGCAGGCATTGCTATATAATATTTCAAAGCTTTTGTGACCTACTGAACTATTAAAGAGAAATATTTTATACAGGCCAGAAAGGCTGGGTCTGCTTGTTTTACTTTTTGGGAGGTACTTTTATATTATATTCAAAAGTATGTTTCCGTCTTCTAGAATTCATTACTCCTATCTAAATTTATGTACATATGAACACTATTGAACAAATACAAATCAACATCTAAACAAAATGTTCTCCCTCTTTTCTATAAAAGTATCAAATAAGAATGTGTGAATTGACCATAAGTTTTTAAAACGGTATTTATCTTTTAGCACTGTCTAAATGCTGAGGCAACTGAAGGGTTCCCCCCCTCCCCCCATCACCAAATATTCCTTTGACATAACTTGATTCCACTTTTAATGGAAAAGAATCCAGTTCATGGAGGTCTTCCTTCTAAAATGAACATTTTTTTTCTCTTTAATGTTAAAATTCATGCAAAAAGCATATGATTATGGTATTTATGTTTCCATTAAAGTGTCCTCAGCAAGCCGAGGGAGTCTAGCCTACTATTTTCAAGCTATTTAGATTTACAGCAGCACAGTGCCTATTTTATTTCAATTATATTTGAGGACAATGCACTCTTGGTGGGAAATGATTACATGACGGCAGCCAGGAAACGTCCATTAGGAGTCGTCTTTCTATAGTGTCCAGCTTTGGATGTCAAGCACTAGCTATAAAAACCCTATGGTGTAGCATCATTGTCATCTAAATGAAAAACATTATTGATCACCAGTATGTTTTCTTCTGTATGATGCAAACATGCCAGAGGTACATTTCTCAGCTAAACTAAAAGCCTTACCTACAGGAATACAATTCCCAAGATACCTTTTGACCAAACAGTGTAAAATAGACATTGGTTATAAATGCCATCTAGATTTCTCTTTGCTAATGTCTAAAATAAAAGATATCACATGGGGAAAAAAATTTTAACAGCACAAACTGCTTGTGCAACCATTAGAACATAGTATGCAACTAATATAGCAATGACAACTGATGTATACTGCAGCTGAAGTGAGAACCAAACTGTGTGCTTTTTGTTAGAGTTTCAATTTTCTTCATTGTCTGAACAATAAGCTCCTCCTCTGCTAAGAAAAAAAACATGTTCCAATTCCTTAAGACTTAGATTACAAAGCATCCTGTTTAGTGCTACAGGAGACTACAGTTATTAGAATTTAAAAGGCATTTTGGGAATCACTGAGCCTTGCTATATACAGACAGTACTGCAGGCTTAACATCTATAAGGATTTCATAAAAAACTAAAAATGAAGAGCTTCACACTGTCACATTATATATTTCAGTCGAATGATGGCACCTTTCTTTGTGAAAAGGATAGCAACCAGTACCCCCCCTCACTGATTTCCTTTTTCTTCAAACACAGTATAATTCTGCATGCAAAAGCAATTCCTAAGCAATCTGAAATCCATATGAAACTATAATGAGAAAAAGTTCTGATTTGTAGAGAAGCTATTCATGTACATATATGAACAGCTTATATCATATTATACAGAACTTCTGTAGCCAAAACTGGTAAGATTAAAGTGGTATTTAAGAAATGAGAAACCTTAACTTTTACATGAATTCTGATCAGTTATTAGGCAAACATCTCTTTCTATTTTGCATTAGGTTGGCATTATACAATGCATTTCTGTTTTATTTTGGGAAAGCTGTTGACACATAGTTTAAGGAATAACGGTTTCTTTGGGGTTTCAGTGTGCTGCAGAAATTATCAGAAAAATTAACAATCCTTTGCATGCGCGTGTGCACACACATGAAAAAAAGAATCCTAGATTTTTCATAGCATACTTATTAGAAATTAAGATACAACTAACTTTGGGGACAACTTTGCCAGAACAATACTTTGGAGAAATCCCATGGCTACTGTTGCTTCAGCATCCTTAAACTTAAACAGAAACCATTTTGTTCAGAATGGTGATGAGCAACAATCTGTTTACAGGCCCTTCCCTTGCTTGTTATCATTTATATGGCATGATGTAGTCAAAGTTACACCACTTGGTGTTTAAAGTTGAAAATAACAAAAAAAAAGCTCAAGGATATTAAAGAAAAACAAACCTTAGCTGAGGCCCCAAATACAGAAAATAATTATGCTGGAAGTTAGGGAAGATCTGTTATGATTTTTGAACAATGGTATGCAAACTGTTACAGGCTTCTTTGTATGAAACTTCTGAATAACCTATTGAACATATTTAAATGTCAGATTTTTTTTGGCACTAAATACAACTGTAAGAGAAATAAAAATTTCCCAGCAAACAATGCTGCTTTTAATCTGAAAAAAACAACTGAGACAGAATGGCAGTTCCAAGCCTCTAATGGCAGTTTACCAGCATATCCACTGAGCAGTTATTTCCTTTAGCATCCACGACGACTACCAGGCACCTTCCGAAGAGACAAGCTCATGAACGTGACTCACAAACAGCCAGGGAGGCAGGGCAAAGGAGTACGGTAGTAACCAGGAACTTCATGATAATATAAGGCTATGGTTAATAGGCATGTATGTAGCAATTTACAATATATAAAACTTATTCCCAGTTGCTCTTCAAGCCAAATGTTATCAGTCATCAAATTCCCTGCGTACATCATGAGAGGTGGGACACCAGGGTAAACTTGATCCTAGAGGAGATGGTAAATAATCTTGGAAAGGAGCACTCAGTGTGCAGTAAAAGATATTAGAGCCATGGAATGACAAAGGCAGATAAGGGTGGCATTTTTGTTTGAAATGTGTCAGGGAGGTAAATGAAAAAAAATGGCAACAGATGAGGAGAAAGAGCAAAGTCATGTAACGCTTGGAAAGCAGAGAAAGACGACTGAACACTGACAGAGTCCAACACTGATAGGCAGCTTGCTCCATTTAGATTTGATCTAGATCTGCATAGCAGCAAGTTCATCTTCATGAAAATGCTCTCTCAGGACTCTTATCTAGGCTAGGGACAGACATTCAAAAAGCCTGAGCCTTAATTGATTTAATCTTTGCAGGTTAGTCTAACCTGGCTAGGCTGAACTGGTTTGAAACCCAACAGACATTCTCTCTGTACTGAGGAAATTCAGGCACACGCCTGCAGTGACTCAGGCTAGAAGCTGGGGCTCACTAGAGCAGCCCTCTCTGCCCTTCCACAAGCTATAGGGAAGGCATGGCCGGGACCCAGCAGGATGCTCTCATTAGGGAGGTCTGCCTGCACCATCCCAGGATTTCCCCACTAGCTGCTCAAGAGGCAGAAGTGTTGCCATCCCCATGCAACCACTCTAAGGCGAGGCAGGGGTGTGCAGTGTATGTGTCTGTTGATGATATGGAGCTTTTCAATCTCCCTCTCTCTGCTTGTTTATACTGTCTGCATCAAACTGACAGGCAAGCAAGCCAGAAGGGAGTTGATAACAGTGTTTATCACCCCATCAGCAAAACAAGAGCCTCCCTCCATTAGTTCAAACTCTTCTTAAACAGCTTACCAGCTGACCTGTTGAAAAAGCCCTAAGCTGTCACTGTTCTGTCTGCCTGTCCCAGTGAAATTGGAGACGCACACAAACATTAGCTAGCATACCACATGTTACAGTCCATAAGGCTAGGGCAGAGGTGGGCAAAATTTGGCCTGTGGGCCAGATGTGGCCCGCCAGGACATTCCATTTGGCCTGCAGGGCCCCTAAAAAATGTAGAAAATTAATATTTATCTTCCCCTGGCTGCCAGTCGCGCGGTCCTCAGAGCTTGCCAAAATTCAGTAAGCAGCCCTCCGCCCAAAATAATTGCCCGTCCCTGGGCTAGGGTCTGTGCTATGGGAGATGGGAGGGAGGGAGGGGCGGGGGGGGGGGGGAATCCCTGCTTCAACAGTGGGAAGGGAGGGAGGGCAGGGGGAAGCCTGCTGTACCTGCAGTCTCTGCTGGAGCTCCAGCCAGGGAGCAGAAGAGCGGGGCCAGCTCTACTTTGGAGCAGAGAGCCCAGACCACAGAGCATGCCGGGATTCTGGGGGGAGTCTGGTTTATCTTATATGAGCAAGGGCTCTGGGACAGGCATTGCATAACTGATTTGGCTCAAACTGGTTTAAGTCTGATATTACATTCAACCAGGTTTATCTCAAACTGATTTCAGCCATTTTCAAACTGGATTACATGCACTGAACATCTGTTCTAATACAGGTTTAAACCAGTTTCTGATCACTTAAACTGGTTTATGTGTAATGTCTGTCCCTAGCCTTAGAGACTCTTCTAAGCAGCTATTTGGGAAGACAGAGTAAAAAGCTACATTATGGCTAGGATGCATACACCATAGAAGTAGTATGTCAGAAAGGCTTATAAGGGTTCTTTGGGACCTTTAGTCACATGGCCGTTAACAGACATGAAAAACAAAGTAAACAAACAAACAAAAAATAACCAGTGCCTTTCCAAAATAGGAACACGAGTCCCCAGCAACTATATAGACCAGATGCTTCAGCAGGGCTTTTTGGTGTTTTTATCTAATAGCTGATTCAATCTATTAGATAAAAGAGTCAAAAAGCCCTTCTGAAGTGCCCAATCTATATAGAAGTTGGGCAAGCTGGGTCAAACTAATGTGATGCCTCTTCTGGGCATGAGCTGCACTTCATCTAGGGATGCACCAAGCTGAAAATAAAGTGCTGTTTGTGTTTAGTTTTTTTTCATGTCTATCAGTAGCCATGGATAACAACTAAATATCCATTTTCATTTGAATTGTTTAATTTGTCAAAGCATTAATTTCTACTCCTTCATGCCCCTGCTTCCCAAAGCACTCTGCCCATGTGGCTGTTGTTCTACCAGCTCCAGCTCTTGGATTGTTTTTTCTAAACTTTATTCCTGTTTGGTATATGCATTGGATCTCTCCCTTTTCACAGCATGATCCTATTGTACTTTCTGGAATTTGTAACTAGCAGCACTGTATGAAGGTGCAAAAAGTACAATGTTGGCTCTTCAGCTCTGCCCTCTTGATTATCACAGTCCATCAGTACTCCAGACACAATTTTGCTTTTGCTTTTTCTCCCCTTGCTCTTTTATCAGCAATCACACACAGTTAGCTAGGTCAGGCAGGTCTTGCATTTCTCCATGCCAGGTTTCCATCAAAGAAAAATCTTTTTGTTGATATGACATTGATGCCATTCAGCTCAGGCATGAAACACTACCTTTGTTCTAACAAAAAACAGTTATAAAACTCTCAGTATGGCAACCATACAATCCTACCAGACTATCTTGATTTTCAAGGTCATTGAAAGTGATGTGATTTCTGGTACCAAGTATAAAAGTTGATCAATACAAGGATAAATAAAAGGAACATTATATAAAACTTCTAATACTAAGAGTGGAATAATCTACTTAAAAGCATGTTGTTCCTGAAATCAAAACATTTAATCTAAAAGTGTTTATTTTATGAACAAAATACCGCCCTACGTAAGGCATATTCTCTAAGCAACCTAGAAAAACAGAACGCTCGAAAAATGGAAAAGGCAGCCATGCGTTACTGAATGCTTGCAAAAATGTTTGGCAAAGTGCACCTGCAGTATCTGATGGCATTTTTTCTGTAATAACATACAGATTTTCTCTACGCTCAAAGCCTCTTCCTTAAAATGTTTCCCACCTGAGGGCTATCTGTAACAGTTTCTATTGCTCAATTAAAAATAATTCTAGGAGCTCAGCTACATTATAGGTGATAGCTACATTCCCTTGAGGTCAAGTGCTACATCACTGCCAGCACCAATGTCTGCTCATTTTAAATCAAATATGCAAGTTCATAGAGACTTATTCTGACATAAGTTACATATTTCAAACACCATAACCAAGAGAAATGGTTTCACTGAGGCAAGTGCAGTGTTTATCTTCTGAAGGGAAAGGGGGAAAAAAGAAACAGTTTCACTTCACCTATAAACTAAAATGTAACCCTTGAATATAAAAGTAGTCTCGATTCAGTTACCAATTTTTTTAATACTTGGAATGTAAAAGTATATTTGGCAAAATTTAGAAAATGCAGATATCAAATCAAAATTAAAAGCCAACAGAGTTGTGATTCTTAGTTATACAGCAGCCAAAGCTGTGCGAACCTTTCCAATTTCAACTCCCATGGATTTTGCCAAGTTATATCAGTCCTAATTTGTGGTTTACATTTTAGCTTTTGCTGTGAATGCTGACCAAAATAAAAGAGTCTTCCCTATTTTGAGAGTAAACCATGAAAAAACCTGACACATTTTCCATAAAAAGATTAAAATAAAAATGCCATAAATCCATGCACTTTTCCAGGCTATGGGACTCTGCAGCTTGGAAAAGCACAGGCTCAGGGGTGATCTGGTGGCCACCTATAAGTTTATCAGGGGTGACCACCAGGATCTGGGGGAACATCTGTTCACCAGAGCACCCCAAGGGATGACAAGTTTGGATGGTCACAAACTCCTCCATGACCATTTCAGGCTGGACATAAGGAAGAACTTCTTTACTGTCCAAGCCCCCAAGGTCTGGAATAGACTGCTGCCGGAGGTGGTTCAAGCACCAACTTTGAATGCCTTCATTTGGATGTTTATCTTGCTGGGATCCTATGACCCCTGCTGACTTCCTGCCCATGGGGCAGGGGGCTGGATTCGAAGATCTTCCGAGATCCCTTCCAGCCCTAATGCCTATGAAATCATTCTGCTTAACCTATAAAAAGGGAATCTAGGAAAAGCCCATTTTGGAGTTCACTTCTCAGCCATGCTTCCTCAAAAGAGTTACAAGCAGGTCAGAGGTCTAGATTTTTACCGAAAACAGTAATCCAGGTAAGCCTTAGTTTCATTACAAGAGTTTTGCACAGCTGTAATTGCTCCAAACAGAATTCACAACTGTTGCTGGCCTCCAAGCATATTAGCAAGAGCCATAACCAGTGACTGTTACAAGTTTGACTTTAATTTAAATTGATACTAACCTTGGATCCAAAAACATTTTAAGAATAAGATGAAATATGTTAGAATCATTTGAAAAGTTTGTGCTCTTGTTCCAGTATGACTTGACTTGTGCAAACTCAATATTCTTCTATGTGAAGGCTTTTTAAAAGCCATTAATAAAATGCAGCTCTGGCTTTACAACGGATGAACAGTCATCACCCATGGCAAAAACATTGAGAGACTGAATTTGAAACACAGTATTGATTTATGTCTGGTGCCTACCTGTCTATAGGTGAAGATTTTGAATTTCGTGGTTTTTTCACTTGGGCGTACAACGCTTCAACAGTCTGTCCTTCCCTAGGGCTCTGTGGTCTGATAGTCAAAGTCACTGTACCACTATTTGAAGAAGAGTCATAAGAAGCAATTCCAGCATACATTGGATCAGCATCACAGCTAAATGTCCGGTTAAACTCTTGGATCTCGGCATAGTCACGTTCACGAGCTTGCCTCTCTCGAAATTCTCGTGTTTTAGCTTGAATTCTGCAAAATTAAAACAAGGCTGAAACTGTATTTTAAAAAAAATCATACTAATGTGAAAATACTTTTATTTATGCCAACATATTTTCTTCATAGCAAGTTACTTTTCTCCCCAACTTGCAGGTACTTTAGGGCAATATTGTAGGCACATCATGTACACAGCTGTTTTCAATTTCAGTCTCCATCAGGCAATCTTGTGTTTATTTCAGGTATCTGGTTTGAAGCACTGGGTAAACAAGGTTCCAGCAAGAATAAAGAATTTTTTTTAAAATGTGCATGATCATCCCAGGGCTGCCTTTCATTGAAACAGGAATGAAACTGCCTGTAGTTTATTCCATCTAGCTAAAGTTATTCTAAGGTGGCCATTGCCAGAGTAGCTATGTATCTTTAATTCCAAAAGGTCTAGGAACCACAGGAATAACCTAGCTTATAACTTCACACAAACTTTCAGATTTGACTGATAATTCACTTCAGTTTGGGAATATGCTGATTTTAAGTTTGTCACATTTTAAACATATTTCATACAAGTGTATGCTCCTTCGGCTCCACGCCTTCCACTTCTAATGACTCTATGAGCCTAAAGACCAACACTTTTGTACTAAATAGACAATTGCTTGTGAAATATTTGAAAAGGACATAGAATCCAATTGCCAACTCATGAAACAGGTTCTTTTTCCCCAAATGCCCCATTTTATTTGGCACTTTTACAAGGCAAGTAGATTCTTATACTTTACTTTCATTTTAATCCTAGATGCATTTTACTTGTAGACAAAAGGTAAGCAGTTATACATATGATGAAGTTACTGACTTGACAAATGTGCAGATACAAGAAAAGTCAATGCGTAAAAATTACAAAACATCTAAGTTACTACTGAAATTTACTGCAATGCAGACTCCTAAATCATTTAGATGTTTTAGAAAATTTGGCATGTAGAACTCTACACAGTGAAACGCAAAAAACCTACTATGAATGCACTATTATCAGTGCAAGATGAAGCATTCAGAAACTAGTTATTTCACAGTTCAATGGGGTGACTTTCCAAAACACTCGGAGGAATAAAAAATTAAGAAAGATTTTCAAAGCTGACTTAAAAATTCGCCTCGAGTTTTGCTGACTAAGAGAGACAACTTGGCCTCCCCAATACTTAGACATTATTGAAAACAGGTGATAAGCTCACTTGGGCATTTTTGAAAGATTAAACAATGGAATATCCTCAATTTGAATCTATTGTGAAATCCTGAAGAGAGAATTTTTGGGTTGTGCTAGCAAAACCCAATGTCCTGAGGGACAAAGACACACAGCATTGGTAGTGCTAGTGCCAGATTCCACTCCACGAAGTGAAGAGACCAACTGCAAATGCATACTAGACGCTTGGCCACAACCTCCTGCTCAGTCAGTGCCATTCATTCTTTTATGAGCATTTACAATCCCTGGCCTAGGCTAGGCATGTTATGGGATATTTTCTCACCCATGAATTCTAAGGGTCTTTCCATGGACAGATTCTACCTAAACATTTTACATGCACTGGTCTTTGGAATGATTTTGCACTCTAATAGATTTTATGGTATAAGTAAATATGAAAAAGGTAAATTTTTATGGTGAACAAAAAAAGAAAACTTAGACATCACACTAACACACCTAAACATTAAGGCTAGGGACAGAAATTACATCTAAACTGGTATAACGTATCCAAAGCTGGTTTAAAAATGTAGCAGAACAGATGTTCAGTACACATAATCACCTTTCAAAATGGCCAAAACCAGTTTAAGATAAACCTGGTTGGACATAGTATCAGACTTACCTGATTTAGGTCAAACAGGTTTATGGAACTTCTGTCCCAGATTCCTTCCCAATTCAAGTCAACTCATAGCTCTCCACCCCAGCATCCCAGAATGCTTTGCAGCCCTGGGTTGTGCTATCTGCTCCAGAGGAGCAGGGCTGGCCCCTCCCCCAGCTATCACAGAGCTGAGGCAGTAAAGCCCCTGCTCCAGCACATGTCAGCCCAGAGAAACTGAGTGGGGGCAGATGGCAAGGGAATGGACCCCTAGACCCCCCC
>JAGPOW010000261.1:239669302-239689648 GCA_030014935.1 Caiman crocodilus
TCAGCCCCACCCCCTCTCCAGCCTGTGAAAGGTGGGGGGCACTGGCTCCACACCCTTCTGCGAAGGGGGCAAGGTCAAGGCAATCCTAGCCTGGCTTGCCAAGCTGAGGGGTTACAAAAAGCACCCCCCCGTGTGGTCTTTCATCACCTCATGCAAGGCAGATCCCAGCTAGGGTTGCCAGGTTGGGCCAGTGTGTTCCCCTCCCTGCCCCCAGTCTCTCACAAGCAGGAGGGCTGAGAAGGAGTCAGGGCTAAACCCCTGCCAGCCTGGTGAGCTGGGTTACAGGGGTGCAAAGAAACCCCTGGTAGGGTTTTACCCGCACCCTTCTCACACCAAGCAGATCCCAGCTGGGAGGGAGGGCAGTGTCCACCTGGGCCACTGTGCTCACCTCCCTGTCCCATGCCTGTCACAGGTGGGGGGCTAAGGAGGGGTCAAGGCTCAGTTGATCCCAGACCAGCAAGCTGGCCTGCAGGGGAGTGAAAAGCCTACAGTGTGGGGCTTCACACCCCCCAACCCCTCTCCACACCAGGCAGATCCTGGCTTGGGGGTCCAGTCTGGGCCAAGCTGGTGCATTCCCCCTACACTGACCTCCCCTCCCAGAAGTGGTGGGCTAGGGAGGGAGCAGGGCTGAACTGATACCAGTCTGGCAAGCTGGCCTGCAAAGGAGTGAAAAGCCCCTGATGGGGGCTTTCTTCACTCCATGCTGGTCAGTCCTCAGGCGGGGGTGGGAGGAAGGGGCACTGCTGGTTTTAGCATTTGCCCCCCACCCCCTGCCTCTCAAGGACAAGTGCTAGGGAGGGGGACAGGCTTGAGCTGATCATAGCCCAGCTGGGGACCCTGGCTGTGTGCATTTCTATCCACCACCTCTCACAGGCATGGGACTGTGGAGGGAGTGGGGCTGAGCCAATCGGAGCTCTGCTAGCCAGGCTGCAGAGGAGGGGAGGGTGAAAAGCCCCCCCTGGGGGCCTTGCCTGCAAGGCTGGCCCTAGCAGGGGGAGACAGGGCCAGATGGTGTGGTCCTCCTCCCCACCCCTGTGTCAGGCAGGAGCTGGGGAGAGATTTTCTGCTGGGACTCCCCTTCCAGTCAGCTACAAAAGGAGAAGCTGCATGTGTCCAACATGTGTCCAGCAGCCAATCAGGCCTGGGCTACCACTGGGCTGTGCTTGGCAGTCTTAGCCAGCTGGCTGTGAAGGGTGGTGCACTTGAGTGTCCCCAGGCTCCTGGCCTGTCCAATGCAGGCTTCTGCCAATCTTAGCCACCCAAACACTGAACCTCAGCTTAATTTGTTATTGGTTCAAGTTATACAGATTAGAAACACCTGTGAAGATTGAACCAATTCTGCCTTGCGCTTAGCCACAGTCCTCCAGCAACCCAGGATGCTTTGCACCTCCTCCACAGACTGCCCCCCTTACAGGGTGGGCGGGCTACCCTTAGCTTACACTGTCTGCTCCAACCGAGCAGGGAGGCATGCTCTAGCACCCCGCCTTCCCCTCTCCCCAGATTCTGGCCTGGGCTACTGCAGGCCTTTACAGAATCAAAAGCGAATGTCTGTTCACCTGCTCATCAGCTCTGTCTATACAGTTTAGACTAACCTGTGAAGATTGAACTAATTCAGCCTTGGGCTTTGGGACTGCCTGTACTTACTGTAACAGAGGAATGTGCCTTTTTGAAATTCTTTAGGTGTTGGATATTGAAAACAAAATGTTTTGCAAATGTTTTGTCCTAGTAACACTATTTTTAAGGGGGGGGGGAGAGATAAATCAACTTGAAGCAAATCAAAAAGGAAATCAACTTGAAGCAAATGCATATCTTATAGTACACCCAGAAGAGATGTACAACTTTTTGCTGAACTTGTTCAGTTTTATTATTTATGTTTTGTTTTATTTTTGTTGTTTTATTTTTTTCTGAGCAATAGGACTAGGACTAGCTCTCGAAGAGAATTATGTGCAGGTTTCAAAATTCAGCTTTTTTTTTTTTTTTTAACAGGCATACATCATAAGTATCACACAGTGGCAAAAATTCGAACTGTTTGCAGCCTTAACTATACATTGGATTCTACCAAGCATCTTGTGTAATACACAAGGCATTAACACCAGGGGACAAAGCCTGAAAATGACCTGCTTTGGCTGATCTCATCTCTCTGAGGATTTCACTTCCAATTTATAGTTTTATATTAATTGTATTTTGGGGATTCTGTGCCATCTGTTGATAATGCTGCTATCTGAAAGAAAAAAATAAAGGAGGTCAGAGAAGCTGGTCTTGTAGGTTCTGGCATTTAGTTTTCAGTTTCAAGAGCCATCATTGCATCAGACACTGAAGGATTTAGCTGATGTTGGTCTGACTGAACAAATATTTCACATATTACTGGCGGCCAACCTTTAGTGCACAGAACTGACAATTTACTCATAAAGTGAAACACTCCGTCAGTCAGATCAAACTATGTTATTTTGTTGCATGGCAAATATGAATCATTCCTATATAGGTGGTGGTATCAGCCTTAGTATTACAGTGAATGGCACGTTGCCATACTGGCAAACTTTGCCAGGGTTTAACCATGCATACCACATGGCTAGCCCCCCCCACCTCCCCCCCCCCGATGAAAAGTTTTATCTCATGTCTTGCATTGAAAGTTTTACCTTAAGCAAAGTCCAACATTTATTAGTTTATTGGCCTTTTAATGTCTTTGGTCTAGCAATGCAATACTATACTCTATATCAAAAACGTATGTGAATGAAGGACAAAGGTACCTGACCATATGTGGTTCCACATAGACTGTTTAACCCTATTCATATGGTGGAAAACTGAAAAAATAAGGGCAGCAAGCCATTTATTATGTAGTATCCAGAACTGTTTCCCAGGCTATTACCTACAATCAAATTAGCAATGCATATGCTATCACATTTTATACTACATATAATTAAAAATTAAATCTAAAGTCTTCATGCCACACATTGCAGCAGCAGTTTTTCTGTGAATTACCCCAAGTATTCAATTGCTATTTACAGCAAGTACTGTTAAAGACAAATGATAATTCAAAGGTTAAGGTTACAAGAGGGTCCCCCTTCTACTGACCCATGATTTTTTTTTCCTTAAATTACTTTTCTGATCAAACAACCAATACCATTTCAATCTAACATTTAAATTCTGTTTAGGCTTTTACTTCATCAGGGCACTAGATACCAGTACTTCAATATTTTATGTTTCTTCAGGTTTAAAGGGTTCTTATGATATGGAACAAAGACTTAAACATTCTCTCAAAAAATTCTGGCTATTGGCCTAAAGGAAAAAAACCCTGTGTGTTGTAATGCCAAAAATTTTCACTGCTTTCAACTCCAAAACGACTCTACGCATTTGTGGATAAATAACCAGTTTCATACAGGATATCTCCAACTCAACAAATTGTACACATTTCATACAAATACATACGTATAGTATGTAACCAATTAAAAACCTATTGCATTTTGGAGACATTCAAAACATACACTTATATAACTAACTCAATATACAATATAGAGGGAGTTAGTGCTAGGTATTTGTTTTCCAGGCATTCATTTCCATTACTGATGAGCAACATTCCCACTATTTAAACCCAGCCTCTGGAAAAGCAAATGGCCATCCTGCAACCATTTTTAATGCAACATCCAGATGATACCAGGGTGACACTACTGCAGTTAATTCAGTAATGACATGAACTAATAAAAATGAATGCAACTGAAAATGGAGTTAAGACCTCCTTTATGGTTTTAACAATAATAATAATAATAAGCATTTATATATTCCTTTTTCATCTTCAAAGCACGTTGGAAACACTGGCTAATTAATTTTGCTCTGTTTAAATTAATCTGGACTTTTATATTAAAAAAACAAGAATTGTCAACGCCTTTCTGGTTATAAAGGCAGATTTGAAAATGTCAACTGGTGTACTCTGTATATTTCTGAGTCTGAAATCATGACATAAGGAAAGATACAAACTCTCTACACATATCTGTAGGATATTAATTTAAAAGACTAATGATAACTGCTTAAATGATAACACTGTTAGCCACAGAACATGCCAAAATGTACCAAGACCTTTCTATTAACAAGCAAATCCAATGATGTTTGTATACCAACATGTCTGAAACAATGTTTCCCAGAAGTAAGGACCTACCCAGTGATCAAGCAGTAAAAGCACGTGACTGGATAACTGTCAGCAAACCTACCACTGCCTTTGCTAGACAACAGCTATAAAGGTAGGTAACTGGTTCATTTAGCTAAGTACACAGCTATTCTATTATGCAAAGGTGCCAGGTAACAGTGCCATTGTAAATGGTAAATCTAACTTCACTGCCTTTTCCTTGCCTATTGTGCATCATAGGGAAGTAGGGCTGGAATGGACCTCACGAGGCCATCTAGTCCAATCCCCTACTCAAGGTCGGTTCAATCCTGAGTGAAACAAATCATCCCAGTCAAGCATCTCTTTAACCTGCTCCTGAAAATTTCCAAGGATGGATATAATCCAGAGCTTCTTTAGGTACTCTCTATAATTTCTTCCAGTGCTTGATCACCCTCATAGATAAATGTACCATAATTGGCACTGTGTATGGCTACCTGGAGCTCCAGCCTCCTATATGCTATCTATTTCACAAGACTTACCTAGGGTCACCTAGAATCTACAATTACGTTTAAAATCAACTGAAATGGGACTACAACACTCACCATTGCCCAGAGATCTGTGACCTGGACATCCACCCTCTTCTCTTATACAGAAACAGACTATATATATACAAAGTCAATAGTGAAGAAACTCCTAATGCATGTATAGTTCAGCGTAAAATACTTAAAGCATCTCAGTGACCTAGGAGCCATTTGTGGAACTTATTTAAACGACAGACTTAAGCACTTGAAAATTCTAATCTATAGCTTTATTCATGGGTGCAGTTTGAGAGCCGAGTTTATAGTGAGCACATTGCATTTCTTGTTGCGGTGAAAGAATCATCCTCTAGTAAGAGCAGGAATTATTTTGGCAGCTGCTGCTTCTGGTCTACAGCATACCTAAACAATATAATTTATTGCTTTTGCTATTGCCAGGATTCAATTATTGCCCCATAGATCATCAGTAACCTCACCTCTTCCACCAAAAACTTACAGAATTAGCACTGGCATATCAGAATTCCACATGTGAGATAGCTGATGCATGTTTATTAAGTATAGGACAGCATTGTGTAAGGGCAGAAGCTTAATAATAAGATATTTAACTTCCAGTTCACTGGACCAACTTTTACCATCCAATTGGCCAGGTTCTTGTGTAATGGATTGAAAACAGGAAAAACCAATGACACACTTATTAAGTCGGTAAGTCAGCTTATTTAAGTCAGTCAGATGGGATATCAGCACTGAGGCCAATTTTTGGCCTGACTGTCACTCCAATAAAGAGATCATAAGGTGGCTGGCCTGTAGCCAATTCTTGTCAGATACCCTAGTGGAAAATACTTTATGGGCTCAGTCAGCAAGTAAAACCAGCTCATGTTGCACATATCTTCCTTTTCATAGTGTCTTCAGGGGTCTACTGGCTCTTTTGCTAGTTCTCAGAAATGGGTAGATTTTTTTGTGGGAATTTATCCTCTTCTTTCTTTAACTTTTGCTGGAGTTCAATTAGATTATATTTTACAACTGCTCTTTTAAATAAATAACCATAAATACTGGTATTATAATCTCTCTTTGAACCAGCATGTGACAGTCTGCTTGCTCAATCAAAAAATTGAGCTAATCGGTTATCAGAACTCTGAAGAGTCCCAAAGCACAGCCATTTGGCCTTTTTGGCTGGACATTCAAAGAGATGACTCTGGGTAACAGGTTGCAGAACTAGCAACCTGGAACCAAGAAAGACCTCTTCCCTTACCTATATACCTGCCACTTACACTAACAAATACTATGGAATTAAATAAATATCAGTTTTTAATTAGTTTGGCTGGTTGGCATTCAGCCCTTTTCCAACCAGTGAGATCAAATTATTAGCACAGCCAAATTAAAAAAAACAAACAAACAAACAAACTAAACATGTATAGATTAGTATTTTGGCTCGAAGATAATGGGTCATACAGAAAGGTGCCTTGCATGCCAAAGTTAAAGAAATTACATTCATATAGTAAACTTTTCTAATTTCCTTTTTCATAGAACTGGAACCTGCTAGTCAACTAGAATATATAGCAGTGTCTACCATCTCTCCAAAAGCCACCTGCCCCCACACCTGCAGTGGATAGAAAAAGGCCTATAAGGGTTTCAGAAGTTTTTAATGATCTATAACACAGGGGGAAATAAAATTAAAGAGGAGATGGTTATGGAGTCCATCTGGGCAACAATAACTGGAGAAGATGACATTAGGCTGATGTTCATAGAGAGACAGATGGCTATAAATGAAAGGAGGAGAAACACAGGGGAAGCATTAAAGAAAGAGTCAGGAGAAGGTACAGTCCCAGCAAACAGGAACAGACACACCAGTCTGAGACAAACTTTTATGGAAGAAAGTGATGAAGACTTTAGCATGATTTCCTTCCAGACTCTAGGTGGAATGTCTGGTAGATTTAATTCCTTTCACCAGTACCTCTCCTTTCAAAATGAAAAACTCCACCTATCCCAAGATCTCAGATCTTACGGTACTGTGAGCACAAAAACAAGAATTATTGCCAATTGCGATCAGCGGCTGCACTATATTAGTTACATCCCAATGCCTCTTTTTCAGCAGGTCTGCACTATGCATAACTTGCAGTGTTTTTAGGATTCCACTAATTTTTTTTTAATGCATTTTATCCCAAGTTTCTTAGCAAATACAATCCAAGAAGTTGGGCCAGTAGTTGCATCATTTCCCTTCAATAAGTAGCACTGTTGGCCCTCTTGTTACAACCATGCTGACCCTTTCAAACTGGGCATGGTGTCAGCTGACAGAAAAACAGAGGATTTATGCAGTATCACAAAGAAATAAGATGGACACAGGAAGCTTGGTGGTATATATACTGGAAGGAATGGCATTTTTATTGCCTGTCCCTTTCATGTAAAAATCTGAATTTGCCCATGATCTGTCCATGATAGATCATGGTCTGAACTTATCAGACTAAATGATATTTACATCCATCAGAGTATTTTCCATGGATGGTTTCCATCCAGAGTAGCACGGCTTTCAACGGTTATCTAACCCCTTTATAGGACTGAGGTGGCATCAAACTGGTATGTGAATTTCATCTGTAGTGGAGGCATGACCTCAAAGACTCCAGCAATGCTACTCAAAGCCTCAATTAGATCAGAAAAACTAGTTTCCTTAATCATACATAAGCTTGCTTTGTTGGGCCTTTTCTTCCATTTGGGAACTTCACCTTGCTGAATGCTAGTGAGACTAGGGAGCAGAATGTGGTATTTATGGGTAGACTCTTGAGTCCTAGAGCAACTCTGTTATCCCTCTAGCTGCTACAATATGCAAGTATTTCAGTTGTTAAAGATCCCCATCCAAATACACAATATAAGAGATTCAGTTATTCATAGTTATCTCAGGTAGCAGGCATCTTAGGTAGTTACAACATTGTCTCACTAGCCTCCTCAGAATAATGTCCACACATATATGAGATTCTAACTCCAGTACAAATACCTACACTCACTAGGCTGGGAATGCCCATACTACCACACGACCAGTATACTGAATATCAAGCAGCATAATCCAGAAGCTGGAATATGAACCAAATTTGCATTGGAAAAAAATGGCTCCAAGATGGAGGGGAAAAAAATCCCACTGCTACCAGTTAGGCAAAGGTTATAGAAAAAAAATCCTGTAAGCCTAAGTAAGCAAGCAAAAACGTACACAGTTTCTGGTTTGTGTATCTATTATTATCTACCAAAATTCATTCAAAAAATATGCCTTGGCAGAATGCCACAATTGAACACTGAAATAAACACAGAGCAGAAAAGCTATGGCATGGCACTAGCTGAGCCATGTAATTTGAACCCTATTAAAGCAACTGTATCCTGTAACTATTTACAAATGAAAAGTTACATCTGCATTGGGGATGGGGCTCTCACTGCATGTCGTGAATACACTATCTGGTATCCTTTTGATTATTCAGGTAATTGCTACTGTCCTTAAGAATTAGAATAAACATGGTGTTTAAGTGCTGTTAGCTACAAAGTGTTAGGCTCCCGTTGTGCAGCCTAGAGGATTTTATGGGTTTTTATTGAGACTCAATTCAATAGCAATAAACACAGTTTCATTATTGAATATATTGAAATGGCTCTTCTTGTTTTTTAAACAGGTACTTGGTATTATAAGTGTATAGCAATTCTATTGCTTCTGCAATAGCTGAGCATAACTGGGGAGACATAATGCCATTTTCCCTTAAAAATTCTCTACAGATTTCTACTGTTACATTTTTAATGCAATCTTGATCTGAATCTAAGTGGCTAACAAAGATGGCTAGGTGCATTAAGCTATTATGCTTCCTCAGCTAATAGATAAAATAGACCTTTAAATGTAATGATCTACTAATATCTGCACTGCAAGAGGTATAGAATAGGTACAGGATATAGAAAACTAAGTATTTTATTTTAAAAACTGTCTTTATGCCACAAAGTCCAAAATGTATACACCAACTGATGGCAATAGTTATATTATTACAGACATCTAGAGTAGCAGGAATGGACTCAAGGAATTAGCCAAAGATCACTCTTTTTATGCCATGCGTTTTCTGTTTACTTTTAAAAAAGTACTGCCATTGATTCGTTTTTATAAATTGTACTACACCTATTAATTTAGACACATGACTACCAAAATAATACAATGCTATCAGTGGAAGATTTCATGATGAAATTAATTTATCGCTCACATACATACTACTTCTCTCAGATCCATAGAAAAGAGACATTTGTATGCAATTCTGGCATGTTTTAATTATTTTTTTTTTACAAACTGTGATCCAAGATGTCAGAAAAAAGTTGCTATGGGTCTTACTTCTATGGAAGATATTGGATTGAAAGTCCATTGTAGATACAAATGTAGAGGTTACTGTCACTGCTAAATGGGGGCAAAAGCAATATTAATTTAATCCAAATAAAAAACAAAAAACTTAAAGGCTGAACCTGCCTATTGTAAGTTATGTAATAAGTCCAAACAGAAATGCTGTTTGTATTTAATATACAGCTTTTTTTTCTGAACATAGAATAAAACTCTTTTAGGAAAATACTTTGTATAGGGGAAAATGTAGGTGTTTTTCAAAATAATAAAAATATTATGGTCTCCCTGGGAAATTTGGAAAGACATCAGGAGAGTGTACTGCTCTTGAATTCATCTTACTATATCTGAAGCTTTAACAGTTCCAGATGGCCTTTAATTGCAAGATGACCCTTGCTTTATTCTTTTATTATGACCTTTCAGGTCACAAATTATCTGTAGGATACTGTTGTCTTGCTTTCTTCTCAAAAGTAAGATAGAAACTTAAAAGTAAATGTCATCTCTTATTAGTTCAGCATCCCAATGAAGCAAGCGCCAGTTATTCCCATCACTATCACCAATCAGGAAAAACGTATTTTGTTCTTTAACACCAACATTTTTTCCCTACTCTACAAAAAACTAATATTTAGTTGCTTGTATGTTTTTCATGTGTTAACTTTTGTAAACACATGGCCAGCTAAAACAGACTACAGAACATAACACTCATTTAGAGTATTTAAGATGCTGTTGTGAAAAAATGCTGTGATGGTTTGGCATGTGATTCGATATTTTGTTACTAGTGTTTACTATGTGAGCATTGTTGCTAGGAAATCATAAACATTTACATAGTTTTTAACAATTATTTGTCTTTTCCATTATCACAAATGAAGCTATACTGAGCATGCACGGGAAAAAATATTAAATAAATCTAATGTACTAAATAAAGTAATAAGGTTAATTTCTTTCCTGCTGTCACTAAATTCATGTTAGCAGTCTCTCGTCAGCTTGACATCAATTAATGATTTTAATTCCAGACTCTTGTCACAGTGCTCACCACCCTTTCGTCTAATTAAAATGGATGATGCATGATGAAGGGAAAACACAAGACTTCTGTTCCTGTTATAACATTTCTATTCATTAGTATACTTTTACAACAAAAGGCTCGTAGTTTTAATGGCACCAAAGCTAGATGACGAGAAGTTTATTATATGTTGAAGATTTGACTCTTATACCCTCAGGAAATACATAATACAGGAAACTGCCTTTATGGGATGACCAAACCCTGTGGGACAAAATATCAATAGGTTATTTTAATTACTAATGTATGTACAAAGTGTTGCTTTCAAAATTTAGGAAATATCCCTATATAGGTCAAGCACTAAAAGTATAATAATGTTTATCCAAACTTTAAAAATCGATAAAAAAACTGGATACCTTAACAAAAGCACTAAAAAATCTATTTTGGAATGGGTCTCTGGAAAATATATGACACCCTTTTCTATATATAGACAAATGTTTACTTGTTATGCCTTTTATAACTTATAAAGCAAATAAACTGTCACAATAGCTATCTTAAGTAGCAGTATTTGCTGTAGATAAAATCTTCCTCAGCGCATGCTTTCCAAATCTTCTTTTTCAGAGTTTTTATGTATCAGAGTGTTAAAATTCACTCTGGGATGAAACTTGGTCTGCAGCATTGTGACAAGGGAGTTTCCAGTTACAAACACCAGCACACCATAACATCAGTTTACAGTTGCTGTCAAGGTAATTTTGATGTACTACAGTACAGAGAATTTCTGAAAAAATATTCCAGTTTTCCTAGTCACTCTCTAAATCCTTGTTTCTGTTTAAGTACACTGAAAACTAACTGGCTTCAGCTTTGGAAAGGTAGATCAGTACCCAATACATTTAAAAAATAATACATGGAATTTATTGATTTGAAGTTGTTAAGGTCAGTTTGGTCCGTTTTCATCACCTAGTCTGATTTGCACCACAGAAGATTGGTTAACACATGAATTCCAGGAGCAGCAGAGCACCATACAGTAGTGGAGGATAATTTTCAGATCCCAAATAGCCATGTCCACATTCTGAGAGAAAAATATTTTAAAAACAAAAAAAACCTTGTCATCTATTTAGGGCAAGATGCACAAAAGACCAATGTCCAGAGCTCTCCCTTCTGGTCCTGTAGTTGTCCTTGACTAACACTATTCCCAGAGAGAAACTGGTGCCACTGGTGCACATGTTTGTGCAGACAAGGATACAAACAACTATGTAAATTTGGTCTTACTTGTAAATCGGGCATCCAAAAAGAATCACTGTTTTCTAAAATAAAAAGTAACAGATCTAGTCAGAGTAGTTTTATTTTTCAGGCAGCATTCATCACATATGCTCTCTCACACAAGTCCAGGTGTGCGTGCACACACACACATACACACACAAAATGCATTATTCATAGCTATATAAAATTATTCAAGTAAAATGTCCCAGGGGAGCTGGGACGCCAAAGGAACCCCAGGGCAGCAAAGAGTCCTACTCACCTCGTGCAGGTCCGGAAGAGCAGGGGGACGCGTGTACGCCAAAGATGCCAGCACGAGTAATCAGCCGGGCATTTATCCGGCTGCAGCAGAGCAGCGGGGCAGAGGATGCCTCCCGGAAGAAACAAAAAGCAGCCCCACCGCGGCTGAGGAGAGACCACGGGAGGGAACTCCAGCGTGGAGGGGATCAGCCACCGCTCTCGGCTGCAGCGAGAGTAAGGGGCGGAGCCAGGGCAGGCTCCAAGAGAGCCAGCAGCTCAACCAGCAGTGGTGCTGATGGTGGGACCAGCTCCAACGCTATCAGCAGAGCCGGTGGAGGAACCGGTGGCATCGGTAGCAGCCAAGCCGGGGGAGAAAATGACTGCTTTCCAGGCAGTAGAGCCGAAGGAGGGACCGGCAGCGTCTGGGGCAGCAAAGCCCAGGAGGAACTTGACAACAGTGCAAGCAGCAGAGCTGGTGAAGGAACCGGCAGTGTCCGGAGCAGCAGAGCCGGTGAGGGAACTGGCTGCATCGCGAGTAGCAGACCCGGAGGAGGAACCAGTGGCATCCTGAGCAGCAGAGCCGGTGAAGGAACCGGCCTCGCCGCAGGCAGAAGAGCCAGTGAAGGAACCGGCTGCTTCAGAAGCAGCCAAGCCAGGGCCAGGACGAGCAGCCAGATTAAGGAAGGAACCAAGGTGGAAGGTCTGGGCTGGCAACCCTGGCAGACGCCACACGCCAACTCTGGTGGCTACCCCAAGGAAGGATCCCCCCACTGAGATTACATTCAAAGTCGTGGCAGGAGAGTTCAGGGGTCCTCCTGACTTCAGCAGAGGTCGCCACCGGGGCCCACCTGTAAGCCCGGGGCCCGCGAGATCTAGGGCCTGGGTGAAGACGGCGCGGGAACACCTACTAGAGTGGAGGCTGGTACATGAAACTTTGTAACACCTTTCTTAGAACACCGAGGAACAGTTACTGAAGCTTTCTTTCCAATACCAAACAAATACTTATTCTTACTAGTCTCTCATTTGCAAAACTCTTCCTGTTTTCATAATAAATATCCTGTCCCGGACCCTCTCTCTTAACAATTCAGCTGTTATGCACTCTTCAACTACATTTTTCTTTAATCTACAACCTAGATTACCACCACTAAACAATTTTACAGATATGGAACATCTATTTTTCCCCTGAATAGCACACCCCCCCCCATCCTGCACATCCTGGCTTGCTGAACATTAGAAAGGATTGCACTTTTTAATGTGGAAGTAAAGTGTTAAACACCAGAATCATTAAAAAAAAAACTTCTGGATTTAAAATCTATTTGCACCTGTATAACTTCAGAACTTTTGTTTGACAAGTGGAATTAGGGAAATGACTGGGGTATAAAAACTGTCTAAATAGTTTTTGGTTTACCAATGAGAAAGTAATGCAATATCAAGTTTTAAAATTTACTAACAGCTTACAGTAACCCACAGTTGCATGACAAGTTAATCCAATATCTTACTGCAGTAACCAGTTCAATAAAATATTTTATAGGTTCAATGATCTTTCAAGATGACACGATGGACGCACAGCTAGATTAAAGCATAAGTGCTATCCACCATATATTTAGGATAACTTACTTTCAATCATGGTTGCATTAGAATTTGAGCTTTTAAGAAAAAAAAAGTATTATCATGGGAAATACAGCTATATTAGTTGTTATAAATATTTTATATACCTCTATTCAGTTTCTCTTATTCAGGCCCCATGCTACTACGTGGATATAAAGAGTTAACACTTGTGAGTGTGTGAGGATAATGGCTATTCCTCTCCAGGAAGACAGGCCTAAATCATACAGGTGTTTAGATCTGCAGTTGCTCAGGTCAAAGGGGAGGCCACTACCTAAACTAAGACTTCTGATGTGATAATGAATCTTCCTCTAAGTACACAGAGAGGAAGTATATAAAAGGCCCATGAGAAGGACAGGAAGAAACAAGAGTTACAGTCTAGCTGATAAAGGAAATCTGTCTCCAGCAAAGGGCACACACTAGAACTAGAAGACAAAACTAGCATGGAGGAGAGGAGGCAAAGAGGAATTGGGAGCTGCCTGAAATACAGTGACAAAGACTCAAATGACTCTTTGGGGGGTGGGGGTGGCAACTGAGGCAGGTGATGTATGTAGGTCTGTGTGTAGGCATGTTTTTTCATACATCTGCATTTTTCAGATGTGTTTTAGGTGTAGGTCCAGTTTAGAAGTGTTTGTACCAAGTCTGTTGCTTCCTTTAGCCAGTAAAGTCTTTGAAGCACCCGGCACAAATATAATCCCAAGATACTCACATAGTGGCAGTCCAGAGGGGGAGTACATATATTTTTGGAGACCTATGGGTCTAGAACTGACCTTATGTATTAAGGAAGGTAAGATATCATATGTGCAGAGGAGGGGAATGATGGCACATGTTGAAGGGCAGTTTCTGAATTTTGCCCAGACTCGGCGAACCTTTATGCTCTTGCAATACATCAGCCTGATGAACACTACTCCCGGTTGCACAAAAAAAGTTTGAAAAGTAACCTAAGGATATCCAGCGTAGCAGCGTCTGCAATTTGAAATGGCTCTGAGATGGATGAATGATGCCATATATCTCTGGAACATTAAATCTAAGAAAGTGTTTTGGGAGAATACTTCTGAAGTGCTAGAGGAAGCTGGAGAAAAGAAATTATCTGAATGCAGCTCACTGGTCCAAAAGGATACACTTGGAGGCAACTGTCTCTCTGGGCACTGGCAGATGAGCAGCTCGCCTCTCTGACTCATGGTGCTTCACAGAAAGCACCATAAGTTAAAGCAACACCCCTAGCCTGACCCAACAGACATTCACCTGTTTTGGGGAGGGGCAAGGGAAATTGAGCTCCACTTTGGAGTTGATCCAGCAGAGAAGCCTACCAGCAGTCTTCCTCCCTTAGTTTGCCTCTGCCTCCCAAATCCAGGTCTGTCTGCAGGAAGGGATTAGGAAGGGGCTGCAGGCTGGGGTTTGTCCAGCCTGAGCTAGAAGAGATGGAGGGTGGGGGGAATCCAATTCACCCACTCCCTCTCCAGCTCAGGTCAGGCAAACCCCAGCCCATAGCTCCCTTTCCTCCTCCCTTCTCTTCCCGACAGCACCAGGGGCAGGGCTGAGCTGCATCAGCCAGCCCTGATCTCGCACATGGATTGACAGAAGTACCCTACGGAGCTCCACTTTGGAGTGCCTTCATCTGATCCCTCATCAGATGTGGGCTAATTCATTGTGCAATCAGCCATTTTTAAAGTTTTCTGCAGTCATCTGTGCACATCATGGCACAGGTTTAGGCACTTTCAGGGGCCTGATCACATAACAAGTCACATCTTTCTGTGCCCTCTAGGAGAGAAGGAAATCTACTACCCTTGATGTAAGAAAAAGGGCCCACCCCATGCTGCTGTCCTCTCCTCTGTGGGACAAAAGATACTTCATTGATACTATTACTCCACGTACTTCCAATTCAGGTCAGGGCTATAGTATGATGTACAGGTACAGACTGGCCCCATGTTACGATGTGCCGAGAGCCCAGTACTCCCAAAAGACCCAATTCTGACTTCAGTTCCATGCGTGTAAATCCAAGGTAACTCCTTTGCATCCAGTCTTTAGTGGCAATGCCACCCAAGGTGGCAAGCTTGATAAAACTTGCAACCCAAGCAGGCTGGGTCCGCTAGTTACTGCTTGTGTGAGATTTATAGACAACACTATCTCCCCTTCCCAGGGCAAACTACTGCTCCAGAATGGTGACATGCAGCATTGGGCTGCTGGATATCATGTCAATCTTGAACCCTGGCAACTTGTGGTTCTCAGTTGGACAATTTAGTTCTTGAACTGCCTTGTTTTGTTGCTGGTAAACATACATGAGAGTTGGCTAAACAGATTTGCTTTTTGAAAATAATTATTATTACTATTGTATTTATAAATTACAGTTTTTATCCATTTCAAATCAGTGGCAAATTGAAGCACATTAATTTGCTTATTTGTCTTTTAATCAATATGAACACATACTTTCTAGAGTTTAAGCAAAAAAATACTGTTGTAAGCACAATACTATTAAAATTAGAAAGACAGGGTATAATAATTTTATAAAATTGTAGGCATGATTGATTTTTTAATGGACTACTCACTTGTTCTCTGACCCTTAAGGATTTTTGTTCCAAGCCTCTTTATACATAGTAAATTCATTAAATCCAACCTAGTTCCCAAAAGTATTGCATCATTATAAGTATAGAGCATCAAATACTGAGTAAAACAGAGTAAGTGAATTGTGCCATTGAAAATACAATGAAAGTTAAAATAGCAGCCATTAGGAGCCAGCAGTATTTGGCCAGAAACAAGTTATTATTTTCTAACAATTGTTTTTTAGACTTTTGGTTAATTTGTGAGAGCAATGAACATTATTATAATGTATCAGATGTACTTTAGAAAATGAAAATCTCTGCCAACTGACTAAAAATTTGTAATATCAGTGGATTGAGGCATCACCTGAATGTAAACAGAAGAAAAGAACTAGCTCACTTTGGCTGCTCTATTATCACTATTTATCAATAGGACAGATCACTGTCCCAAGGAACTTGCAATCTAGTTTTAGACATGACACAATGGGTGGAACACATACAATGAAGTCAATTGATGCAAAGGGAAAGGAAGCACATGACAGCATCATCTTCCCAGTGTTACCAAATTCTGCAACGTGCATGTGTTGTGGGTTTAAAGGACCTGCATGACAACATCATCTTCCCAATGCTAGTTACTTCTGGAATGCACACATATTGTGGGTTCAAATAAATATATTAATTCATTTTTGGCAAAAGACATGAGAATTTAAGACATATAGGAAGGAGGTGGGAGTTCTGTCGTGGATGAAGAATGTTCCTCACACAAGGACTACATACGCTGAATTGTACTGCATACCACATGCTCTCAAATAAGACATGCATCTTCCTTTTGGGAAGGCAGAATGAAGAATAAAGACTTTTGCTGTGTTATGGCAGCACAGAGCAGGGAACAAACAGAATCTTGAGCTCACTCCTCGCCCTTTTTCTGTTCAGGCAAAAGCTACAGTTTTACCTTTTCATAACTGAACTGTCAGCAGCTCTTGGCTATTCAGCCAAAAGCTGAAAGTGTAGATGCTGCTAATGACTGGACTCCATGACCAGGTGTAGGATTTTGAAAAGACTTAAAAACAGTCGGCAGGGCTGTGAAACAGGAGAGAGACCAGCTAACAGTAAAATTCCCAAAGACAGAATAGCTTGATTAGTGGAACTTCAGGACTATTAAAAAAGGAGAGGGGGTCATTAACACAAGTGAAGTGAAGAGCAATTTTCAGGAATCTGGTAGAGATTGTAATAAGTCACAAACTCAAATTATTCTATGAGAGGTGCCTGCATAGATATTCCACTGTTGCTACAGGGCAGTTGGTTTTAAAGTTTGGATGGAGCAGGAATTAAACTAGGATGGGACCACATTAGTGCACCTCCCTTGGATCTGCCCATGGTAGGCCCTGCCTCTTTCTCCATGTAGCTGCTAAACAGAAGAGACAGAAAAGAAGCAATAGACATATCCATGCTTCTACTCTGGGCAGAAAAATCAGCTTCCCTGTGTAAGACATGCACCTGAATTTTGGAAGGTTAATTTTGGGAGGAAAACTAAGTGTGGTATGTATGTAAATATGGTAAATAATTGTACAGTGATACAAGAGCATCCAGTCTGGCATGATCCATCTTCTCTCGTAACATGCTGATTCTATAGTCCTACCAATATCAGCTAGAGAGACTGCACATTTTTCACATACTAAAAATAAATTGTGGGCATCATGCAGAGATTTCAACATTCAGTTTTGTTCATAAATGCACATATACACAAATACAAACACATATATACATGTATACTTCATCACACCCTTTCTCTAGTTCGAAAGTTCCCTTTACTATTTCATATGCAAGACTAATCATTTAAAGCCCACTCCCTCTCCCACTTCACCCTCAAAAAAAAAAAAAAAAAAAGGAAAAAGGGAACAGTAAAAACTCAAGAAGGTGCTTAATGTTCTGCTTTTTAATTTTGTCTCTAAAAAGATTTTAAATAGACCAGCCATGGGTAAAGAAAAATTAAAAGCCATGACTCAGGCTACCTCTACTAGAAATGGGAAACCAGGAATAATTTAACACTTAAAACTCTGCCCACAAACCAGTCCAATATACCTTTTGCAAACCAAAGACCAAATATAGAATTCAAAGACTTCAATGCCAGAGACACAATTATCATAAGCTATTTTGATCTCCTGCAAAATGCTGGCCATAAAATTTCTCCCAATGTTTCCTATCATACAACATGCCTTCAATTGTGGTTTAGCTGTATCATCTCTTTTAAAAGCACAGACAACTCTCACTCCATTTCTATGCAAATTGTTTCAGTGGTTAATTACCCTCACTGGTAAAACTGTATGAATTTGTCTAGTGCCAACTTTGAGCCAATGCATCTTGCTCTGCTTGTATCTATTAGACTGAACAACTTTCTAGTCTCAGAAATCTCCTTCCATGAAGCTACTTATAGAGTGAGCAAGTCATTTCCTAATCTCTCTGGATTTGATCTTAAATAAAATAATTAGAGATAAGATAGCCTAGGCCCAGAGTCACTGGGACTGCAACCAGCAGGGTGAAATCTAGATGGAAAATATTAACTTGCCCAAAATACTGAAGAGCACGAAACACAAACAAAATGCAGGCTTGTAACATCAAGGGAAGAGGAGTAGACAGCAAGAACAGAGGTATTCATCACCTTTTTTTTTTTTTTAAACGATAATTAACAGTTAAATGTACACACCACTCTAGGACAACAAAAACAGACTGAATGCCAATGACAAATTTATTTGGAATAATCAAATTTAAAATTCCTGTTTCAGAACAGCATAACAGCAACTAACAATAAACTAGATAGGAAATGACTGAGGGAAAGATACAAAATGTATTTCAAATTTATACGAATATTTGTTCTCTGAAAGTGTCTATAAAAGCAATTATTGTATGTCTTGCACAAACAATGAAATTTATCATTTCATGTGCCTTAGGTAAGAAATAATTATACAGCCACTCCTGATTTTGTAAAACATATTGAGCATAGCCAGGGAAAAAAGTGTGGCTTCCTATGTTTCCAGTTTCCTCTTATTTCTTCCTATGATGTTAACCACATAAACGTATCCAATATTTGGGCAATTTCATCAATAAAACTGTATGGCAGGTGAAGGTAAATTCTTTAGTTTAAAAACAACCAAAAAAGAAAAACTCTCTCCATCAAGGTTTAAGCAAATACTGAAGTCTACCTCTCCTGTTCCTGCTTCATTCGTATTCTCTCCTCTTCTGAAGTAAGGGCTTCCTGCACTTTTATTTTACCAGTTTTCTCAATCTTGTCATCTTTGCGATGTTTGCCAAACCTGTTAATAACACAAAAAATTCTATCTTGTAAATTGAACACACATATTTTTTCCTACAATAGTGTTCTCATTGCAGAAGTTGCTGCTGAAAACCAGGAGGGGAGACTGCTAAGACTGCTGAATCTCAATGTTTATCATCTACAGCTGTTTTTCTTTAGAACTCATAAATGTTAATTGTTTTGTAAACACTTCATCCATTTTTTCTGTAAGCATTTCTGGGTTATTACCTTTAAACAGTTAACCAATGTTTTAAAATTACTTAACTCTAAGAGTGCCCTGTTTACGTTAGCCCTCCCTCAATTATTAACTGTAAAAGACAAAAAAAGTCATCTCTCTTTAGTAGTGCAGTATTGTCCAAGTCACCCCATAGTAGCAGTTGCAGTGGAGATAGTGGGAAGAATTCAAAATGGTAGTTTACACTTCTAAAGCACCAAATGGTTTGCAGCCTCATTACCTGTAGAACTGCCTTTCTTATGAATATGGGAATACAAGTAAAATCAGTGAAGATCCTCAATTTGAGCTTTCCCTGCTGCTCTAGAGGAAGAAGAGGGCCTCTCAAAAAGTGTTTCTCAATTTTGGAAGTCCCTTCCCCTACTTTGTCACCCAGATCTTCACTTGTGTTAAAGTTCTAGGTATTTTGCAGAGTTCATTATTTTCTTCCATACATTTGGGGAAGAAAACTGGCTGATGGTGGAAACATGTATTTATTATTAGGACAAGTATGAGCTGTTAGTTATTTTATACCCTTGTAGATGGAACAACATCTTTACACACTGCAGTAATTAAATACACAAAAATGCCTCAAGTTTTCAAGATTAAGACAACAACTTTCTGGATGGCTTAAAGTACAAGGATAATATCTACATATCTAGTAAGCATATTGTGTTTATCACATCAAAGGCTCTTAGATTATTTTTTCATCAAATGCTCTGCTGAAACTGATGAAAGTAAATTGCCACTCATGGCACTATTCACTCAGAAGTTCACATCAAAAGTAAAATGAAAGTACTAACAACGTGCAAAGTAGACCCAGACCACTGAAATAATGTGGTCTAGGCATAATGCTTACAAATGCAAGAACACAAACTCAAAGCTCTTTAAACACTTTAAACAATTTACATTAATGGGTCAGAGGAAACCAGCAGATGCTTAAACATCTTTTCCTCCTTTGCACCTTTAACACAAAGCCACTGTGTAGACTGAAGACATAAGGCACAGTAATCTCATAGGAAGATTAATCTGTGACCACTCAGTCAACAGAAAATACTCCATAAGGCAGCCAAATTAATGGGTGCTAGGGGCAGCTGTTTAAATACATGTGGGAAAGGAGGAATATGCAAGCTTTGAAGAACATGGGTGTTTGTCTATCTTTCCCAGAACACTGATTTCCTAGAGTAACCCAGGCATATAAAAAAATCACATTACTCA
>JAGPOW010000261.1:239689748-239760139 GCA_030014935.1 Caiman crocodilus
AATAATTATTTGGAAAGGAAAAGAAAGGACTTGACAGGGCTGAAGAACAGGATACACAAAAATGAGACATGACAGCAATTGCAATCTCTGGTTGTATTCTGTGACAGCTGCTTTATGTATCATTTTTATAAATAAAATTCAATCAGTTGCTACAAATACCTGGAGAGTCCTTTAAAATGTTCCCCTGTTTATTTAATAACAGCACAGTAATAATGCAGTATTAGTTGCACCACTTAACACAGTGAAAATTACTTATCTGACACGAGGATCTTCATCCCAATTCTAGATCCCTTACACCTGGTAAAAAGGACCAACGTGGTATAAAGGGATTCTAAAAATCAGGTGTCTGGCAAACATTCTTTAGTGGTGTGATGAAATCTGTTTCTCCAACCGCAACAAGCACACCTCCAGCCATATTACATGTGCATGGGATGACATGCGATCTGGGATTGGGGATTAGATCCCAACTGTGCCACTACTACCAGTCAGTGCAGGGGGAAGTCCGGGTTCATGATCCTGGGCTCCTCCTGTACCAGCAAGTTGAAAGCTAGGTGCCCACAACCTAGTGTGAGCTAGCACATTCTAGGGCTGGAAACAATAATCAGCTGATTGTCAGTCTCAGCCCAGGGACCACACCAGAGCTGGTTTGAGATTCTAGTGTGGTCCATGTATTTTTTAAAGGTTCTGGCTTATAGGGACCCTGGGATCCAGGAACTCTTTCCCAATCCCAGGATCCTCAGAGCCAGAATGTGTCCAAGTACTTTGCTCCACAGCTCCTTGGGAGATGTGGGGAAAAGGTAGTCAGCTTGGCTGATTGTGGCAAGCTCTGTGGCTTTCTGCAGCACAGCATTCCAGCCCAACTGCAGCGCTCCCCTCAAATTGGCACCCTGAGAACACGGCTACAACATGGGGCCGTCAGCCCACTGACACAGGGAACCTGTCAACCCAGCCCTGCCATGCAGCCAGCATCAGGCTGCATGGTAAGGAACCCCGCCACATGTTCAGTTTAAGGCATGATGGAAATAAGGCCGCAAAAATACTGCACATTTTGTGGAACACTTTTCGCCGATTTCCCAATACCTGCCTGAATGTGTAGCCTGGTTATTATTTAAGATGTAATTAACAGGTTAATCATGTCTTAATTGCAACGTCTGCCAGGAACCTCAGTCTTTGGCTAGGGAAGGATTTTCTTGGTGCAAGAATAGTGGAACACAACCAAAAATACTAGGGGTGTGTGAAGCGGGCCCTATTTGATTTGCATTCGGATTTGGCCCGAATCAGGGACAGTGATTCGGTTAATTGATTTGGATCACTTTCCTGGATTTGGCCCGAATCATGGACGGTGATTCGGTTCATTGATTTGGATCACTGTCCCGGATTCAATTTGGTCAAATCTGAATCTGAGGATTCGATGCTGATTCAGAGAATCAGCGATTCGTACATATTCACAGCTTTAAAAGGGTTTTCTACATCCCTTGAGGTAGCAGGCGCAGCTTGTGAATGCTGTGCTGCTGGGGCACATGGGGTGTCCCACAGGAGTGCAGCAAACCAGGAAGTGGACCAGAAGTACTTCTGGGTCTGCTGGGGAGCGTGCTGGTGGCGGGCCCCTGGACCTTCCCAACTTGGTGATCAGTCACAGAGGGACCCTAGGTGCACCCCCCAGACCCAGGAGGCACCAGTCACCCAGCAGGGGGGGAGGCAGCAGCCACTTCTGGTCCACTTCTGGGTCATCTGCTGAGCGCACTGGGAAGCCCTCCATGCTTCTGTGGGACACTCCATGTGCCCCAGCATCGCAGCACTAATGAGCCTCTCCTACCTCAAGGTACGTAGAAAAAATCATTTAAAGCTGTCCCTAAATCCGAATCGCCAAATCTTTCCGAAGTGATTTGGAGGGTTCCGATTCAATTCGGAGAGATTAAAGGGTCCTTTTATTCAATTTGGATTCAGAGATTCAGCCACCGAATAAGGCTGAATCTCCGCTGCATCAAATCAGGGACTGAAGCTTCGTACAGCCTAAAAAAAGACTAGTATGTGGGAACTGCTGAAATGGCAGCTTGTGAAGAGCAAAACAGCAATGTGGGGATAACTTAGGACCCCCATGCTGTCTAAGGCCTGCGCTGTGCTGCTAAGATCTGACAGTTCAAAGCTGCACCCACGACTCCTCCAACAATCCCCAAGTTCTGTGACAATGCCTGTTTCTGTCACAGTTTTAAACTTCACTGCATAATGTCACAGTAAAGAGATGACTTCCTCCACCCCCTTTAAAAATCCTGGAAATCTGTCTCTTCCTGTTAGTTCGTGTTTTTTTTAACAGACCTCCATGAACAGAGATAACTAAAGCAGAGCATCAGAGTAGCACTCCAGTTAAACCTCATGCTGCTGAGGGACAAAGAACAGTGCAAGCCCAAATGTGAAATCAAAGCAGGAATAAAGCATGTCTATTTGAATACTGCACAGGGGCTGGAAGAACTTGTATACAACAGGGGAAAATAG
This sequence comes from Caiman crocodilus, assembly GCA_030014935.1. NCBI lineage: Eukaryota > Metazoa > Chordata > Crocodylia > Alligatoridae > Caiman > Caiman crocodilus. Next base: position 239,692,242 of record JAGPOW010000261.1, read on the forward strand.
TAATGATGGATGTAGGCCCAAGAGAAAATAAGTGACATCCTCTCATATCTCTGCTACTACATGCAACTCCATGCCAAAGCTGGTGGGGACCCCTGTACCACCCTGAAAATGACAGCAGACACTTGCTATTTTGCAAGACTTGGGCAAAAGTACCTCAACTCACCAATGGCCAGTAACAATATGCTAGTTCAGAGGCAAGAGGGATTAGGCCTTATCAAGACCTATGAGCTCTCTGATACACTGATAGACAAAATCCAGAGGAATTCAGAAAGGAAGAAAAAGGAACATCAGGTATGTGTATTAATAAATATTTTGTTAAACATTCTTGATAGAATACGATAACTCATCCCTGCACCTGGCTCCCCTCCTTTGTTCCTCCTTCCCAGTTCCAAAACAGCACCCAGACATGCATAGTTAGAAAACAAAAGAACTGACTTTTGATATAGCCAGTTAATTTTAAAAACATATAGTGGCTCTAATATTAGAGTCAATTAATAACCATTTAGTTTTGTCAGTAAAATAAAATTTCTACTGGCATAAATCATTTCATTGAAAAAAAATGAACAGAAAGATAATGAAATTAATACCTTATAAAAACAAAGTGCAAAGGAAATTTCACATAATTCGTGCAAGCCAGCTAGCAAATGACAAGTCAGACAACATGATTTTAAAAAGCAAAGCAAACATGTAAAGTAAACACTGCAAAATCAATACTTTAGTTTTTAAATCCAATTGCCTAAGATCCAAAAAAGCCCCTCTTGCTGTGCTTGGATAGTGTAGAGCAGGGGTTGGCAACCCCCAGCATGTGAGCCAGAGTGTGGCAGATGAAGGCATTTTGCTTGGCATGCATGCCTCATGGCAGATGGTGGGGAAGGGGCCAGGGCTGCACTATCACAAGTATTGGACCTCTTGCAGTTTCTTCACTGTTTGGAGGCACCCAACAAGCCAGGCAGGGGCTAGGCAAACCTTGCTGCAGTCGCTTACAGCCCCTCCACTGCCTGCTGTGAGCATTCAGGGCTCCGTGGCATGCGGCAAGGGCCTGCCCAGAGTGCAGGTCAGTTGTGGCAGAAATTGAGGAGGCTGCAAGCCACTGCACCAAGGTCTGTGGAGCCCTGGTCTGGCTCACTGCTGGTGGCAGGTGCACATGCACCTTGGGGCAGATGGCACAAGGGTCCCAATCCTTGTTGTGGCATGCATGCACCCGCCACCAGCAACAAGCTGGGCCAGGGCTCCACAAGTCTCAGTGCAGCGGCTTGCAGCCTCCTGGCTGCTTGTCACAGTCAGCCCAGGTTCTGGGCAGGCCCCTGCTACCCACCACAGGGTCTGGCTTTTTCACAGCAGGTGGCAGAGAAGCTGCAAACTGCTGAACCAAGGTCTGTGGAGCCCTGGCCCAGCTTGTTGCCAGCAACAGATGTGCACAAGCCTTCAGGCAGACAGCAGGGAAGCAGGCAGGGATGCACTGTCACAAGGATCAGGCCCATCACACCTTTCCTGCCATCTGCCCCTGGTATGCCAACATCTTACAGGTCGGGGTTGGGGTGTTCTTGGCACTCTGCCCAAAAATGTTGCTGACCCCAGTATAGAGGGATATGCCAGAAGTTACATGGGGGTGGGGGGATCACTTTGCTTTGGCTCATAGATGATTTTTCTTCCTTTATCTGGGTACAAATCTTCCTTTTGATCCTTCCCTGGACAACTGAAGGAAAGGGGCTTTTTTGGCTGTTGGCAACATTTCAGTAAAAAGCCTGGCAGCATATGTACTATGGTTTCCTTGCAGATGCCTTCTCTGTGACTGTCAGCCTCAAGGAATGATATATCTGCCATAATTACCATCCCCTATATTAAGTTGGGTTACTTTTACTAAACTACACTTAGACTGGTATCCTAAGACACCTCCCCCCACATTTCATCCTATTTATGACTAAGCTTTTAACAGGATAACAGCACCTTTTACTGCTAATCAACATGCTGGGTAGTGGCAGACTAATCCTGAAACAATCTTCCCTACAGCATATCTGAACCTCTGCATATTTTTATTAAGACCATTCTGCAGGGAAAGTTTGGAGATTTATCTTTTCCTTTCTGCTACAACCATAACGTTAATAAAGTTGCCATCTTACTGTTCATCATCTGCTGAAAGACTGACCTTGATCACGAAAAAACACACGCAAACAAGGGATGAGGTTTTCAAAGATCTCCAGTGCATGGAGAAGGCATTCTGAAAGAACTCCTAGGTACACATGTACATTGACTTATGGTTAAATTTGACATATTTACCAAGGCTTACAAATCAGAAATGTCACAGCCCAAACAAACAAGGTCAGAGAAGGCATTTATAAATCATTCAAAATCCAGTTTCAAGCCAAACACATTGGTTGCTGACAGACATGAAAAAAAAAATAAAACAAAACACAATTTACTGGAAGTAGCAGCGCATTAGTTTGACCTAGCTCTGCAGCATCTGTACAGACTGTATGCTTCAGTGGGGCTTTTTGGCTCTTTTATCTAATAGCTGGTTCAATCAAAAAAATCCCTGCTGAAGCACCTAATCTATACAGGCGTTGGGCAAGCTGGGTTAAACTAATGCAATGTCTCTTTTGTGCATGCACTGGGCTCGGTGTGGGGGCACATCAAGTTTAAAGTATAGCGCCAGTTTTTTTTACATCTGTAAGTAGCCTGATGATGTAGGCAAAGCAACAAACTGCAATGTGATAGCACTCTGTTAAAGCGAACTTATAAGACCTCCCTGTGTCCAACTCAATATTCCAACTCAATGGGTTCTTTTGTGTGTCCCTGTGTCCAGCTGTTCAAAAATCAGCAGACCCTTTCATCTAACTCACCCTTCCACCCCAACTCTGCAGCAGTAGGTTTCCTACTTCGCTTCACAAACATTATGAGAACCAGGACATGCAGCAAGAATAATGGAGATATCTAGCTCACTAAGATTTGGTCTAGACATAAGACACCTCCTGCATCCAAACATACATTCAATATCCTCCCTCTGCACAGCAAGTAATTCAATCTTTTCTCTGCTGTCCAGGTATCCAGTATGCAACTTCATGAGTTGGGTAAGCTGGGTTCACCAGAATCACAACAGACATTTCATTTTCACCAATCTGAATCCTTCAGCTAGGGAAAATGTCTTTGCTGGCACCTTTTCAAAAAGTCTTACATCTTTTCAAGCATCATGCAGCTTTCCTGACCAGCTAGTATTAACAGAGAAAAATCTCCTGTGATCTTACTGTACCTGAATAATCGAAGGAAAATATCCTTTTTCTATTGCTGTACTCAGAAGCAAAATCTGGGGATGAAGGGGTGCATGGAGGAGGAAGGAAATCAAGCTATTGTTCTACCCTAATTTAGGGATCGTTTGTTCTCAAATAAATCCTGTGCATTGTCCAGAGTAACAATTCTGCACATGGCACAAAACATCTTTGCATTCCCAGATGATGACCTCACCCACTGTAGATTTTTTAATACTGAACTGACTGCTTAATGATCAGCCAGTACTGGGGCTGTGGTTGGTCTCCTGAGTATAAACACCACTACATTTCTTCACTCATTATCAAAAAACAACTCTTATTTTGTCGTCTCATTCCTGAACGTGGGAGTCTGGAATACAACTAGGAGTGAGGTTTTTAGCATTGGAATTGCTGCAGCCCCCACTGAAGGTCCCAGATCAGCATCGTGGCCTGATCCCACTACTTGTTACACAGGCCCAAAAGTCTTGCCTTACTGTAGGCAGCTGGTCAAGAAGTGCTGTAGCACCCAGTGATTTTTATTGCACTCTTATTGCACCACACCTGACTGCTATATGTTTGCTGAAGTGCCACCAATAAAAATAAATACATAAAAAATATGCATCCTGCCTCTAAAACGTAAGTGAGAAAGTCCACTGCTCTGTTTGGTATCCATAGGCATTTATACACATACATTTGTCTGCTCTGATGCACCAGAGCAGACTCAATTAACTGAGTCTGCACCACACATGAGCTGACATGCCTGGTGCTGTGGCACATGCATTTGTATAAACAGCAAAATAAGCACTTTGACGTATCTTAGTTCAAAAGCATGCCGCCACCATTTTCTCAGCATTGATACGCCTTTCACCATTTACACAAATGTATGTGCTTGGTACTGCAGTGCAGACATGTACACAAATGCCCCATGTTCCGAATCAGAGATGGTGGAACAAGTCAGAAGTGGTGAAAAAGAGACTTCTGAGACAACAAAAAGGCAATTGCAGGAGCTTGAGCCCAAGCTCCCGTAAATCTCTTAGAATGGTGTTCAAGTCCAACAATGCACTACAAAAGCATCCCACATAGCAGAGCACTGGATAATGGTAGAGAGGACACTGCATATACTCACAGTGCATCAAGTCTTTTGCTGATACCCCTACAACCTCCTGTGAGTATACATGGTGCAAGGAAAAGTAGTCAATGTGTACATGCTCTATTGAGATAGCCATGCTGGTAGGTAGCAAAAGTTCTAGCAAAACTTTTGAGTGTCATCCTAGCTTACATTCTCCAGTGACAGACAGCAGAGTACCCTAATATCACCAAGGAGAAAAGGTAGATGATAGTTATATTAGTCTCGTCTCCTTCCTCTTCCATTCCACTGGGCTAAGTTCACCCTCTCTAGTGGGTAACTCAGAATATCACTTCCGATGTACAGAGATACAAATCAAGCAAAATGTAACACTGGCTCCCCAGCCCAGATAACATAATAATTTGAAAAGTGTTTTTTCTGTTTAAAAACATGTCATTTTGAGCTCAGGGATAGCTATAGCAAACATTTTACTGTTAGGCAATATTCTTTTAATTATAATGATGATAAAAGTGATAACGCAATCAAGTGCAGATCTTACACGATACTTGGTTTCTTCAGTTTTCCCTTAATATGGGATCTGATTCTTAAAGTGTAGCTTTAAAAACAGTTTCAACATTACTCTGTAATTGGAATATAAGCAAATACTTCAAAAATTATTTTTATGACAGATTGAAATAAGGGTTGTAAATTAAAAATACCCTGTCTATCCAAGAGTGTGAAAAACTGATGAGGGAGAAGAGCTGAAATCTTGTTCACTCTAATTGCCAAGATACTCCAGGGTTCTACTTAATTTATAGCTTCTTAATTCTCCTTTTGCAGCTAGGGTCAGGGAAAGTTTCAAGATCTGTATGAACTCTCAAAGTCAGATTCACAGCCTTAATCCTCCATGCAGCCTATGATGACAATCATTTAAAGTGAAGACAGTTAAATATAAAAGGATCAATTATTTTTCTTTTATTATCTCCTAGAAGATGGTATCCTTCTCAGAGGTGTCACCTTCTAGGTGACAATATATCAGAAGAAAAGGATAGTCAAAAGCATGGCAGTAGTTGTTACATTACTAACAGAGATGAGCACACAGGCATAGTCCTGACCCTTGACCTCAAACCAAGAGACTCAAGCAGAGACTCATGATGCAGAGCAGACTGCACAGTAGAAATTCTGCCAGTCCCTAAGCTTTGCTAAACAGACACTGGCTTGACTTAATGGCTTTTTCATCAGACAGCTTGTGGCCTTATCAAAAGCCTATACTGAACTCAATGAAACGACACCAAAGGTAAGTCTACATTGTCAAAGGACGGCACTAAGGAAAGCTGCGGTGCACTGCAGCACACTTCACATAACAGTCTTCTGTTACAGTCACTTCCAGTGCAAATTATGGCACCCTTAGGAAAATTACCTCGGACGAGTCCATCTTTCTCTGAATTACTACTTTTGCACTGCTTCCTTCTTACAGTTATGACCTTTTCTACTACAGGTTAGAAAAAGAAAAAGGCACACCTGATTAATTTTCCAAAATACAATATTCAAAATGATATGAGCATATCCACACCATGTGCTCTACACCCTGAATCAATGTAATGTTAACTGCCCTAACAGGAGTCTGAGGTGCACACCAATAATATATGTGCGTTCTTAGGGACACTTTTGGGCAAGCACCTGCTGAAATGCTACAGTAGCCACAATATGTCTGTTTTGTGCCATGGCAGATATGCAGCGTGCTGTGCATCATTGTGGCATTTCTTTGCATGATTCTTTGACAGTACTAACATACTCAGTGGATGCTGAGTCAAACTGCCAGAGTAGCTCAAAAATATAAGCAAAGACTGAACAAAGAACAGCTTGAAATGCAATGGCAAGGATACAGGCCAAGTTCAAACCACTGTATAGTTTCCTATTAAAAAATAAATATATTAAAATAATCCAAAACAAATCAGCTCTGCTTTCAAATTTGGAATAAAAAAAAAAAATACCTATATGTCAGCAATAGGAATTCTGAATTGACAACATATATTTATTGAGAACAGCTACAGTTTAAAAAAATATCAATATCTCTGATACAGGAAAAAAAAATAATCTCCATGTAATCTGCTAAATGGATTTTACTCTGATGCGTTACTGATGAGATCATTGTCGTCTGCCAAATCATCCACATATTTCATTAGAATAAAGAGCTATGGAAGAAACATGCATTAGTTGATTAATGAAAAAAAAACACAAAAATTGATTGAGACAGAAAAAGTTCTGTAGCATTATGTTCCTTAATAGAAAAAGGACTATCATTAAAAATTAACAAACGGTAAGTGTCTTGAGCCCCTCTATCAGTGCTTTCTGTCTTCAAGTAAGGCATGTGTTTTTCCCTAATAACAGTGACAGAACTGACATAGAAGCATAAATGTAACACTGCTCAAATGATTTTAGCAATGACCTATGTAATGGTTTTCACCTTATTGCATCAGCAAATTTATACATTTTGTTTTAAAAAAAAAATCCTAACTGGCAGTAACTTTTCATAGCTCAAATAAAGAGCATCATAACATAAAAGAGCATTACATAAGAGTATAACAATAAAGAATATAAAATTCAACATAACACAAAAAAAGGACCTGAGTTCAGAGCAAACAAATGCTTAAAATAGTATCAGCTATATTTAAAAATGAATCTTTCAGAATATCCTGAGATAGTATCTTGGGTATTTATAAATTTTAAAAATTATTAACATTTTTAAATTAGTGTTTTATAAAATCATCTTTCACATACAATGCACAGTATAGATTTTCAATAACTATCTAGAAAATGTACAATAATTTGATTAACTGTAAGGTCTAATAAAATCTATTAGGTCAGATACGACCTATTTACCCTGCTTGTTGAAGGGAAGGAAAAAAGGATTGTACAGCTCCTGCAGTGGCTCTTCCCTACATCCCTTATGGTTAGGGACAGACATTCAAAAAGCTGGAGCCTGAATTGATTCAATCTTTGCAGGTTAGTCTAGCCTACCTAGATTGAACCAATTTGCAAGTGGTTAGAGATTGAGGAAGTACAGATGCATGCACTCAGCCAGGAGCTCAGGCCAGGAGCCGCGGGTGCTGGAGCATGTGGCCACAGGGAAGCTATGCTGGGGCGTGTGGCCAGCCTTGACGCTAGCCTGCAGCGAAGTGGCCAGGGAAGGGTTTAATTCCCACCTCCCTGTCCCATGACCACCAGCTGCGGTTCCTCCCTTACTTTGGCAGCAGGGGCAGGGGTGCAGCCGGATGTCAATCAGAATGGCCTCCTGAGGCAGAGGGGACAGGGAGGGGGCAGGGTCTGCCCACCCAGGCCACCGCCAATCATTCCCTACACAGGGCAACTGGAGGGATAAGCTCCTTCCCCTGCCTCCTTCTCCAGTCACCAGTAATAACCCCCCACCTCCTGCCCCTTCGCCTAAGCAGTTCTGCTGGCCAACCTCTGGCCATATCTCTGCCCTGCTGCTGGAGTGGCAATGGGGGAACGACCCTGACAGGTATCCTGGGAGCATGCAACTCCTCCCGGCAGGGGGCCACGCTGCTGCAGACTGCGCCAGCCCGGCTGCTTTCCACCCCCCTTCCTACCGCCTCATTGCTCCAGGTGGGCAGAGTGGGCAGAAAGCAGCTGGAACAGGAGCCAGAGCTCTAGGGACTAGGGCCCTAACCCTAACCCCCACCCCGAGTGGCACTGCGTGGTAGGACAAGAGCTGCAGTTGGAGATGAGGGAAGGACAACAGCCCTGATGAGCCCAGCCAACAGCCAGCTTCCCTTCACCCCCAGCAGCTACTTCCCCTCCCTCTCCCCCTCCTGCTGTGCCACTCCAAGCAGTGGGTGGAGGGGAGAGGGTGGTGTAGCTTTAGCTCAGTGGTTTCTACTCAGAGCAAGGAGCTCTGGCTCCACTTGCAGCTGCTTTCCACTAGCTCCCCACGCAGGGCATGCTCATCACACTGGGCAGGAGGAGGAAGGCAGCCAGAGCTGGAGCTAGAGCTCCATGCTCTGGGCTGAAGCAACACCCCCTCCCCATCCCTCACCTCCCGGAGTGGCATGGCAGGGACAGGGACAGGAGGGGGAGTAGCTCCCAGAGGTGAGGTGAAGCTGGCTGCTGGTTGGGCTTGGCAGGGCTGCTCTCTTACCCTCACCTCTAACTGTGGCTCTGGCTCCTGCCATGCCACGCAGTGCCGCTCAGGGCACGGGCAGCTTCAGCCCAGCAGCTTCTGCCCACTGGTCTGGCTGTCTTCTACCTGCTCTACCTGTCTGGTGCTATGAGCAGCTGTCAGGGGGTGGTAGGAAGCAGCCAGAGCTGGAGCTAGAGCTTCACGTGCTGGGCAGAAGCTTCCACCCACCCAGAGCCATGCAGCGGTGGCAACTGGAAGTTAGGGATGCAGAAGAAACCCTCCAGGCCTGGCCAGCACATAGCCTGTAGCGTGGCTGCAGCTGGTGTGTGCTGCACAGGACAGGGGCATGGCTGGGGCTGTGAGTCCCGATGGCAGGAGGCTCCCAGGCTCCAGGCCCACCAATGCTTCTGAGCTGGCCCGAGCTATCCACTGCTAGGCAGGTAGCCTCCCATGCCCCCAGACCAAGTCAAGAGCCTAGCCCCTGTGGACTGACCTGGCTCAGACCTAGCCCCATAGCTGTGGGTGAGGCAGGTGGATTGTGGTGCCCCCATCCCAGCTGCTGGAGTGGGGAAGGGAGTATTGAATGCCTAACAGGTTGTTATACCCTGGCAGGCAGACCTCAGCTATAGTTCCCTGGTAGGGGGGGAATAAATCCCTTCCCTGTTGCCTTGCCTGTTGGCATCTGGCCACGTCCCCATGCCCAGCTAGAAAGCAGAGGGGCAGAGCCAGCCCTGCTTTCTGGAGCAGAGAGCACAGCCTATTCCAAGAGCATGCTGGGATGCTGGGGGACTCTGGGACAGAAGTTTCATAAACTGGTTTGACCCAAATCAGTTTAGTCTGATACTACATTCAACCAGGTTTATCTTATACCAGTTTCAGCCATTTTGAAACTGGTTTATGTACACTGAGTGTCCTGTTACAGGTTTAAACCAGTTTCTGATCACTTAAACCAGTTTACGTGTAATGTTTGTCCCTAGCTCTTATGTATGGACAGGACATCTGCGGATGTGCACATGGGTGACTGGTGCCTCCTGAATCGGGGGGGGGGGTGTAGGTGGGCACTTGACCTCCAGCAGCCAGTCAGTGACCGGGGGAGTTGGTCCTCCCATGGCCAATCATGCTGACGGGGGGAGGCCCCTGCTGGTCACGTGCACCAACCTAGAATGGTCAGGGGCACATCAAAAAGTGCCAGCAGCGCTTCTTCTGGCACCCCCACTCCCTGACTGGCAATCTTAAGGGGTGGCAGGCAGGAGCACTGGTGCCTGTCACCTAAGTGGGGAATGCTGGCTGTTGGGGTGCAACAGCGCTCTCAGGGGGTGCATGTGTACCCCCGTACACCCCCTATGCATCACCACTAGACGTCACTCGGTTGAAAGGGACACACTTGACATGACAATCTTTTTACAGTATGTAAGCTTGCAACAGCTTCTTCCAGTGCAAATTAAGGAATCTTTAGGAAAATTCCCTGTGAAAAAAGCCCCTCTTTCTGTGAATTACTACTCTTGAACTGCTTCCCTTCCTACAATTACAATCTTTTCTACTGCAGGTTAGAAAAGGAAAAAGCAAGCACTATTAATTTTCCAAATTATGATATTAAAAAAGATACACTAAGAGAAATTATTTTTTTGAACACAACCTGTTCAATAAAGCCACGGATCTAACATCAGATACCATAATTATTTGTTTCTACCACGGCGAACTGAAATCTGTTAAAGAGTAGGTTGTAGTGTCCCTGAATGAATCAGGAAGTAAGGTAACAGATTATGAAGAAGAAACCTATTTAGACAACTACCACATTTACCCTAATCTAAAACAACATCAACTTCATCCCCAATAATTAGATCCTATACATTGGAAACTATGTTTTCTTTTTTTTAATAATTTTCTGTGTAATTTGTTGCCCCCACCACTGTGATGAATAAAGCAGAGGCAGGGGATGAGGGGCCAGACCCCTGCCCTTGCTCTCCTACCACTTGCCTGCCTGTTTCCCCCATCCCTGCCTGCCCCCTGCCATGTACCTCCCTGTTATGTAGCCACCTGCCCTTCTGTGCCTGCGCCAGCCTCCCACTCCATGCTCCCCCCTACAGTCTGTCCTCCAAGTCCTTGCCAATCCATGGCTATGCCTGATCCCTGCTACTCCCCCCTTCCTATGCCTTGCTCACTCCCTCCCCCTTACTTTCTGCTGCAGTTCTGCTCTGGCTCTGGGGTAATCAGTAATCACACAGCCCCAGCACAGGCCCAGCTCAGCTCAGCTCAGCCCAGCCCTCCCAGGAAGCAGCAGTGGCAGCTCCCAGCTGGACCCAGTTGTGGCTGGAGAGACCAGTGTGAGCATAAGGTAAGGAGGGAGGGTAATGTAGGGGAGAGGGGAATGGAGGGTAAAAGATACGTTCCCCCCACCCCAAAGTCTCCCCCCTGCTGCCCTCAGCTGTAAGCTCCCCTCCCCAAAAGAGCCATTGCAGCCTGGGACAGGCAGCAGTTCAGCTCCAGCTTCAGTCCCATGCATGGGGCAGAAGCTGAAGCTGAGCTGCTGCCTGCCCTAGGCTGGTACTCAAACCCAAGATGAGGTTCTCCCCAAACCCCTGTTGATTACCAAATTCCCCCATGGTATTTGGTAATCTTCAATGATAAGAACCAGCACAGTAAAAAGTATATGACAGTTTAGTGATGATACTATAAAAAGACAATGCTTTGTGAAGTATAGCAAGAACTGTACAGAGGTACACAGTCACAGACATGAGAACAATTACTCCATTGTATATGTTCCCATGGCATAAGCTCGGATTTGATAAACTCAGTATGTGTGGTTTGGCATTGAGGGAAATGGTTCATACATGAGATCTGATCAAGCAAAACCAGCCCTTTAATTGGTAATAAACTCTTGATAGACAACAAATCCTTTCATTACTGCCATCTAATGTACTTACAAATGCTTTCTTTCCTTCTCTCATAGTCAGTATTTTCCAATCAAGGCCGTGATGCTTTGTTAGGTAACTCAATACTCAGGAGTTCTGTAAAGATCTGAACAGTAGGATGCTAAAACAACTATTGAAAAACTGCAAATAGAAGATGGAGGGAAAAAACAACTGGAGAGTCAATTTTCACTTAACAGGTGAGCAGCCATGTGATTCTTATCCTGAAGGAGTCAAATTGATTAAATGTCTCTATGCTACAGTACAAGTTATCATCTTATAGACTGTGTATGCAGGCAGACTTACTACTTTGTAATAAGCTGTATATATCTTCAGTTCTCTACTAGTGATTACATTAAGCATCAAGAGCAGCAAGAGCAATATTAACAGTGGCATATTGCTGTTATATGCAAAGCATGGCGTTGCTACTTTTCCATTGGCTATGACACTTTTCTTTAGAAAGTTTCATGTCACGGCTATTCAGTGTTACTTTGTTCAAACCACGCTGTGCAGATAATAGACTCTTACTAACCGCATCACAGACGCCAAAAGACCTATTATGTGATAAAAACAGGCCAAGATGGTCATTTTCCCATTGTTGGATTCATTCCATTATATATATATGATATTAAAAAATTCTGGCCAATTTGGGTAGTAATAAAACCATATTATCTGCCTTTAAATCACCAGTGTCCACTTAAGAGTACTTGGAAAGTGCATGTATAGTACAGATACTCTTTAGTGTGCCCTCTTGACTACTATACTTCTAATTCCCGCTCTGTTCATTTTAATGTATTATTGTTTCAAAAAACAATACTACAAATTGCAAATTACATCTGGCTCAAGAACTGATTATGAGAAACACTAACACTGCTGCCTCAGTGTGAATAACTCTGATAATAATGAGAGATTGATTGAGCTCCAAGCAACCCAAATGATGAGAAGGGTCAATTTGAACATTTCTATTAGCTTCTTTTGTTAAACCTAACACTTCACCAGGTCAGAGACAAGTAATCATACTACATCTGGTCACCACAATTTCATTTTTCCTAAAGAAACAGTACAATTTAGTAAATGGGAGACCCTATAAGAAATGCTAATGAAATACAGGTCATAAAAACTCATCCATTTTACTGGCACGTGAGAGGAGGCAAAAATAAGGTTGAAAGGGCAATTTTATAGAACACTGTCCCTCCTATTAGAAGGGGAAGGAAGACATGCTTAGTAATAAGAAGAGACTTTATAATTTAACTTTAAAACTGAAATACTTGCTTGCATGTGCACGTGATATACTCTATAGGTAAATGCTGAAGGCAAGAGTCAATATGCACTTAGGTGGGAGGCCAGTAACAAAGAGAATTGCTTTTCCAGATACTGTGAAGCCTTAACATCAACAAAATTAGCATGAGAATACAAATGATATACATTGTTTTGATGGACTAGAAAGACAGATTTGTTAGTTAGACGATAAGAGTGTAGTAACGTTCCTCCTAAAACTAAACATTTCAGCTGAATAAACTGTAGAAAAATCAGTTAAGGTTTACATAGCCACACAAAAAGTTAATCTAGCTACTGACAGTTCATCTGGAACCTTCCAAAGATTAAAACTTCCCTACAGATCTCATTATCTGGGAATGTGAATGTGTCAGTCAGCATTTTTTCCTGACAATTTCTTGAAAATCTTTGTAATACTCATTATTCTCAGTAGACTAAATTAAGCAATATATGATATTACTTTACCCTTTCAGTCTGATTCGCACATATACCAATAATATGGGGTGAAAAGAAAACACGTTTTTTCCAACAGAGGGCAACAAAGACAACTTGCCAGGACCCTGAGAGCCAGATCTAACTTTAACAAAAATCAACAGATTGCTAGCCTCCATCATGGAAGTTTATAGGTCACACCATGTAGTTCTTCATCTTGACCTGAGCAAACTGAATAAAGATGGCTTTAGACCAGGGGTGGGAAAAATACGGCCCGCAGGCTGGCTCTGGTCCACCAGCTGGCTAGATCCAGCCGAAGGGGAACACCTGTCAATTGATCAGATCTGGCTTGTGGCTTCCCCTACAGCACTCAATATGGGGCCGAACCCCACCCAGGGCAGTCAGCACTGCACTCGTGCCTGCGCCCACCAGCCCCGGCTAGCATGCTCAGCTTCCCACATTTCCAGAGGTGGCTCCTCCTGCCACTGCTGCATTAGGGCAGGTTCCTCCATTGGGCAGGAGGAAGCTGCAGCTGAGTGCCTTCTGCCCCAGCACACAGGGCTCTGGCTCCAGCTCCTAGCTGCCTTCCACCCACTCCACTCTGCCTGCCCGAAGCAATGAGCAGCAACCTGTGGGCTGGAGTGGGTGGAAACAGGGCAGCACAGCAGGGGCAAGAGCAGGAGGAGGAGCTGCTGCTGAAGGCAGGGGGAGCCAAGCAGCACCTGGGTGGCTGCAGTTGCACCGGGAGCAGTCCCGTCAGTAAGCTGCATGCGCTAGCCAGGGCTGGCCGGGAGTGCAGTGTAGATGGGAATGCAGCATGGGCTGCCCCAGGCAGGAGTGGACAGGGCTCACCCCCATACGGAGCGCAGTGGAGGCAGCTGTGGACCACGCTACCTGGGCAAGCTCTGCTGCACATGTCCCCTGTCCCTGCTCCCCCCACCCCCAGCTGGAGTTTTGGTGAGTTGTTCTGCAGGGGTGAGGGGACTAGGAGATGTTGACTTGGCCCACAACAGCTCATCAACATTCCCTATGTAGCTCAAGGGCCCAAATAATTGCATCTCCGCCAGCTCTAGGCTGTATTTTAGAATTTTGTTCTGGGCACCACTGCTCAACCAATACAGTTTTGTAATGCTTGAGAATGGGAATGACCTTTTCATCAAAAGGACACTGGGGTCTCAAAACAAATGCATCTTAAATAAAAATCAAACAACAAACTTTATAAGCAGCACACTATTATGAGCCACTCTAGGACACAATAAATCAATTTGCTATATGAAAACACCCAAGAAATCCATATCATTGTCCAAATCCCAAGTGGAAGTCAATGAATAAATAAATGACAAATAAACGCACAGATAAGGTTACATTGTATGTTCTAAAAAGTAAAAAAATTCAACTTGGAAATGAGAAGACTGCTCTTCACACACTTTAAACTTCAACTTATTCATCTCAGTTTACATTAGCTGACACTCTGGCCTGAAGAATGAAAGTTACTTCAAATGTACAACATTCTCTTTGTAAAGAACTGAAAGCCAGCTTCTAGATTGTGGCATCTTTTTATGCAGCACCAGTGGGGCAAAACATTTCTAAAGCTGATCCACATACTACCTCTGATCACAGCTGCCAATATATAGCATAGTCAGGAGTACTGGCTGCTCTGAGCTCTGGAGGCTCCTGGCTGTACTAACACAGCTTTTAGAAGTCAAAATGAGGGCTTGTCTTCTTCATAATCAATCAAGTGAAATACCGCAATCAGCTGTCTATCTAACATTTGTTTCCTCAGTGCCAATCTGTGATAAAAAGTTGGTAACAAGCTACGTTGAAGACAATCCTGTTTGGAATAAACAGGATCCATTCACAGAATTGTATGCAGAACACCTGAATGTATGAGTGAGCCATTTCATTTCCATTTACTACATGGGTGAGTTCTTAGAGTAGGTTTCAACCGGATTTCAAACACCCTGGGGGATAAGGCCAATGTAAGGCAAGTTTTCACTATCATTCCTGTGCATTTTTCAGGTCCAGGACTGGAGCTGGTCCTGCATTTTGTTTTGTTTTTTTCAGAAAATGGTCCAACAGGCATTGTCCCTATTCTTTTGTTTATTAGCATGTCAATATACTTTGAGACCCCAAAAGAACTGAGTACCCAGTATGCTAGATACTGTCCACGGTAAGACAGTTAAAATGGTGTGAGGGATTTTAGTAATATCTTTGTTGACTACATTACATATTTTCTACAGACTCGGTCAATTTTAGTCTAAAAATAATCCTTAAGATAACAAAACCTGTTTCTAGTGGCATACTGTATTCTGCATTTCAGAATTGCAACAGTATGGGTTGAAAATGAAAACATCAATAATGATACATCTTAGATTAATTATTAAATGGTGCTCCTGAAATGCTTAAAGGCAATTAAACTTGCATGCTAAATAATATTAGCATACCTAGTATTTAAAATGCTACAGGCACTTGCTATTTGGATATGTACTACATTCATGTTCTTTGTTGCAGTGCCTATTAATGGAGCTACAGTAAAGGCCTTACTAGCATTTATACAATTTAACCCTCTTTTCAGGGTACATCTAAACTATAAATTCTGCTTTTCAGTTGAAATGTTCTTGCTTAGCATAATTATAGAAAAAAAGTCTAAAATGTCAACAAACCCCCACATAAGCACTCAGCAAGCCTAGAGACTACACTTTATTAGCCTAATAATAGTTTTCACTTCCAGAGTGTCCTCCTTGGCTGAGATGCTTTAGTGAGGGGTGATCCTCCCTTGAGCAGGAGGCTGGACTAGATGACCTTGTGTTTTCCCTTCTAGCCCTAACTCTTCTATTATTCCCATGATCACAGGAGCTCAAGCACTCCAAGGAACATCTATACAGTAAATATGACAGGTTGCAGGACCCTTAAAAGCACTGTGCACTGCTCAGGGTGACTCACTCCTAAACCAGAAGCAGCACAGCAATATCCATACAGGGCTTCAGTCTGGCTAATTACCAGACCAGGAGGAAGTGGTGGATGAGGCTTTCTTCAAACATCTAACAGAAGTTTCCCAACCACAGGCCCTGGTTCTCATGGCGGACTTCAGTCTGACATTTGCTGGGAGGGCAATACAGCCATGCCCAGGCAATCCAGGAAGTTTTTGGAGAGTGTCAGGGACAACTTCCTGGTGCAAGAGCTAGAGCAGCCAACTATAGACCATGCTCTTCTTGACCTGATGCTCACAAACAGGGAAGAATTGGTGAGGAATGTAGTAGTGAATGGCAACTTGGGCAGCAGTGACCACAAAATGACTGAGTTCAGGATCCTTTGGAAAGGAAGGATGAAGAGCAGCAAAGTAAGGACCCTGGACTTCAGAAAAGCAGACTGACATCCTCATGGAA
The DNA here is from genome assembly GCA_030014935.1 of Caiman crocodilus. Taxonomy (NCBI): domain Eukaryota; kingdom Metazoa; phylum Chordata; order Crocodylia; family Alligatoridae; genus Caiman; species Caiman crocodilus. The sequence continues at coordinate 239,708,693 of JAGPOW010000261.1, forward strand.
CTCGTGGGCAGGAAAGCCAGTCTGAATGGGAGAGGAATCCAGGAAAGCTGGCTGTACTTTGAAAGAAGTCTTACCCAGAGTACAGGAACAAACCATCCCAATGTGCAGGAAGACTAGCAAGTATGGCAGATGACCAGCTTGGCTTAGCAGGGAACTCTCCAGTAAACTAAATCACAAACAAGAAAGGTTTCTACAAGTATGTCAGTAGCAAGAGGAGGATCAGGGAAAATGTGAGTCTGTAGAATGGGGAAGGCAACCTTGTGACAGAGAATGCAGAAAAGGCTGAAGTGCTCAATGCCTTTTTGCCTCAGTCTTCACAGGCAAGGTCAGCTATACCAGTCTACTGTACCTGGCAGCACAGTTTGGGGAGGAGGTGAACAGCTCTCAGTGGTGAAAGAAGGTTTAGGGACTATTTAGAAAAGCTGGCTGTGTAGAAGTCCATGGGGTAGGATGGGATGCACCCAAGGGTGCTGAGGGAGTTGGCTGATGTGATTGCAGAGCTACTGGCCATCATCGTTGAAAACTCATGGCAAATCAGGAAAGGTCCTGGATGACTGGAAAAGGGCAGAGTCCATATTTAAGGATGGGAAAAAGGAGGATCCAGGGAACTACAGACCAGTCAGCCTCACCTCAGTCCCTAGAAAAATAATGGACCTCAAGAAATCTGTTTCTAAGCACTTGGAAAAGAAAAAAGGTGATTAGGTACACTCAGCATGGATTCACCAGGGGCAAGTCATACCTGAACAACCTGACTGCTTTCTATGTTGAGATGACTGCCTCTATGGATGCAGGAAGACCAGTGGAGGACATGGTACACCTTGATTTTAACAAGGCTTTTGATATGGTCTCCCAGAACACTCTTGCATGAAAGCTAAGGAAGTATGGGCTGGATGAATGGGCTGTAAAATGGATAGAAAACTGGCTGGAGCATCAGACTCAGAGAGTAGTAATCAATGGTTCAATGTTTAGTTGGCAGCCGGTATCAAGTGGAGTCCCCCAAGGGTGGGTCCTGGCGCCGGTTTTGTTTAATGTCTTCATCAGCAACTTGGAAGATGGCATAGAGTGCACCCTCAGCAACTTTGCAGACGACACCAAGCTGGGGGAGTAGCAGATACACTGGAGGGTAGAGCTAAGATACAGAATGACCTAGATAAATTGGAGGGTTGAGCCAAAACGCATCTCATATAGTTCAACCAGGACAAGTACAAAGTCCTGCACTTTGGACAGAGCAATCCCATGTGCTGATATAGGCTGGGGGCTGACTGGCTGGGCAGCAGCTCTGCAGCAAAGGACCTGGCGGTTACAGTGGACAATAAACTGAATATGAGCCAACAGTGTGCCCTTGTGGCCAAGAAGGCTAATGGCACACTGGGCTGCACTGGTAGATGTATGTCAGTAGGTCAAGGGAAGTGATTATTCCCCTCTATTTAGCACTGGAGAGGTACATCTGGAGTACTCTGTTCAGTTTTGGGCCCTCCCCCTACAGAAAGGATATGGACAAATCAGAGAAAGTCCGGTGGAGAACAAAAATGCTGAGGGGCTGAGGCACAAGAGTTATCAGGAGATGCTGAGGGAACTGGCCTTATTTAGTATAGAGAAGAGAAGACTGAGTGTGGATATAACAGCAGCCTTCAACAGCCTGAAGCAAGGTTCAAACGAGGATGGAGCTGGCCTGTTGTCAGTTGTGGCAGATGACAGAACAGGAGCAACCATTTCAAGTTGTAGCAAGGGATGTGTAAGTTAAATATTAGGAATAATTTTCTCACTAGGAGGATAGTAAAGCACTGGAACAGGTTACCCAGAGAGGTTGCGGAATCTACATCCTTGGAGGTTTTTGAAGACTCAGTTAAACTAAGCTTTGGCTAGAATGATATATTTGGGCATGATCCTGCTTTGAGCAGGGGGTTGGACTAGATGACCTCCTGAGGTCCCTTCCAACCCTAATTTTCTATGATCCTGTGTTCCACCAGTAGCATGACTAACGAGACCTTGTAGAGTGATGTGACACTTGCTAAACCAGGGATCCCAAACAGTTCCAAAGGCTGGGAGTCTTCAACTGAAAATGCTTCCCCGCTACGTTCTCTGAAAGTTGTGTTCCTCACCCAAGCACCATAAACCTCAAATCTCACAACGAGAGATGGGGAAGATATAGCTGCCTCCCAACCATTTCAGGTTTTAAATAAGGTCACTATCACCCACCCAAGGCACTGGAGGGATGTGATTACACTTATATATTAGGAAGCAACTCATATGAAGCAACACCATGAGGCTAAAAGTGCTGCTCCAGGGATGCAAGCTAACCACAGAAGCATGAACATGAGCCCGCCCATGGCAAAGGTTATTTACATCAAGCAACAGGCAATGTTGCTTGATGGAACCTGCCTTATATTCACAGGGAAAGTTATCCAGAGGGCAGAAATGCCACCACCTGCATGCAAGGCGATCTAGAAAGCTGCTGGCAGGAACTCGGCCTCTTTCCACCCCTTCAGCTGCACTGCTAATGAGAAGTAAGCTCTCAGCTTCCCTTGTGTGAAAAGATTCCCCTAACCCTTGCACAGAGCAGGGGAGACTCAAGCAAAGAGCAAGGGGAAAGAGGGAGAAAATAGCCAGCAGTAGTGGCAAGGCTCAAACTCTCCCAGGACATCGTATGAAGTGTTTCTGTGTACACACTTTTCCTCTCTCCCCAGCTTGTCCTCAACCAGTAACTTTCCAAATTACTCTCCTCTCTCAAATTACTATCATGGTAAGTAAAGCATAAGGCAGGGTAGATCTGTACTTTCTAGACTAAGGCCCCTGGCAAACATAATTTCCATTAACTGACAAGTAATACCACTCAATGAGCACTGTTGCATCATGTGACCTACCTGACATTACAAAAGAAAGCTATCCAGAGGGGGGGGAAAGTATTTTAGGAAATTGCTCAGCTAGCTCTCACCAGCAAGTAGAGCTAGAAAGCTGCTGACAGGGATTGTTATCCTTCTTTTCAGCTGGGCTGGGGGATCAGAAGTCAGCTGGGCTGACTTCAGAGAATTGTAGAAAATTAGGGTTGAAAGGGACCGCAGGAGGTCATCTAGTCCAACCTCCTGTTCCAAGCAGGACCTTCTTCAACTAAATCATCGCAGCCAAGGCTTTGTTTAGACAGGTGTTGCAGGAAGTGGGTAGGGGAAAAAACAGAAGTCTATCCTGGGATGGTGAAGGACCTGACTGAACACTATCATCATGTGTGACATGCCATATGTTCAAATTAAACCTTGATAGCTACAAAAATGGCCTATATTTTTCATGTAGTAACTTTACCACTTGTTGGCCATTTTTATTGTATAATTACTTTGCACATGTAACGTGTCTAAATTTATTATGCATTAACCAGTACACTACACAATACATGCAATGCGTCACAAACCTTGCTATTTTTGTGGCCAAGATATCTGGCTCCCCTTTTCCCTCCCGCTAGTTCTTTGCATGGGTCTTCCCTGCTCTATGCAAGAATTAGGGGAATTGCCTCCTCGCAGGGGGAGCTGAGAGCTCACTTCTCATTTGACACCACAGCCTGAGCAAGTATAACACTAATCTCTACAGCATTAATATATTAGAAGTATTGTTAATATTTTAATATTTTAAAATATTACAAATCATTTAAGGAAGTGCTGTCATATGTTACATCTCTAAGTTTCTGTTTGGTGAAGTGATTTTTGTCAAGAATCAGTTCCATATAAGAAAGTTGCCTTTGGAGCTGTTGTTTAATTGAATGTTGACTGTACTGATAGGGACTATTTTATAAATTAAAGTAGTTTTCTTGCCCTCCCCTCTTTTGTAATTTTGTATAGAAGCAGTAAAAGGTCATATCCCATTGAACACTACATTAATTACTGAAATGTTAGTGAACATCGAAAAGGTTTACTGCAACTTTGCAAACATACTTACTTGAGTGCCATAAAAACAATGCCACTGATGTTAGTGTCAGGTCTCTTGCAGAGTATTCTAATCAGTTCTTTACACTGGTGAGATGGAGCATGCTCCATGATGCAGGAGCTACTATACAGGTTTCCCTCACTTTATGCAGGTTCTGTATGTGCAAATTTACTCTTATGCAATGACCCTTTTTATACCAAAAATTCATTATATGAGAGGTAAATTCACTCTTACGCGATTGGTATATTGGAAGCGCGCAGTCAGTTGCTCTGTGCAGTGCACTGTGGGACTGACATGCATCAAAATAGTCTCCTGTGTGGATCTGTGCTCTTCACTTGTTGTCTGCAACACGTGTTTCTGTGTTCCCATCCCCACTATGATAGTGCCCTGTGCTTGTTTGCATTGTCTGCTGTTGGCAAGTGCCAAAACTGCCTTGTCAAAGTGGTAGAAATGGACCTGGAGCTCAGTACAGTCAAGGTCTTAGAACGTATCCCCCTACTTGTTACATTGTAAAGTGGGTTCCATTTATGTGAATGTGAATTATGTGTTGTTTTCCAGGAACACACAGAGCATAAAATGAAGGAAACCTGTATATCTGATCCTTAAAAGAAAATTTAACATATGATACATTGTATAATTCATTGCCATTTTGGAATGAAGTAATATTTAGCAAGCTGTTCCTTCTGAACAGAAAGATGAATTAGCTGAGCTTCGAGATATGCATACGGTTAAACCATGGTTTACATTTATACAAAGCTGTAAGATGCTAAAGATCATCCTTGTTTCTCCAAAATTAATATAAATTCTCCAGCAATAACATCACCACCACCACCAAAAATAACAACATTAGTGGTCATATTTAACAATTATACTTTGAGATCAGTATTAGAAACATCAGTGTTTAAACTGAACCCTGTTATATTTCTCATTGTTAACCAGGTGATGTTCAGTAGGAAAAGCAATTCGGTCGTACAGGGGTCCCAATGCAAATCCAACTTTTTCTATTCTTTAGAGCACATAATAGATCAGGCCAGTGGTCTGTCCAGTCAGATATCCTGATGGCTACCCATCCAAAATACTTCACAGAAAGATGCATCAAATCCAATAATAAACTAACATGGAAGTAATGAACATTTCTTCCTAATCCCCATCAGTTTGCATTTAGTTTGCAGTCATGAGCATGGTTTAAATCTTGTATACATTTAAATTTTAATTATTTCTTTATTTTAAATGACTCTCCACATAACTGATGCGTTTTTTCAAACCTACTATGGTTTTAGCCTCCAAGAGATGTAGTAGCAATGAATATTGCAATTGAAACACAAGAAGAATTTCCTTTTTAGATTTTAAATTTGTTGCATTTTAATTTCACTAACGATCACCTTGTCTTTGTATTATGAGAAAGGATGAACAAAAGAAGATTGCCCAATTTACCTCTTGTATACTGCTCATCATTTTGTGTGCCTTAATCATCTCTCCTCTTTTTGTCTTCTTTGTAAAAAGTCATAGAGATTTTCAATACCTCTTCATTTGGAAGACTGTCTTTGATTGTAGTCCTTTTTATATCTATATTTATTTTTAGATGAGGTAACCAGAAATAAACAAAGTATCCAAAGGAAGAGCATGCCATTTATTTTTATAAAGGCATTATGGTATTTTCCATATTATTTTCCATCGCGTTGCTCTCTACCATCCAAATACTGTTTCCTCTTTTGAGCACCATTGGGCAATTAGCAGAAGTTTATACGTAGCTGTTCACCAAGGCACATAAGTGCTGTTTTCCTAAGTGGTTATTCTTCAACAATGTGCCAAAATATTTCATTTACTGATCCTGATATGGATATCTGGGGGATCCTACAGAAAAAATTTTTTTCCATTCAAGAAACAGTTTTTTTTTACTTGTACTTATTTTCTGTCTTAGGCAGTTTCTAATTGAAGACAACATTTTGTATTTCTCCTCATAACTACTCACCAGCTACTTTATTTTCTTAATAGCTGTTTATGAGGGACTTTGTCGAAAGCTTTCTGAAAGTCTAAATAAACTATACCAAGCACATCATATCATACTTAGAGAACTCTAGACCTTTGGACAGGAATTCTAGTTGGCTAATAAATTTCCTTTACAGAAACTCTACTGGTTTGCCCCCATCAGATTATGTACACTGAGGCAGTTTAACACTATCCTTTATTATTTCAACAAATTAATGTGGCAATAATACAAGGCTCATTGGCTAGTAACTCCCAGGATCACCCCAACACCTTACTTGAAAGATTTATATAACATTTGCTACCTTCCAGTACAACAACCAGTTTCCCTGCACTTTCATCCATGAGGATTTCAACTAGGCCCTAAGGCTTCACAGATTGTACACAGTATTTATAGACACTTAGACTTTTTAATTGTGCACTACTGATCTACAGGAATAATTCTGTTCATGACTTAAGGGTAGACCATATAGATATTTCCTGTTCAAACAACTGTTTACTATAAATGTAATGATTTTATTCCCTAACAAAAGATAAGTAAATCCTAGTAGGAGACATTTACATTCCAACAGAATATGAATATAGATCACTGCTCATAAGAAATCAAATGCAACAGTAAGTTAAGGCTGTGTCCCTTGGAAAGGGATCACCACTCCTGCAGATGTTGATTTAAGCAGCTCAACATTCAACTGCCTAATGCATGGTCAATTCCAAAATTATTATTTTTTAAATTATATTAATTTTTTCTTCCTAACACACACAAGGCATTCTTAATCCAGTTTCAAGAAGTTTGTTGTGTTTTAATAAAGCTATAGCATTTCTTGCAAAATCTAGATGCAACAGCCAATATTACGGATGTCCACATACTACCTGTAGCAAATTAAAAAACTCAAGAACAAAAAAAATTAAGAACACACTGCGATGAATGTCATTAGCAGACATTCCCCTAATGTCCCCTCAAACTTATTTTTTACTACTTAGGACAGTATTTAGTTACATACTTTGTTAGGGACTGAACAGTTAGCAGCCTTCAATTACCACATCAGCTGCAGACCTCCTCCCCAGCTCCCCCTGCTCCCCTGCAAAAATACAAAATGAACTATTTTCTATATGGGCTAGAACTGAAATCAACTTAGAATCTCTGAACTGGCAACAAATTCTCTTACGAAAAGGTTTGCTTTACAGAGATTATAAAGTAGGTGTCGTTCTTGACACTTGCATTCTATATTCATACTGCAGGCCTGGAAAAGAAACGTTGAGGAACGTCAGAAAGGGTCTTAGAAGGCTCAGCTGTCATGCTATGTGCCTTCTCTTGCTTGCTTTGCAGTCAGATACTGTGCTATAGATGTCAAAGGTTCTCTATTTAAACTCACTGACAAGCAAAGGAAGAATACTGGGAGAATGTTATCGGCTACCATGGGCTTCTCTTTGGTAACAGGTCAGACTGACACTTATTTCTGGATGTTAGAAACAAAAACCTGGATTCTATTGAAATTAAAAAAAAAGATACAATATATCCCCATCAGATTTACAAATTCAAGATTTACTGTGGGAAAATACAGTGGTAAGAATACATATAACAAAGCATGGTTTCCTGTCAGAATGACAAACTAGAAAGCCACATACGATTATGTTAATCTCTCATTTTAAATCCATCCTTCACAATTACACACCACTGCTTTCTGTATTTCATTTAAAAAGACAGAGAGTTTACTACCCACTTACTGTAACTGCATTCCTTAAATCACTGCCGGATTATGTGAGGTTGCTTAGTTCGCAATGAGAAATTTGCCATGCTAAGCCACATACATACACACCAATTACGCTGTAGTCATAAATAATGATAATACCTGATGTTTTCAGAAGCAAGCAATGAAATACTGTTAGGCTAAGGTGTATTTTACACAAAACAACTAATTAAAAAATGGCCATGAGAGAATGAGGAGGAGAAAAAGAGAAGAGAAGGTGGAACAGAAGGAGGCAGTATTGTTTGACAGACTTTTCGGTGTTTTTTTTTTAAATCAAACCTTTTCATTTTATTTTCTTCTGATTAGAAAGTAGGAACTGAAGAATAAGAAAATGTTTTGATACAGTTTTAGAGACAAAAGTCCAAAGTAACCATCTGTAATTGGGTGATATTTACAGTTTGGCTGATTTAATTTAAAGCCACACTGTTGTTTCTGCACCATCCCAATGACTAAGAGAAATATTAATCTGGACCACAACACACTGGTCCAGACCGAACCTAGAATACACTGGCTGGTCACGAACAGGATTCACCCACCATACTTTGTGATCTTCATCACAAACAGAGTATTACCTCTTCCCTGTAACTTGGGATATATCTATACAAGCAAAGGGAGGGAGCGATACAGAAAAGTGTCTCTGTGTGTACAAAAATCTTTTTAGGATACAGCATAGCCACCATTAGCATGGTACAAGTTGTGTGCCTATAAGCACACTTGGAACAGAGTACTTAAGATGAGCAACCAGTGTGGTACTAAGGCCACAACATGCCCTTTCAGGGTCAAGTGTGCAAATCAGGCTTCACTAACCTTCCCTTGTGAGGTCCTCTGATGACAAAGATGTGTCTTTAAAAATGGATCACCTTGGAGATGCTGATAGCTTGCATTGCCCATAACATTCTACTGTATCTGTGGTTAATCAGATGCAAATCATGTCATAGTTATGCACAGATTTGCCACTGCTTAGCTGGTAATCAGAATGGAGCGCTAGTTCCTGGAAATTTCCACTGGTTCAAGACAAACCAGACTAATGGTTTTGAAGGAGTAGATCACCGTGAGCAAAGAATATCTGTGGGCTGGTTCTACTCCAGATCCAGGTGATAGTGACCCTATTTAAAACTTGAAATGGCTGGGAGGCAGTTATATCATCCCTATGTCTTGTTGTGAGTTTTGAGGTTTATGGTGTTTGGGTGAGGAACACAACTTTCAGAGGAAACATTTTCAGTTGAAGACTCCCAGCCTTTGAAACTGGTTGGGATCCCTGGTTTAGAAAATGTCCCATCACTCTACAAAATTTGTTAGTCATGTTACTTACAGGACACAAACATAGAATCATAGAAAATTAGGGCTAGAAGGGACCTCAGCAGGTCATCTAGTCCAACCCCCTGCTCAAAGTAGGACCATCCCCAACTAGATCATCTCAGCCAAGGCTTTGTCTAGCCGAGTCTTAAAAACCTCTAAGGATGGAGATACCACAACCTCTCTGGGTAACCTGTTCCAGTGCTTTACTACCCTCCTAGGGAGAAAGATTTTCCTAATATCTAACTTAAACTTCCCTTTTTGCAACTTGAGACCTTTGCTCTTTGTTCTGTCATCTGCCACCACTGAGAACAGTCCAGCCCCAGCTTCTTTGGAAACACCTTGCAGGTAGTTGAAGGCTACTATTAAATCCTAGCCCTATCCTGCAGTGCATCTACTACTCCCCACAGCTTGGCGTCATCTGCAAACTTGCTGAGGGTGTACTCCCCATCCCATCTTCCTGGTTGTTGATGAAGGTATTGAACAAAACCAGCCTCAGGATTAAACCCTGGGGCACTCCACTGGATACTGGCTGCCACATAGACGTTGAGCCATTGATTAATACCCGCCAAGTCCTACGATTCAGCCAGTTATCTATCCATCTTACAATCCATTCAGCCAACCTGTACTTACTTAGCTTGCTTTTGAGAACACTGTGGGAGACCATATCAAAAACCTTGCTAAATTCAAGGTATACCACATCCACTTGGATGAATCCACAGAGCTAGTCGTCTCATCATAGAAGGCAATCAGGCTGGTCAGGTATGATTTGCCTGAACAACCTGTCCAAAACTAACCTGACCAAACATTTTATCATTTTTTTAGTAAGCTGTTGATAGATTGGATCAACAATATGTTTTATGGTTTTGGTATTTTCCAGTTATTCTGATTTTTGTGCATTTCAGAACTATTCTATTGGGTTTTTGCCAGAGTCCATGTGCAGCATTGCATTAATGTAGCTACACTGCTTCCAGTTTCAGTTCTTTAGTGTGCAAAAAGCTAGCTCAGATTGCCTGTGAATAGTGCTGCCTTGCAATATACAGACATACACATGGACTGATTCTTCACATGCACCCTACTTAAAAGTCAAAATATTGTTGGTGAACAAAAAGAAGAATATGTCAATTATGGCAGATAATTACTATGTATTCTTGCATATCATATGCCCTGCACCCAAACCCACATACCTTGTTTCTGGAAGGCAGAATGCAGATATGGTTTTTTGGGGGTTTTTTTTAACCAGCATTATAGCTTACTACATACAGCACCTCACTTGTCCTCAGCCAACTTCCTGGCTTTTACGCAAAAGTTCATGCTAATTTTTCACAGCTACTGGCAATTTAACAATTGTTATTTAACGTTTAACACTCCTTCCCACCACAGTGCTTGCTGGCCCAGAGAGGTGGCAGCCATTTTAACACAGTATCTTCATGTTTCTAGTTCAGCAAAGAATATCAGGATCTCCACTTAAGACATACACCCTAATTCTGTAGAGCTGATTTTTGGGAAAAAAAAGCTGTGTAATATACGTGTAAATACAGTATTAATAAACCACAGAATAGCTGAAATCCCAACCACAACTTCTGAATAAGGGTTCCTCCTACTCTACATTCAGAAGAAGCTCCTTTCAAGTTAGTTTCAAATCTTTTACAGAAACAACAACAACTTCATTTTTGATTTGCTTTTCATTTCTTTTTAGACAACCTGAGAAGCAAAACTAAATGAAAAACATGGTATAGGCATCACAGCCAGGAAGCTATGGAACAAACAAGAGTCATCTGTATGTGCTATTTTCCCAAATGTTCAGTCAGAGGTCTCAGATGGCTAATGTGGTTGAAATGTGTAATTCAAAGCTACAAATAATATATTTATGAATCTGGACATGTTCAATGCACTCTGGAAGCTGCTGTGCAAAAAAAGACAACACTATATCTGATTTCAGCTAAACAAGGTTTCAAACTAAATTATCTATTTCCTCTTGCAGAACTGGATGAAACAACACTGCAAGGCTCCCAGTAATCATTTTAAATGTAATTGTAGGATTAGATTTTAATGGTAATACACGAATATTGTATTTGCATTGGCTTTCCAATGCAACAGTTTACCCATCTGTATTCCACAACAGCCCAGAGATGAGTTGAAGGGGCTGGCATTGTATGCTTAGTGCTCTCCATTGCCATAAACACTATAGGTCAGTAGGGACTATAGCCCCAAATACTGCAAGTGTTTATTCACTTGCTTAGCCTGAAATGCCTGCTGTACTCCCATAGGCATCACTGGAACACACACACACACACACATATCCAAAAATAATACAAAAACATTCTATAAAAACAATATGATTTTTTTTTTGCATAAATACAATGTAGGAATACTCAATGGATTTCCCTGTAACACTTAAAAAATCCTTTTCCTCAATTACCCAACACAATGTCAAATACACCTTATCTTGGTATCTGAGCTTCTTCTCATCCCTATAAATAGTGATGGCTACTTGCATTCAGCTCATATAATGCAGTTTTTTTCCTTATTAATTATATTTTAGCAAGAACTTGGCTTCACTACTACAAGAATGTAGAAACTGACTTTTTTTTCCAAACATCCCAGTATGGAATACAGTTTAGTATTATCTAACTTGGATTATGCATTGTGTCCCTTACTGTTCTCTTTCCTTGCATCATGAAATTGAAGATTTATTCTTCCTTCTTCAGACAGGTTGCTGCTGTCTGCTTGCTAAGCCCAAACTTACTGTCATGATAACTCCCTAGGAGTGTTGCCATTAACTTCCCTGGAAGAAAGATTAGGCCCATAAAATGCATTTAAAATGTGCCATATCACTTCTTTACATGGGGATGTCATTACATTACAGAACCATGACTCATTACAGAACCTCCAATCTGGGGATTAATTTTCTCCAGTGGTTAAGACACTGAGACATAGGCTCAGTGTCAGATCTGGGACTGTCCTGGCCAATCCAGGACATATGGTCACTTCAACTATATCAAAGTTCGTGCCCAGCGGAGCAGCATGGATGTAGTAAGAGTCTTTAATGCTTCCCAGGATAAACAGTATAGCAATGTCATAACTTAAAATAAAGGAATTAAGAACAATCTCAAAATGTTCTGTGTTACATCCTGCACTCCCTGCTCTCATTTTCACAAGTAAAAGTACACTGCACATCACAGGACAAAAAAAGTTGCACACACAGTTCTCCTTCAGGAGAGAGGAATGGATGTAGAAGCCCACATAGCAAACCTGGCTCACTGCTTAATGTGTAAGTGTGCGCTCACGGATATCATGGTGAGGGATACAGTACAAGAACTCCTACAGAATAGGATAGCATGAACCAGGATAACAAAACTATCCAGTGTTGAACTTAGATTGATCATATTTGCAGAAATATAAATCTCCTGAAAACAACCCACAAAAGATTAAATATATCTTTTTCATTAACTAGATACTGAACAAATTTTTGAAAAGAATATTTGGACAAAGATATATATTTTTATAATCTTATAGTGCCAGTTGTTCAGGCGTTTTTAATAGAGGAAAAGCCAGAAAAACAGACTCATTTAGCAACAATTATTCATCCAGCTTGCACACTTAGCTTCAGAAACTGATTCTTTAAATTTTTCATATTTCAGTTACTGTAGCAACCAAGGCAAGCTTTTTTTGTTGAATATAGTTCCAAACTTGTATTACTACCCTGTACTTAACAGTGAGCCTGGATGTAGAAGAACAACTCTGAATGTGAGGGTGATCTGTTGTTTCATTGACCATCTTGGTTCATTTGGCTAATTCTCCCTCACTGCTCCATATTTGTCCTTCTGCATTCCCAGTCAAAGAGAATAACCACCCTAAATAGAGAGGCACCATTTAGTTTTGTCTACTGTATAGCACTAATCAGGAAGAGAAAGTAGATGAAGTTTTTTTTAAACAACAAACTGAAGGATCCAACACAAGAGACTAGGCACTTGTGCAGGAATTTAATTCACCATAACATCTGCTGTGAGGGTAACATTAGTGTGCAGACAGGAGGTGGCTCTTCTGGATTTGCTGCTTACTAAAAGGGAGGAACTAGTTGAGAATGTGACAGTGAATGGCTACTTGGGTGACAACAGTTATGCAATTCTGACAGTGTCACATTCTTAAAGTACACCAAGGACAGTGCTATGAGTAAGTGGTTGTCCATGCTCAGAGTTGTCATTAGTGACATAGTGTTTAACTCAGAAGAGGTATCAACTGAGATCCCTCAGGGATCTGTTGTGTGTTCGGTACCTTGAGTCTAAAAAGGCTGAGAATCACTTATTTAGGGCAGAAGACTGGACTAGATAATCTTTTGATGTCCCCTTCAGCTTCATGATTCTATTAATCCATATTTTCAACTGACTGATTTACTGACAATATTCTCTTCCCCATCCTAAAATATGTATAAATAGAAACACACACACTGTACAGGGAGAATGGGTAGAAAGAGGATCACTAGTCCTGATCAATGAAGCTCTCCTTCGGAACCCACTGGGGGTTCTTATACGAAAGGCTTCCAGAACTGGACCCTTAATTTTAATCCTAATACAGACATTTTGAGTGACACCAAATCTCTCTGTGTTGTTCCATAAAAAGGGCAAACCAATGGAAAAACTTAAACGGTTTATTTATGACTCTAAACTTGCTGTAGAAATCATAAGGGGAATCTTTGGAAATAATGATTCTGTGCTGAAGAAGGAGAAATGTAACCTATGATCTCTAGTGGGAGTTTGCATCTTACACTGCAATTTAATGAAGAGCCCAGGACCAAATCTTTAGATTTTAATTGAGGGGAAGCAGCATTATTTTTGCACATTATGTAGGCCCCAGTTTATGAGCTGTCAGTTTGCATATAGACAATAAAAAGCCCCTTGGCTAAATACAGACACTGAAATAAAGCGTCAGTAAGCAGGAATTCCATCCCACAAGTGTTCTTGCACATACAGCCTAATGAAGAAAGATCATCTTAAGGGTATTAAAAAGAAGGAAGGAAGGAAAAGAGAATGAGAAATATGAAGAATCAGAGAGAGACAACAAAGCACTATGAGATGTGCTAATATACCCAACCCCTGTGGATTAAATATTACCAATACAAAAGGTGTCATTCTTATCTATCATCACATGTGCTACTTGACTAGTTATTTGATAACTCTAAGCAACATCAGATGCCCAAAACACAAAGCAAGTTGTAGGAAGAATTAGCATTTTAAAAATAAAGCCAAGCCCATTACTCAAAAAATGCTTTAAGAAAGCTTTCAACAAAGCACGTCTAACAGTTGTAATGTTGAATGATCAAGAGACAAGAGGTTTGAGAATCCTTCTCAATACCCAAATTAATATTGTTTTCAAATAAAAAGTTGTATACTTTGCTTATTGCACCAGTAAGTTTAATGTTAGACTGTTGGGTTGTTTTATAGTCACGGATGACCCTGCCTTGAACACAGGGCTGACCTACAGGACCTCATGAACTCCCTTTCAGCCCTATTTTACTATGATCCTACTAAAAGCACCATTACTTTTCATTTCTTTAGCACAGGGGTCCTTGAACCCCAGCCCACAGGTTAGATATGGCCTGTGGAGCCATGTCATCTGGTCCACAGAGCTCCCCACACTCCAAAAATCTGGTGGCAAGGGAACAGCGGCAATTTATTGCCTCTCTCCTACTGTCAAATTCGGGGCCTATGTGAAGCCCCACTAGATGGATACCATGGCCCTGTACACTAGATTAGGCATGTCACAGAGATGATTGGGGCAGTGTGGGGCTGACTATGGAGGTGTGGGGGGGTGCAAAATGAGGCTAATCGGGGCAGCAGGGAGCAAATGAGGGGAAGGAAGACTGCACAGGACTTATCGGAGCAGCAGGAGGTCCAATCTTGTCACATGGAGCTAGGGAGAGGTGGTGCAGAGCCCAATCCTGGCAAGTGGAGCTGGGCAGTGATGAATCAGGGCTTGATTCTGGAGTTCAGGGCCCAGTGTGGCCCACAGAGCCAAACATTTGAGCAACACTGCTTTAGCAGGTTCTATCTGAAAACCTCAGAGCAACACAGATACATTAAATTTTTAGATCCTGATCCTATGACAACTTGCAGGAACCCCTCTCTCTCTACAGTGTGGGGAACAAACACACTCTAGATCCTGGAGAAAATCCAGACTGCATGGGTCTCTTGGGTCCATGGAACCACCAGCAACTGAAATGGGGCCAGGTCTGGTTCCACGGCCAGAGATGTTGATCTGCATTAGTGGGGCAGCACAAGTCAAAGGGTGGGACCAGCAGGGCAGGGCAGGAATCCGGTGGCAGCATAGGTCAGGGAATCATGTAGTACCAGGGCAAGTGAGGACAGTAGCTGCATAGCCCTTGCTCAAGCCCCTGCCACTGATGGCCATGTCCACTGGGGTTCAGGAACCACAAATTCAGCAACTGGCCATGCCCCACAACTTCTGGAGTACCAATGGGCTGGTTGAAATCGTTCCATGGACCAGATCTGGCCTGTGGGCTATGTTTGACACTTGCTCTATAGAACTCTTTGAAAGCGAGTGGTCTGACTATGTACTGTAACATCAAGCACAGGACCTCTGAGAAACATAGCACTGTGTACAAACACAATTTTTACCATCACTTTATAGATGAGAAAGCTCAGGAACAAAGAAAAGCCTTCCTTTCTAAGTGCTTTGCTGAGCCTCATACCTGTTCCTTATTATTTCAGGGGCTGCTACTTATTTTACTTCCCACACTACCTACAACCCTTATATGGTGGAAAGTGATTTACATCACAAATAAACATCATGAAATGGGAGTCTGTAGAAAGAGCTTACACTAAAGCAAAAATTCCAGTGCATTTTAAGTCTTCTACACGAATAATTTTGTCGCTCCGTGTCTGCTACACCATACATCCAAAAGAGGATACTGAGCAGAACGTGCATTGCAGGGCCCCAAAACACCTCAGTGGGATGGCAAATACCCAATTTCCACTTCTTTAACTATGAGATTATCCCTGCATCGTAGTATGCACTTCTGAATAAACATTTCTGTGAATGATAATTAACTATACTTAAATAAATTCTTTGTAGAATAAGTGTAACAAATAGCAAATTAATTGAGCTAAATTGAAGCTCTATTTGTACCTTTTCATGACAGACTCACTATTAATGAACACTTAAAATGATACTCTGCCTCAAAGTTAAATTTGAATAATGACTCACTCAGTACACACGCACACACACACGAACAAACAGTAACTTAACAATCCTCTGTCACTGAAATATATTTACACTTGCCAGAAAGAAGATTTAACTTCTTTTCTTCCCTTTCCCCATAACAAAGTTCTCTCAAAAGTTTATAAAAATCACTATTGAGAATTGTGTTCCAGGCTGTGATGGATTCCTTTTTTTAAAACAGCTATCAGACCTATATTTATTCACTGGGTGAATGCTTCAGTCCTGCTTTGGCCTCTTGTGGATGGGCACAAGTACAGGACCGGTGTACAGTTTTCCAGTTGGAGGAGAGTTATTTCACTGCATAAACAACATTTTTGGTGTGTGTTTGTTTTTTAATTTTGTGTCTTCGTCCAAATCACTTCCAGATTCTATCACCTGAGCAGAGCTTAATCTTTCAAGCCTGTGTGGCGCTATTACCAGCAAGTATCCTGCCTCCCAGACTCTTCAGCCTATGGCTTCAGATGCTCCATTATCCATGGTAGGCATCCTGCATGCAAGGCCCAAGCCCGTAGGCCTTGGAATTCAGATGTTCCCTAATCTCACCTATCTCTAGCTAAAAGGCCAGAGGAGCAAGCTAGAGAGAAAGCCCAAGAGCAATGCCCCATCACCATAAATTGTGTAGCCAAGATCTTCACTTTTGAAGGCATTTGTAGACACTTGCAGGGGTACCTGCCCACAGTGCAATGGACAGGTCTCTACCGTCTAACTACACCATCTCATTCAAGGCCAAGAAGAAGGGTATCTTCTGTGCCAGGTAACCACCTGGGCTGAAAACCCTGCCAGGTGGACAGGTGTCACTATAGTCTTCCAAGGACCCTCTGGTGAGCTCTAGTACAGGGTGCAATGCCTATGCCACAAAGGCAGGCAAGGGTGAGTTCATATCATATAGCACTGTGGTGAAACCAAGCAGCACAGAGGCCCACAAGCTGCCAAGAGAACTGCTATACTTTAGAGGCCCCGCAAGGCTCTTCAAGTCATATTGAAGGGCTATGACAGCTCTTAGAGCATTCACAAATGTGACCTTAGCTCTGCCTTCAACAGGCTGTGAATTATTTTGCCCCTCTCAGAAGAACTGCAGGGAATCTATTCATCAGATGGAGAACATAGTATGGTGCTATAAAGACTTTAAAAAAATCTTTTGTACAGCAGGTAGCCTTCAGGAGCTACCATAGTACAAATAACCAAAACATGAAATGCCATTCTGTAATATTCTTATAAACTCTAATGACATAGCACTTACCTGAACATATCTCCCAAGCCTTTCAACATGCCTTTCTTTGCCTTGATTTTATCCTTCTCTTTATCTCGGTCTTTCTTCTTATCCTTCCCAGCTTTTCTCCTGTCCCCCTTATCTTGGCTTCCATTCATCTGTCTCTCTAGTGAGTGAGATGGCTGGTCACTTGCTGTGGACACAGATTCTCTACCTGATCTTGAACTCTCCTCTGTGTCTTCCTCCACTAAAAGAGTGAAGAAAAGAACGTTAATGAAAAAGGTTCAAACAAACAATAGGAAATTTTTCAGCAGGACATGTACATTACAATTAGGTAACCATGAAGAAAGTAACTCATTTGTTAAGTGTTTAGTTGCCTAGCAACACATGTGGTTTTAGATGTCCACTGGGATCCTGGAATGGGGATAGGCTTCCCATTTCCTTTAGGTCCCTGGGTGGGATCCCAAGGTCTTGCAACTGTCAGGATAGAGGAAATCTGTCCCCTCCCCACTCCTGCCCATCTAGCACTTGCAAACCCATGCTTTGGTCTTCCTGATGGAGCAGTGGCTCTATTTGGATCTGATCTCTGATCCTACTGATCACAACTCCTGCTATGCCGATTCAATTCAGAGGCAATTCGGTCCGATTTGGTGGCCAAATCTCTGAATCCGAATTGAAATCAGGAGACCTATTACAAGGTCCAAATCAATCGGGAGCCTCTGAATTGATTCAGAGAGATTCAGCACCAATTCGAATATTCGGCCATAGACTAAACAGGCAGCAGTCCTTGACCACGCTGGACACAGTTGCCTCCACCTGATAAATCTGTTGTGGTGCATGGAGGGAAGGGGCATGGGGGTGGTAGATGAATGTTCCCACACCCAGGGAGGGATTGGGGCTGGGACAAGATGCCCAGCCAGGGCGGGGTGACATGGAACTTGGGGAGGGGGGCTCCCGCCACTGTGTGCCACCAGTCCAGGAGGGCATGGGAGTGGGAGTATGCCCCAGGATCTGTGTGGGGCAGGCTGCGCTCTGAGAGGCTAGCCCCAGCAGCCTGCCACTGGACTGCACGCCGCAGGGCGGGCAGCCTCTGGGCTACGTTCCAGGTGGCTAGCCACAACTGCCCACCACCAGGCTGCGCTCCGTAGGGTGGGTGAAGCCAGCCGCAACCCAGAGCATAGCTGTGGCCCTGACTCCACCCACCCCACAGAGCACAGTGAAGCAGGAGCTATGGGGGGGCTGCAGCCACCCTAAAATTCCTCATAGCACCTGCCACCAGCCCTGCCCTGATCCAGGTGCACGCAGCTGCCCCTATACCTTGCCACTGCTCGCCCAGCCAGGGCTAAGCCATGGCTTCTCTGGGAGCCGTGGGGAGGCTGGAGCAGCTTTTGCTGCTGTGTACTGCTTGTCTGAGGCAGTGCAGCGGCACCATCCCACACCTCCCTGCCTCAGCTTAACAAGTCATGGAAGGGCATAGCCCCTGCTCCTGGTGTTTACCACTGCCCATTCAGAGCGCAGCCCAGCCCATCCCGCTCAGATATGGGGGCATATGCCTGCTCCCATGACCTCCCAGACCAGGGGTGAGAGCCACTGGAGGACCCACCAGAAAAGCAGCTTCCGGACAGTGGCAGCCAGTGGCAGGAGCCATCCTCCCCGAGTCCTGCCCCCCCGCCACCTTCCCAATGGGCAGTTTGTCCCAGCCTCAGCCCAAAACCTTCCCTCGCTGTGGGGACATTGATCTGCCCTCCCCCCCATGCCCCTTCCCTCCCCCCACCACAACACACTTACCAGCTGAGGGCAGCTGTGTCCAGTGTGGTCAAGGACTGCTGCCTGTTTAGTCTATGGCCACATCTCTGAATCAGTGCAGAATCTTTGATATAATCCGGCCAAATCAAATTGGGACAATGACTCAGATCATCAAATCGAATCACTGTCCCTCTGAACTAGCTGAATCTGAATCCAAATTGAATACTTCTTGCTTTGGATAATAGGGTTCTATAATGCAGAATGGATAAGACCTTGCAAGACTACATGACAAAATAAAAAATGATGGTAAACATAAGTCTGTTTCTGTATATTTCTAAATGAGTCTTCAGTCAGAGATTGCAAAAGTTTCTGATGGATTAATAGGAAAGAACCCAAACCATTTAACCTATTGGGGCCAAAATAACTGCATCGCTGAAAGCTCAGAGTAATGTATAACACTACATTCCTGGAGAAACTGTGCTGGCCAGTACCCCAAATACTTTGAATTACGTTTACATGAAAAAGCAAACAATTTGCATCTTCCTATACTTTGCTGAAACAGACACATTGCAAAATAGTGATTGGCACTGTCAACCCATACAGCGTGTTATCTTCTGGACCTGAAATAAACTGATGAGTTTTATATTCACTTTGGCAGTGCAGAAACACTGAAGTTGTGTTACAACCTATAAAAGAGCTGAAACCGAGAGGAAAAAGATAAGAAATTCCCATCATTTCATTCCTTCGCTAGATGTGGCTTGATCATGGCCCATAAGAGACATGAAGGCACAGATGAAATGTATAGCACCAGCAGACTCTCCTTATGCCTGAAGAAGGATGTTTGCACTTGAAAACTTGCAAAGAACAAGTTTTCCAAGCATTAGTTGGTCTAATAAAAGATATCACATTTACCCAAAGAATCTTGCCTGTCTATGAAGGTACAGAAACAATTTGGGGCTTATTGCTGTTATCTTTTGCTAAAGTTTCAAAGACTTGACTGCAGATCACTGAGCAGTTTGCAGTTCTTCTGTAAGACCACAACACTTGGGCTGGGCCATTTGATTTGCACTGGATTTGTTTGCCAAACATTTTAGAACTTTAAAAATATCTCACTCATCCAAGAACAGAAAACAAGCATAGTCCAGGAGCCGTATTTGAGGCCAAACATATTTGAGAATATTTATTTCTGAATCAAAACTAGAGCTTTGGAACCTAAGCCATCAAAAAGAGTAGAGAAGGGTTCCATCAGAATCATGTTTTTAACTTGTCCATTGTAAATCCTAGGAATTGATAACGATCATGGCTAGGGGTAGACATTACACATAATCTAGTTTAAGTGATCAGAAACTGGTTTAAATCTGTAACATAACAGATGTTCAGTGCACATAAATCAGTTCGAAAATGGCTGAAACCAACTGGAGATAAACCTGATTGAATGTAGTATCATACCATAACAGATTTGGGTCAAACCAGTTTGTGCAATGTCTGTCCCAGACCCCTGGGAGTAAAATCAGGCTCCCCCAGCATCCTGACATGCTCTCTGGGCTGGGCAGAGCTCTCTGCTCCACAGCAGGGCTGGCCCCTCCCCTCTGCTGCCTGGCTGCAGCTCCAGAGACTGGAGCTCCTCCTGCTCTCCCCGCTAAGCAGGAATTCCCCCCTCCCCTCTGCCTTGCTGAGAAGGTGTCTGTGTACCTGCTAGCAGACCACATGCTGGCTATTGTCCATGCTGAATCAACAGGCAGAATCAACAAGTAGCTGGTAATATCCCTCTGTTTTCTTAACTGAGTGATAAACAGTTATCAATTCCCTACTGGGCTAATCAGAGTATCCTGACAGGGCCTGGTCACACCCATCTCAGGTCAGCTCAATGCTGTGGAAGGGAGAGCTGCTCTCGCATCCCCCGGCTTCCAGTCTGAGCCACTTCAGGCATGCCTGCATTTCTGGGATGTCTGCCATGTTACAAAACTGATTTAGCCTAGCCAGGTCAAACTAACCTGCAAAGATTGAATCAATTCAGGCTCAGGTTTTTTGAATGTCTATCCCTAGCCTAAATGATTCTTCAGTTGCAGGTGCACTTTCATTGCACAAAAAATTAAACGGGAATCTTCTCATATACGTATCCACAGTAGTAATTTTAGGGTTGTGGTGTTTACTAACAGAAATGGAACTCAGTGATGTACTTGATTATGAAAAGTGTAGCATTAGACATATTAATCCTAAACATGTATTAAAGGGATTGTACTACACTAAGTTGCTAAACATCTTGTCATAACAATGCACCCCCCTTTATTATATATTGTGCATATTCTATAGAGATAATATTGCTTTCTTTCCACAGCAGCTCTGCAATCAATATTTTTCTATCAGGCTTACAGTTGTTTGCCTATGATTAACTTCTTAGTCTGCACCACACCCTACACTGTGCCTGGCAAACTAGGATACATTTTCCCTCATGGCACATTGCAATAAGTGGATTTCCAGGTTTTAAAAAGCCATGACACAAAGAAATTAGTTTCTATGTTATGTAGCACAGTCATTCAGCAATTAACATCTACCTAATTACTAGTGTTTAAAACAAATGCAAATGTTAGCCAATTAAAATTCAAGCCCAAGCTACAAATGAAACTTCTAATTTTTCTCAAGTTGCAGTAATGACATTAGGTTACAGGAGAAATGTAAAAGAGATTTTTTTTCCTTTCCATTTGGGCCATATCAGGGAAAAATTAACTCAGGATATGCTAGACCATCACTGTAAGCTGAAAGACCAAAGTCATTTCACAAACCACAATGTGTTAAAGAGATCTACAAAGAAGGTATTGTGAAGCTATTCTCCTAATTAGGCCATAAAGTATAAAAGAGACACAAGAGAAATTGAAGCTACTTAATGTGAAGCTGTTTCATAACTCAGCTTCTAGACTACTTATTGTGATATTTAATGCAACTGTAGGTTCTAGCAATTAAGAGTCAACAAAGATTAGAAAGCTTTGCCAATTTCTCCAGATTCAAATGACTTGTTCTAAGACAACACACCAGAGATGGACGTTTTGCTCCTAGTCAGCTATTCCAACCATTAAAAAAACAAGCACAATGATTCTCATGAACTAAACACCCACACGACTCTGCCACTGTTATCTGATTATAGCCATTACAACACAGAAGAATCCTTACCAAATCTCTTTTAAAATGTTTTCATAGAATTGGACATTTCCATCTGTTTTCATACTATTTTTAACTATGTGAATAAAATATTGTTCCAAGAAGAGTAATTATATTCAAAAGAAAGGCCCTTTATCACATACAGTATCTCCATAGTTTGAGTCTTTTTTTCAATGTGATGATCACATTGCTTCATAAATGCAATTCAGTGCTATTGTTTTGTTAGTCCAACAAGGGCCACTAAGTGGCAGGGAAAAGCAATCATACTTCTAAAATGTTTGGAAGAGAAACAGGAAAAATTTCAAGCAAAACATATGAATATACTCTCTTAAGGCAGTAGCAAACTGGTTACCACCAAGTTACTTGAATTTTGTAATAGGGACAAGTAACATTTATTTCAAACAATTATAAAACATAATTATAATTTAAATTTGAATATAACAAGTACAATTTAAATATAATTTTAAAAACTTAGGGCACAGTTATGGCAGTAGCGAGACATTTAACAGTGGTGATAAAATAGCTATTCAGGAGTGTCCAAACTTTGACCAACTGCAGACCTTATTTGGCAAGTTCCCTGGAACATGAAGAGATATATAATTTACATAAAATGGAACAGATTGCAATCAAATGTAACATTAAGATTATTCCAAACCCCTCAGAAACAAGATCCCAAGATAAGATGTTCCACTTTGTTCCAAGCATAGTATGACTGGTTAGACTCAGCTGTTCTTACCTTTAATGGCAAGAAGGGAAACCGCAAGCTGCACTGTATAAAGTCTAGGAGGTGAACTTTGGCAATTCAAATATTTTTTTCCTATTGTTCAGATACTGACAATACTATGACAATTTCTGATTCACTTAAGAAGATGTGACATTTGTGCTATTAAAATCACTTGAAGGCAGCACTATGAGATGGTAATTTGTATGTTTTACAAAGTTTTAAGAAACAAAAGTATAAGATTATACCTAGTCCTGACCCAGGTACACGAAGACTGGCAATTATGTAAAAAGCCCACAGTACTTTCCAGACACTGTGAATTGACTGGGCCCACTCCAACTTCTGTTCCCTTGTGAGTGTAAGATTACTGTATGCCTGAATGTATGAATGAGTTTCCTCAAACTGGATAAGGTTGGTACACATGGACCTGCAGTGTCTTCTCCTTATGCCAGCCAGGCTGCTTGGCTTGCATACGGTGACTATATTTGACTGAGAAACACATACTGCACCCATCGAAAAGGATATAGTAGCAGCCATATGCATTTCAGTACCTCGTGCAATCAAGTCAAAGTAACAGGTCAAAACCACTCACAATATTATGTCAAGTCTACATAATCTAGAAAATGTTTAATGATAACAGTTCTGTACGTTTCTTTTAAGTGTCTGTTCTTTGCTTAAATTAGGTTAAACCACTTGAAACTTTTATTCCCAGTGAGCCCCGGGTATCTGGTGTCTTAAAACAGGAAATTACTGTCATTTGGCTTACACCAAACAAAACCATTTAGAAAAACATGGTCTCATGTCCCAACAGACCCTAGACAAGCACTTAGGATGAACAATCAGGATCATTTTACACATTGTCTCATTCTCATTCCGCCATTGGTTAGCAATAGATTGACAGCTAGCATTACCAGACTAGCATTCAGCATCACTGCTACATGAAATTGCCAAGGGGAGGGGAGTTGGAATTAATTATATATGTAACTATTTTTAAGAAAATTGATTGACAACATGATCTCAGTTTCAGTCATGTAATATTTTTAGAAACAGATATATTAAGAAACAAGGTGGGTAATTTTGTAAATAGCATCTAATGAAAACAATTACAGGACCAATATTTTTATTAAAGGACAGATTTTCTGAAAATGAAAAGTAATTCAAAAGGTAAGGGCAGAGAGGGCAAAAATTCACTTTGTTCTTTTTGTTCATTTTTAGGCTAATAATTCTAGCATTTCAGACTTTCCAGACTCCACTTCATTCATAAATTTCTTTCAAATAATTGTAGGTTGATTAAAAAAAATCTTCTGGTAAGTGACAATCTGAAGGTAGTACAACATGAAGGTTAAAAATTTGATAATTTTAATACAACCCCCTAATTGAGGTAATTTACCATTCATACTATTTTCATTCAATGTGGATTGTCATTTTACCAGCCTATTCTTACATAGTTCAATAATGATAAGGTTAGCTTTGAAGTGATTCTTTTATGTTAATGACATTCTCCACATGTTGGGTCACACTTGGGGTTAAAGAACTGAAAATGTAAATGAATGCCCATTAGGATGGGTAATAGCTGGTCATTAACTTTATATTTTATTAGATCTGCCAGCCTTAGTCATTCTAATTAAAGGACAGTGCTAATTTTTGTCAACATATTACATGATTGTCATGCTGATTCTCCCCTTCCTCAAACTTAAATTCTATTTTTTTCCTTTACTTAAATTTTAAATGAAACAAAATCATAAATTGTATTCTGAAATGCTTCCGTAAAACATCATTCAAATGTGTGTGCTCATTTTAATTTCACTTTCTTAGTTTAGAAGGAGAGGTAACGTCAGATTATCACCATTTGTGAATACTGGTGTAAAGAATGTAAACACTTATATAGCCTGATCTATTATAACAAAGAGAAGTTTGAATTATTTTAAAAAATCCTTACATGACATTTGCCTTTGCATCTAACCCCTGCTTAAATTAAAAGTCTGTTTGTAATCCTTCAAAACTAATTAAAATTGAAGCTAGAGTAATTGTTTACTTACAGGTTTCCATGCCTTCATCATCATCATCTGCAACAGGCTTATCATATGATTTGTCAATTGCAGCTCTAAAGCTCTCATTGCAGCCTCGTCCTCGGATGATCCGTGGACGCGGACGATGGAAAGGAATGTCACCATTCAAAGTCACCTCAGCAACGGCTGTCTGCAGACTTTCTAATGAACTGGATTTCTTCAGACCTAATGAAGGTCCCACATCTCTGGTAGGGGAACCTTAATGGTTAAAAAAAATGTTAATTAGGATTAGTATGGATTACTGTATGCTTGATTATTCACATCTATAGTGAAAGACTACAGAGATATAGTTAACACTATTCACATCATCTATATGTAATTTGAAGGGAATTCTCTGAAGATTTGTTGGTCTCAACAACAAAGGAGTATGTGAAGTCATAGTCAATGAAACTGACAATGTTTTCAATTTAGTGAGAAGTTACCACCATCACTATTGTTTTACTACTAGAATGATAGATTACCAAACTTAAAACAACATCCTAGATTAAAAAATCATCAGTGATATCAACCTAAATGGCATGAAGACAAATTGGTTATTTCTTTTAAAGCAGAACACTTCTTGTATGATCATTAGGAAAGATGCAGAATAAGATCTTACAGTCATAAAATGATCCTATATTTTCAGCATAAGCTCTCAATAAAATGCTAATTGCTTAGTAATTTTGAGAAGTGTTTTTTCAGCTCAGTTTTGAAGACATAACACAAAGTGTACAAGTTTTATTATAAACTGAACCAAAATAATCTAAATGGGTGGGGCAAGATCATGTACTTGTTGAAGGGGTATAAATTTGGGAGACAATCACTCAGGTAATATTTGACCTCACCTGAGGGAAGCCTCCAACCCTGGGGCGTCTTAGTTCAAGGGTAGTGCTGGGAACTCGTACCAGCCAAATACATTTTGAAACACTTAACTTAGTTTTGGAGAATGGATAAGATATTAATGGACTTTCTTAGCCATCTCTTTATTTTTCTTCTTCTCACATGTAAACAGAACACTTTTTTGATTTTTTATGGCAGTGAAAGCCAACCTTTTAGGCAGATGCTCCACAAATTAGCCCCACACTCCCCCTGAGTACCAATCCATCCCTTTCTCCTCCCCAACAGACTGCTTTGCTTTCCTCCCTGACTTGTACCCAGTGCTGCAGCAACAAAGTTTGGTGCTCAGGGCAAAGCTCATAGCAGCAGCCAGCCCCCACCCTATGCACAGATCTGGGGGGCACCCCCCCCTAGCTTGCCCAGGAGTGCACACAGTGACAGAAGCCGCCCTCCTCCCTGTCCTTAAGCCCCCCCAAAACGAGCTGCTCACAGCTCCATTACACTCCCTGTCCCAGCTGGGCAGAGCCTGTTGGCACCCTTTTGCTTCAGTGCCTTGTGCAGTCACCCTACTCGCCCCACCTTGCTACAGCACTGCTCGTGCCCCTGCCCAGTCCGCTGTTCTGCTCTGCTCCCTGCCCTGTGCCCCATGCCTGATTTGATGCTCTGCTTTTTGCTCCCTGCCCCCTATCTGCCACTGTGCTGCCTGTCCTCTCCTCAGTCTGCCCCGTGCCACACAGAGACTGCACGTGCCACAGGTTAGCCACCCCTGTTTTATGGCAATACAAGTTTCCTCCATGTTTCCTGCTTACATGGGGCAGTTGAAGAGGATGAGGACTGAAGCAGGGTTCATTTTCCTGAGAAAGTACTCAGTTTTCAAGTTTGAGAAACACAGTGAGCTAAACTGAGACCAAATTAACTCAAACACCCTCTTGGCAAAAGTTCTCTTCTACAGCTGCCTTTCTGATATGATGAATTTGTAGAAAAATCATCTCTGTCACAGGGCTGTAGAAATCCTGTAGTTAGGTTCATTCAGAGGTCTACAAAAAGAACCCTGTCATTGGATCTGAGAGCATAGAAACAAACAAGCCCCTATAGATTCTCTTGTGAGTTTAAATTTAATGAACTCACACCTCAGAGGAGAACCCCCCTCTCATGGACAACTGATAGCATTGGAGGGCAGAGGTCAGAGTGATAGTCTGGGGCAAGGAACAGCTGGGGTGACCAGCTGGGAACAGGGAGTTCTGACGGCTTCCCAGCTATGCAAACAAATCTCAGACCATGTTCACCAAACTTCTGTGAGAATAGTTTGAAGTTTACAATTATAATAATTGATGCAATTATTTCACATAGCTGTCATTTTGCACCATCAAATAAATGTTTCCAACTTACTCATTACTCAAAAAATGTTATGAAATGTTTTCTTTTATATTATGTATCTATTTTATATTTTTTCACTGATAACATAGTATAGCAAATGCAGTAAGTAGTTTATTTTCATGTTTTAGTTTGTTAAAGCCAATTCAAAGACAAAATAAATAGTATGCTAATATTTTGAAAGAGAAGAGTAAAAGACAAGGCAGACACAAATAAAGCAGCTGGTTTATATATTTAATTTTACATATAAAGGGAAAAAAGTAGCTGCTGACATTGCAACTTGCTGCAAAGTTTCTTATTTCATACTCAGCTTTGCAATCTTTTGAAATGAAAAGTCCATGCATCTTTTCTTAACTACTGAATAGCTACATACTTTTTTTTGTAAACAGTAATTATAAAGCAAGGATTTGTGTGTCTATTTATGCTTGTAAAGGACATTAAACAAATTCCATTTCCTGCTGCCCAATACAGATCATTGCAAGAACAATATTTATGTAAGTCACACTTTCCCAAAGGAAAAGCTAGATGGGGTATGACCTAATGTTCCTAAAACACTGTAAAACTAATAATGGATTGCAGAAATGGTAAGAATATTTATTAAACCTGGGTGGTCATCACCATAAATGTGGACAGGTTGTAGGAGCTTAAAGATGGAAGTATCCCCACATAAGAATAAGTACTGTGAAATAGCCACAGAAAATACTGAGGGTATTAAAAATAAATAGCTGTATAACAGCTATTTCATAGTAAGGCAACTGTTTCCAAAACATATGGCTGTCTTCCTGTAAACTGAGATCACCAACCAGAAGACCAGTGGTTACCTAAAATCTCTCGAGATTCTTGGGTTGTTTTTTTTTTTAAACAAAGTTATATCCTGTATCTATAAAAACATCAGAACTTGGTCTTCTCCATGACAGTGCTAATATAAAAATAAAAACATTTTCTTTAACAATAAAATATCCACCTAGCACGATGCAGTGCCAGAGTTACGCAAGACAGCTCAGGTCGCGGAAGCAACAGGGCAAATTACTTGGGCCAGAATGCCACTCTAGTGCAGCTGCACTGTTTGCAGTAGGCAAGCTGACACATTCAATTCTTGGTACTGTATTTAAAAGGAACACAAAATTTTATATTTCCTACCCAAATCATGTTTGCATAAGTAAGGGGTGGGCCTTTTATTATTTTAAAATTCAAAGACATTAGGATTTTCCTGAAAAATTCTTTAACAAAGGCCTTTTGATGTAGCCAGCCATCTGAAACAATGATATTCCCTGTGAAAACCATTCCACATGCAAACATTCCCTTCATGCCAACATAAATGTTCATCCATGCCACCCTGCCCCCTCACAATACACATACACACACACACACACATACAGGGCCCACATATGGGCTAAGTACAGACAGTTAAAAAGCAAAAAGCTAAATTGATTCAGTCTTTGCAGGTTAATCTACACTGCAAAGATTGAACTAATAAGCAAATGAACAGACATTCACTTTTGATTCAGGAAATGCAACCACATGCCTGCAGTGGCTCAAGCCAGAAGCCAGGGGATGATATAGCACAGCTTTCTGGCATGTAGCCAGCATGGGCTGTTCCTTTTCCTGCTGCTCCCAAGGTATCCGGGATTTGTAGTCCAGACTCACAGCAGCAGGACTCTGTATGGTTGCTCATCACTTCCTGTTCTCGCTTCCAGGTGCCTCTGGGATTTGTAGTCCACAGTCACAACCAACACTATGTAAGCAGGGCAGGGCAGCTCCGTACTCAGAGAAGGGATGTTTAGCCCCAAAACCAGTAGGGGATTTTTGCTGGGGGGAAGGGGGAGCAGTGAGCCAGCTGTCACTGGACCAGCTAGGGAGCAGAGGGGCAAGGCTGGGATGCTGAGGGACTCCGATTTAACTTGAACCAGGAAAGGGCCTGGGACAGAAGTTTCATAAACCAGTTTGACCTAAATCAGTTAAGTCCAATACTACATTTAACCAGCTTTTGTCTTAAACTAGTTTCAGCCATTTTGAAACAGATTTATGCATACTTAACTTCTGTTCTGTTACAGGTTTAAACCAGACCCAGATACCTTAAACCCGTTTATGTCCAACTTCTGTCCATAGCCATTCAGACTATTAATAATGCATTTGGCTCATACCCTATCACAGCCATGTCATACTGTAACATACTCCTTCAGACTAGCACTCTTCTGCACTCTTGTGTCAGGGTAGTACATATGTGCTGTACTCAGCCTTGTGAAGGTCTCATGTCTGCATGGCTACCTATGCACTTCTTTCACTCCTTTGTTTCCTACTGCAGCGAGAGAGCAGCAAAGGATGGAAACGTCTGGACATGTCTTATTCATCTCCCCATCAGCATCTACTCATGGCCACTGTGACAGGATGCTGGGATAGGTGGACATATGGTCTGACCCAGTGAATGGCAGTTTTTTTATATGCTTATGGATACATACCACATATCCCTCCACTACATGCACATTTTCCTGCTTCATCCTACACACTAGGAGGAGAAGCACAGTCCCCTACCAAACACTCAATAACTTCAACATGCATCTGAGCCCACACACCCTCCTCACAGTAGACCTCATGAGCTCCTTGCCTGTGTCATTCTTCTATTTGATCACAGTAGCTAAGTGCTCATTCACTCATTTTTTTGCCCCTAGATACAAAAACCTTCACATTTGCATGCATATATATTGCACAAGCATCTATATTACCACACAGAACATGTGTACCCATGGAGACATATTCCTCAATATTATGCATGCTTTTTACTTCTTTCAGACTCTATTTTCCCTTCCCTGATGTTGTCATTTTCCCTGATCTTGCAACTAAACTAGACTTTCTCCTCCTTTGATAATATATTAAGAATTTATATGCTGCCATAACTTTGCTGGTGATTTGCAAAGACAAAAAAAAAAAAAAAAAAGACACACGCACTCAAGTCAGAGGATGTGTGAATTTTCCTTTATCACCAGTTAATTTAAAAGGTCCATAAAATTAATTTTAATTGAAATTCCTCACTTAAATTATTTAATAGTCCAACTATTAAAAATTATTTTGAATCTAAAAACATTAACAACAAAACTAATATCATCAGCAGCTAAATTCAAGGAGTTAACTTCCCAGTTCCTATTCCTGCAACATTTTATGATAAATGGTTAAAAGCTAACAATGCAACTACAAAGCATCAGATATTGAGTAGATAAAAATCTATCTTTTCTGATTTGTAAACTTATGCAAAGCCACAAGAGACATTTTATTAATTGTTTTTGGGACAGGCAAAATAAATTTAAGCTAATTTACTTCTCAGCACCAACACTATTAAGTTTAATATACAATTCTTAGTTTGATCCATACCGTAATAGCAACAGTTCTGGCTTTCAGGAAGTACAATCTGCCAATTACATCCACTTCTAAAAACGTATTTGTTTGTTTTGGTTTTGGGGGCTTCTTTTTAATTTTTTAGAGACTACACACACACAAAAAAAAAAAACCTCACCAGGAATTAAAACAACTGATTTCCATAAGCTCTCAAAGGCACTTTTGAGCTTCTTGACAAGGTGCACATGGACATGCCAACCAAATGAAGTTACCATACGCTTAAGGCTGAATAAGTGAGCCATGCTCAATTGCTACTGAATATGCTTCTAACCTCTGGAATGAACTGTAAACACCGAAAGGATTAGACAGTTCAAGTGAACTGACAAGAAAAATAATTAAAAATCTATTATAGTAGCGCATGTTGGGAGAACTTTATTTTCCATTTCAACCAATATTATTAAACCCAATTGCACTTTTTTACTTCATTTTAGGTTATTTTTCTAAAGTAAATACTCACTAAAATTCTCTGCTTTACATTGTTCATCAAAACACAGCTTACCAAACACATTAAACATTTGTCTTCTGAAACCTGACAAAAATTTTCAGACAAACTGCATCACGTGGTTCATTAAACTACAACATCCATCATTACTAACGGGAGAAATCGACTGGTTATATACAGATCCTGGTTAACACCATGGAAAAATAAACTAAGAACATAATAAATGAACTTTCCTTTTTCCAGGCACCAAGGTTGATTTAGTTATTTAGCCCAAGAGCCAAGAGGTATAACGGTGAACCCAAATGGTTGGTCCTCAGGAGAGTTAATCCCAGTTTTCCACAGAGAATGGTTTGCAGATTAAAGTGTCATGTGCCTTTTAGTCTAAGTGAGATATTTTCTTATTGAATATACAGGCTTTTAGCCAGTTATTGTCATATTCTTATTCAACAGCAAGCTAAAAAAAATACTGAACTCCATTTTGGATAAATTAGAGTCCAATCTTGAAGTTTTTATGCAAATGACCAAAGCAGCTAGTTCCAGGAGTTCTACTTACTTTAAGTTGCAGAATTGGTTATAAGGCTCCAATGCATCAAAAATATAAACATATAACATTATTAACTATTGGTGACACAGGGGAGCATGTGCCACCCCAGACTTCTGCGTTGATGATGGAGCACAGGCTGAAGCCCAGGTAGAGCCAAAGCCCAGCAGGGTGATTTCTCCACTGACAGTGGGGCTGTACCCCATTCAAACAAGCACCTGGCAGCAGCAGTGTGGAGTTGTGCCCTCCCCCCATCAACACTTATGCATTACCTCTGTTATTAAGTATAATTCCATTGCATTTAGTCCACTGGGACACTCAATTTGTAAAGTTAATTAGATATACAACACAATCTTTCCTAGATCGTGTTCTGAGTCAGAAAGATTTACTTCTATTGTCATATAGGCTAGGGACAGAAGTTACACATAAACTTGTTTAAGTGATCTGGATCTAGTTTAAAACTGTAACAGATCAGAAGTTCAGTGCACATAAACTAGTTTCAAAATGGTTGAAACTGGTTTGAGATAAACCTGGTTGAATATAGCATTAGACTTAACTGATTTGGGTCAAACCAGTTTATGAAACTTCTATCCCAAACGCCTTCCTGGTTCAAGTTAAGTCCCGGTCCCCCAGCATCTCAGCATGCTTTCCAGCCCTCAGATGTGCTGTGCAATCTGCTCCAGCTAAGAAGGGTTATGGAGTGGCAGGGACTGCCTCCTTCCCCCTCCCCCCAAGGCGAACCCCATCTGAGGTATGGGGACCGGGGCCCAGGAGGGAGTTAAAAGCCCCTTCCCTCACTCAAACTTACTGCTAGCTGCAACTGTGAACTACAAATCCCAGAGGCATATGGAAGCAGAGAGAGGAAGCAATGAGCAATGCTGAAGAGTCCTGCTGCTGTAATATTGGACTGCAAATCCCAGAGACCTCAGGGGCAGCAGGAAGAGGAAGTGAACACACACTCCATGCTAGCTGTGCTCTAGCATCCCCCAGGCTTCTGATCTGAGCCACTGCAGGTATGTGGCTGCATTACCTGAATTCCTGTCCAAGTGTTTCTCAGTTTAATCTCTACAGTTTAGACTAACCTACAAAGACTGAATTGATTCAGCCTCAGAGTTTTTGACTGTCTGTACTTACCATAAAAGTTATCTTCCTATCAGTTCATTACATATGGCTTCCAGTGCAATATTTACCTTGAAAATGTGGTTAACTGGAGAATCACTTGTAAGCTATTAATCATAAATATTGAATAGAATGTCCTATTCCCTGATTCATGCTAAAATATGTAATATTTTTAGGTTTTAAAGGTGAATTGTTTATAATTAGAGATAAGTAATGTTACTATCTTCTCTGGATCTAGTCAAATTAAAATTGCATTCCAAAGGTCAAAAGCTAACTTGCATTAATAAATCATAAAGAATCATAATTGCAGTGGGTGCATTATTTTAATTACTAATAAAAAAATATTTAAAAGCTATTTTTTATAAATGTTGTGTGGCATGTGTTACCATGAGTGGTATATAGAACAGATTCTATTTGCATATTCTTTTGTTTCAGCACTATTCTGTGTTTTGAATACTCAAGGCAAATAAACATGTACTAATAATCTACAACTCAGACTTACAATATGTAGTTGATGGCCACTTAATGGAAAAATAGAAGCTTTAGAATTAAAATAATTACTCAAAAATTGTATTAATACAGTAGTAGCTAAACAATCAGCTCTTTTAAACCATCTCACTGTAAATTAGAGTTCAAGGCCAGAAGAATAGACTTCAAGATTTTTCAAAGAAAAAGGAAATCAAAACAGTAGTGAATATGTATGAGTTTCAAGAAGGCAGGAATTGGTGTTTACCTGTAGTCATAATGTATAATCCATCTGAATTTACTATTCAGATATTTACCTCTTTATAATGTTCTTTTCTTCTGTATAACTTGATTATCCACAACAAAAGAAAACAGCCATGCAAGTATTGGAATATTCATGTTTCCATGCAGTTTGATCGACAGTTCTGTAATTGTGGTAAGATGCTTTGACCATGGTTTCTATAGCAACAGCCTTACTGTCAATTCTTACCTGTTTTCTGGTCATCCATTGTACTGAGCTTAGTCTCGTCAGCTACTGTTAAAAGGTAAATGTATAACGGTTAGCCCAGTTAGTGCTCATGCCCCACATGCAACAAACATTCCAATTCTCTTTAAGTTAGGGGGCTCTGGCAATGTCACACTTCATGCATATAATCTGCAACATTAAGCAAATGTTCCCAATAAAAACGGCAGCAAACTAGTAACCATCATGCAATTTGTCAGTCATTTTCACATCACAGGCAAGTACAGTATGTTATTTACATGTTAGGACATCACAACTGGCCAAGGCAAGTCAAAACCACCAAACTTACTGTCCTTTCATGAAGGTGGTGAATTAAGAACTTTAGTGAAGATACCCACAAAGATTATGAAGCAATAAGTTCTTATTACATTTGATTAATTCTGATCACTTAAAGTTTAAAGTCCCAAAATTTGTTGTTTTAGGTTACTAGATTCTGCACATCAAAATCTGAAACCACTAACAGACCTACAGACACCTATCAAGTGGTTTATTACCAATCACTTCCACACTTAAAACATAATGCCTTTCCTGATTGCTGCTACATAGGGTTTCTAGCACATATATTTCAGTTGACCCTAAACAAGGACTCCTTATATTTCCATTTTTCAAATAAACCGCTTGTGCACCCATTCATGTCCTCGTTATTTTCAGCAAGACTGACTGTATGCGAGGCCAAGGCCAAATAGGAAAGAATGGTGAATGCTATTTTAGTTACCAGGAGGAAGTAGCAATACTACTATCTTCTCAATGCCAACTGAACAGAAATGGTCATGGTTTTTTTTTTTAATGTTTTAAGTTAACTTTTTCATCTTCTATGACATTCATGTATATTTAAATTCATTTTGCAGGTTCACAATAAATAAATGGGTAGACATTTTAGAAGTGTATGAACACAGAGAGGTAGGTCATTTAGCCATTCGTGCTGAAAGTACTTTATACCATTCCATTTCACATTCACGTCTAATCTCTGCATATAAAACATTCATTTGGAATTATAAAATCTATATTTTGGGATTTAAAATAATTAAAGGGAAAAAAAAAATCACTCACTACCTAAATCCATGCTTTTGGATTTTCGTGTTTTAACGAACTCCAACTGACTGGCATCTGAAAATTGCTTTGTGCGCTTTTCTGACATGCTCTGTCGTCCAAAACCCTCTCGCTGGAAGGCAAGCACTGGATCAACATCTGGGCTAAGAGTGCTGTAGGGAGGGGGGAAAAAAGTTTTTAAAAAAATCAGGCAGACATTTATCAAGATAATGAAACCTCCTTAGTCTGTGGCATAAAGCCTTTACTTGTCACATAATTTCTACCAACTGATAAAGCAAACAATTTTATATTAAACTACCCTAATTTCAGTGGTTTCACTGAGGACAGATCTGGTCTGCTGTGTCTAAGCTAAATTTAAAAAAGTATCAGTGTTTACATGCTTAGTAAACTACGATGGAAGGATTGTATAACAGAAGTGTAAGCAACCTCAACCCATGCAGTAAAGAGTTTACAGGTGTAATACAGGAATAGTTTTTGAGCATGTGTATAAAAGATGATCTCTTGTTCTTAAGAATATGTAGAGGTTGATCCTTTGAAATATGAAATTATTGAACCCCATAAGTTAAGAACAAAACGGGATTTGATTCTTCTGTAGCACAACTATGAACTATCACTTCTGAAGCTTATTTACATTTTTCTGAACCCCCACCGTTAAAAACTTAGAATGGATGAAGAGAAGCAATAGTCTGCTGGTGAAGCAATGAACAGAGACTCCAGGTGTCTGAATTCAATTCCTGCCTTTTCTATAGTCTTCCTGTGCAATGTTGCTCAGCTTGTTTAAATCCTTATTAGACAGGGCTCACAAGACTTCACCACCTCACAGGAATGTTGGGAGGATAAATTCATTATTGCTTGTGAAATGCTGATAAATCAGGAGTGCATTTGAAGAAAAAGAGTAAACGTTGCCAAAGGAAGCCAGTTTAGTATGACAACCTAGAAAGAGTGTAATTTTTTTTACACTGCAGTGCTGTCACACAGAATGCTTCATAAAGATGTCTTTCCTATAACACTGCCTGCCTATAGCTTCACCTATATCTAACTGGACAAAGGAGGCAGGCATTAGCTTATAAGTAAAGATATGAATATGTAAGGATATGAAGGGCAGGAGATTGCTTTATGAACCATGGCACATAGGCTGAAGTCCCCAGAAACCCCCAGTTTTGCAAATTAGAATATATCCCACAATAGCCATGGTAAACGAAAGCCCAGATAAAGACTTAAGGATTTAGATCCAATCTCTGACATCCATAGACAAAACGTAGAACATGCAAAACTATCCAGGGATGGAACATGCTCTACAATGCCCCCCCACACAGCAAAAAATAAAAAGAGAAATTATTGTCCCAAATTTCACAACAACAACAACAACCACCACCACATTAATTAGAGAGGCAAGGATTTTTGTGGGTGAGATTTTTTTATTGGACAATTAACCATTTATACAATTTTGAGCAGAAATTAAATCTCATCTGATGCATCTATTTCCATTAGTGGATACCAAATGGTCACAATTTTGAAGTCAAAGCCTAAGTGTAACATACTTGGATGCATCCCAATAACAAGTGAAAAAATCCAAAATGTGGTTCACAATCTATAACACTCATTTCTCTCTGGCAAGTTGATATGTATCACTTTTACTGGCTTTTTGTAATGTACTCGCCATTTTAGGGTAGAGAATAATAGAGATATTTTGCTCAATGGGAAACAAGCTAATAGCCCACTTGTATTTTTAATTTTGCAATAACAAAAGTTTTAATGCTTTGACATATATTCTAATTTAGAAAATCACTTGTTGTCAAAATACCACCTGGGTATTGTACACAAATACATTAAGAGGAGGAAGGCAGATCTTTTAAAGCCACTAGTAGCATGGTTTAGATGGCAAATGCCATTTAATTTTAATGTCAGTTAATTTTAATTGGATTTCAGAATCCAAATTCAACAGCTTTGAAAACTTCAGTCTGAAGGTTTGTACCCTGTAGGTATGCACGGGTTTATTTTGTAGCACACAAATAGGTTTTGATATGTGTTTAAGAATGAAAAGGTAAGTATATATGCATGTGATAACCACGTAATATTTTAACTTAACAGAGGCCTTGAAACTACTTCTTGACAACAACAAAGATTGTAGTTCAGGGCCATAGTCCTTATGTTTAATTATTGCAATAATTTCTAGAATACCTATATCAGTGCTACCCAAGGCCCCAGGTTCAGCACATACTGAAGGCTTTTACTGATTTTAAATTGTTACAAAACATACCTATTTAATCCTTATAATACTATCAGGGCTAGGAACAGATATTACACAAACTGGTTTAAATGATCAAAAACTGGTTTAAACCTGTAACAGAACATACGTTCACTACACATAAACCAGTTTCAAAATGGCTGAAACTGGTTTAAGATAAACCTGGTTGAATGTAGTACCAGACTTAACTGATTTGGGTCAAACTAGTTTATGCAATATCTGCCCCAGATCCCTTCCTGGTTTAAGTTAACCAGTCCCCCGGCATCCTAGATGTCTGCTTCAGGGTACAGGGCTGGCCCCACCCCTCCACTCCCTAGCCTGAGCTCCAGCAGAGACTGCAGGCACAGAAAGGTCTTCTCCCTGCCCACCCCCTTTGGCGCTCGTTGCTGAAGCACGGATCTCCCCCTCCCTTCCTCCCATCTCCCACAGCGCAGGCCCCAGCCTAATGGACCCTTGCCAGCATGTGGTATGTAAATTAATGCTGAGAGGTGCAAAGGCCTGTGTGTGCATGTTTCCAGATTCACTGGGACAAGCAGACAGAACAGTGTCCACTTAGGGCTTTTTGAAGCTAATCAACAGGTCAGCTGGTATGTCCCTCTGTTCCTTCCTCAAAAAAAAAAGCTGTTTAAGAGCTTGAACTGAGAGGCTTTTGCTTCGTTGATGGGCTGATAAATGCTATGTTATCAATTCCCTGCTGGCTCCCTTGCCTGTCAGGTTTGCAGGCAATATGAAGAAGCAGGGAGAGGGAGATTGAAAAGCTCAGTATCATCAACAGATGCATGCACTGCACACCCCCCTTTGCCTCATAGTGCTAGCTGGGATCTGGGGGTAGCAACACTCGAGCAGTGAGCAGGAAAAAGCTTGGGACCGTGCGGGCCAGGGTAGGGGTTTAAACTCCTTCCTAATTGGAGCCTGCTACACCCTGCCCCACACTCAGCTCAGCACTATGGAGAAGGGAAGGCTGCTCTAGTGCCCCCTGGCTTCTAGCCTGAGCCACTGCACCCAGAGGGAATGTCTATACAGTTGCAAACTGATTAAATCTAGGCAAGTTGACTAGCCTGCAAAGATTAAATCAATTCAGGCTCAGGCTTTTTGACTGTCAGTCCTTAGCCCATGTAACTAAATTTAACCCCCATGGTACAGAAAGAAAAAACAGACACACCCATAATTTTGGTATCTTCAGTACTGGAATTCTGAGATGACTATGGCTCACATCAGTTTGAAAATGTGTCCTAAATTACTTCAAATGAACTTACAAGGTTCTTCATCTCTCATAATCAGATCATAAATGACTTGCCAAAGGCTACACAAGATTTTCTGGCTTGCAACTAAGCCCTGTTGCCTCTGAAGACTACAATGATTTGGTGGTATTAAGGGAGAAAATTGTTGCTGTTAAATGAGAAATTCTTCTACCAACATTTGTTAATGCAGCTTGCACAAGTTAGAGATGACCAGCTTTATCTTGTTGAACAGAATGGATTATGTGATTCTTTCTTTCCAAGGAATGAATTTCTAATACTGTTCGTCTTGGCTGCCTGTTCTTTTGCTGGTGTGATCTTCCTCATATCAATGCTCATTTCAACCAGGGTTATAATGTTCCTTACAAAGATTAATATTATTTTCATGTACATTCAACACTGGTTATAGATATTCATTTAAAGTCTTATCAATATACCAAACCTTGATGGTAAAATAAAACTTCAAATGCATCAGACGGATTACAAAAAGAAAGACAAGGTCCAAACTGGGACCAGGAACCAGGATTTCCTGAGCTCTAATTTCAGTTCTTCTAACACCCATTCTAAATCCTTGGGCAAATCATATCTCTTAGTTGCTTTTCAGCTTCCTCGTCTGCAGTTATCACGCTCTGAGAGGTCCTTATAAGGACTAATTATTTAATGCCTGCAAAACCCCCCTGAAGATTAAACTTTCATTCAGATCTCAAAGCAATACAGTTCTCACTTTTACAAGCTCTCCTTCACTGGATATTAGAATGTCATGGTATTCCACAAGTTTTAATGTCCAGCCTTCATTGTAAAAATATATATTATTAATTATGCAAAAAATATATCCTAGTAATTAACAAATACCAAAATCACAGTAATTTAAACACATATGTTTGCCAAATACTCAAATGAACATCCATATGGTAAAGATCCGTAAGTTGAAAAGTCAACAAGCATAGCAGAGAAACTAACATCCAGAAAATAGCTAATTTTAATATTTCTCAGAGATGTTAAAGTCACCTTCTGTCTTGTATTAATGCAACTCATTAAAGCAATGCCAAACACAATTTACCATATTCTAGTCTACTTAACAAATAAGATTTCTGGAATGACAGCTGATTCTTAAAAGAATGTAACCGTCTTCTGACCCTCAATGTTATTAAAATTCCACTTATTAATCCTGTCTTATTGCCCCTTTGTTTTCATAACATTTTCATCAAGGATTAGAGAGATATTGTCAGGCTGGAAAAGCTTACGTTTTCTGCTGTGATTCAGAACAGCTGCCATTCTTGTTTGGATAACCCTTCATCCATATTCTTAGCTTTACCCTTTGTGCCTTCCAGCAAAATCATACAATGCACCTTCATTTTACAAGTCTTCCTTCATCCATTAGCAGCAGGAAATTAATGCAACAATCTACTTCTACTGCTATTTACTTATTTAGTTTGTTATTTGCTTGTTTGCTTATTTATTTATTTACAAACAATGCATTATAGATGAGTGAGGCACAAAACTGATCTGCTCTTTTAATTGCAACTGTATCT
Organism: Caiman crocodilus; assembly: GCA_030014935.1. NCBI lineage: Eukaryota > Metazoa > Chordata > Crocodylia > Alligatoridae > Caiman > Caiman crocodilus. Next base: position 239,748,517 of record JAGPOW010000261.1, read on the forward strand.
AAAGACCCTAACAATTTCTCAGAAAAATAGAAATGTCAAGGTTTTTGCACAAAATAAATCTCACTTTTCTGGGAAAAAAAAGTAAGTTACACTGCAACCATGAATGTGCAGATTCAAAAATGGCTTTTACTTTATGCTGTAGGTTTTCCCCCGCCATGTTCAGCTGAAAAATTCACTCAGAGATAATCCATTATGTGTAGTCTTGAGTGGCATTCTATTTTTAAAAACCTCAGATTTTCAACTCTTAAAGCTTTTACAAAAGACAGAGATGGACTTTTCAAGGACCCAAATTACAGGTGAGACTTTCTGAGAACAGCCTCAACATTAACAGAAAAACAAAATAAAAGGCAAAAAAGTTACTTTTTAACATAATAATTCAAAGAGTAGATAGAAATAGCAAAAGCCATCCCAGGACAGTAATCCAAATACACTTCATATAAAAAAAAAGAAGCAGCTGACATGCAAATCAGAATCTGTTTTATTAAGATATTGCTGACACATTTATAATGCACCCAGGGGATGGGAGAAATAAGAACATTCTAATACGTCACTCCTTTTGCATTAATTATCACTGCAACATTAGAAAGTACTACCAGAGAGAAGTCTCATAATTTGCCTATTGCTGTTTATAATTACAAGACTTGCAAATTAATGCACAGTTCTCACAGACCCACACTAACAGAACTAGCTAAGCAATATGTGCTATTTCTTTTATAAGGGACAACAAACAAGACAGTAATAGAATCAATTGCATTAGTCATTGTGATTCATTAATAAAAATTCCATGTACGTACTCAGATCACAGATTTAATCCAATATTAATAGAAATTACTTTTACTGGAAGATTAAAATGTGAGAAAATTTGGTTTCCGTGTTTTAAAAACACTCTGTTTAACGATCAGAATACCGCACATAATTAATCTCATTTGTCCTAAATAATAAGGAATTCTTAACTAGTCACTAGTCATTATGTGAGCATGAACATATAGCAGGCCTAAACTAAGAACTCCCATTTCCAAAAAAAATATTTTAAAGTTACATTGTTTCTTATGTACCATGTCATAAAAGGCTAATGGGGATGTGCTGTAAGAACTTAAATATAGATGGACACTTAGAAAGTCATATAGACTATGGTTATATGGATTATGAAGATAGATTCTATTTACAGAGAGAATTATAAATGAACTTTTCCCATTGGGCTTTGCCTTAGCTTTGGGTTTAATCTGAACATTTATAGGACAGCGTTCGTTAAATTTTAAAAGCTTATGGTTATGAAAAGTTAACTCAGTTGGTAACTGATTAATATTAAGTAATCAAATTAGCAGTGCTATATACTGACTATGGTCTTAATAACAAATCAGTCACATTTATCTAAATGAGTTTTGAGACTGCATAAAAACGTAAAATCAGAAAATAAACCTCCATCAAAATTACCTGTGCGAATTTTCTTATTGAAATAGCAGCAATTAAATATGTGAAAACGTTGGGCCTGAACACCAACTAAAAATTAAGATTAATATTCACTGTAGCTAATATTAAAGAAAAAGGTATGATCACCGTGAACTATTGTACTTTTGCTCTATGGTTGATCTTACCAGTCTGTGGACTCATTAATTGTGCCTTTAGTCCATGCACCAGCATCCACTGTTCCAAAACCCACATCATCATGGGAACTAGATGATGACTGGTCAGAAAGATGTGGTGGAAGTACTGGCAATCTATCATCTTCAATAATAACCATCTCATCTTGGGGCATATTTACCGTTGGAGACAGCTGGTATTTACCTGTACAATAGAGGAAGAAAAATAAACTGTAGATAGAGTCCTGAATATGAAGTTTTATCACAATTGATAAAATGTTGCATCAAACTGTCATGTTGCTGATAAAACTGACATAACATAGATAATAAAGTTAACTGTCTAGCTGATTTTGTGCGTGTCTTACTATGAAGAATTCTGAAGACAACATGAATTGGAAGTACTGTATTTACTCAAATCCAAGACAAGGTTTATTCCCCTCCTTTAATATGGGAGAAAAAACTTCTCATCTTGGATTTGAGGGGAGAGAAGGGGAGGGGGCTTGGCTGCAATGGCTCCAACTCTGTTGCCTACCCAGGCTTAGGTTTAGAGCCACATGCACTAACTATCCCTCCTCCCACACAACCCTCAATAGTTAAGGTTCTATACATGGAAACTTGTAACAGATTTATAAATGTTCTATGTCTACAGTCTAATCATTGAAGGATTGTCTTAAATTTAAAGTCATCTTGGATTTGGGTAAATACGGTACATGCATCCTACTTGCTGAAGAGTATTAACTGGCTCAGATTCTAATTCTACGGAGTATTTTAAGACCTCAGTAGGCATGCAGAAATAGGGTCAAATGAAACCTGAGGATCATCATCTCTCACGAACAAACCTTAACCTTAACTTTGTTGATTTACAATAGGAACTTAACTCCTTTTCCAAAGCACCCATGGCTACAGATGACTAGGAACCTTCTACACTAGAATTTTTTTAAACAGCAGCAAAATAAGTCCCAAATCAGTAATCTGTTTAGATTCCAAATGCAGATTTAAATACCTATGTTTAAGTATCCAAAATCAGGAAAATTTGATTTAAGATCCTAATACCATCCCCACCAAAATCCAAACTATTTGTGATATTGATGTTAAAGGAATTGACACAGGACTTTTATATTTGAAAATACAAAATAAGTGGGTGATGCTGCCTCTCATCTGAGTTTTAATGGGGCAAGTAACATGGAGAAAAGACTGAGGACTGGGCACTTCTACAAATTAGTGGAAACATTGCTTTTTCCCAAATAAAGCTAATTTGCATACAGATAATTATTTAAAATAAACCATAATTCAGTTATTTTACACCTGTATGGAATATTACTGTATGGTTAATCTATTCCATGGCCTATTGGAGTTTCCAAGCTGCTTAATAAAACACAGATGCAACTTAAATCTATATAAAACTTCTGTCTCACCAGAACAGACTAAACGCTTACAATCATGTGTCACAAAGGATTTTTTTATTGCAGTGATTAGTAATATCACCATCATTTTAAACTAAGTCCCCATTTCCTGGGTTTTTTTAATGCTAATGTGTTGGAGGTTATGAAGAACAATAATGACACTTGGAAGACAGTAGAAGTGATGATTCTACATAATATGATCAGTCTTAAAAATTTGTCAGTTTGGTTTTATATACCTATGGTTACCTTTGTACCATCAATATTGCTAAGCTACATTTATTTATACTTGTTCTAATGAATACTAATACTTCTGCAAATATGACAATGAGGTTATGTTAGTTACCCAAGGCAACTAGTGAGCAATAACGTGTTATACCTCTCCATATTATTCAAAATTTTCAGTTGATGTAAGCTTCTCTGTAATTCAGCCTCTTATTGCTTGCCAAAATTTAATCTTCTAAAAAGTTTAGTTGTTCCTCTGGCATAGACTAAAATATTTCAAATATATCACTATACAAAGGACACTAACAGCAGCAAAAGAATCAGTATAATCATTATACATCTTAAGAATTGCATGGTACACACCTCTGTCAAAGTCAGTTAATTTACCATATCTTAGTTATGTTACCAAGCAGCTAAAATTCATCATCCTATTGGCTAATCAAATACAATTTATACAGTTATCTTAAAAACTGTTGTCTTCAAAAGAGATTTTCAACCTATCATTGTCAAGCTGTAATGAATGGATTCATTTCACATAGCAACTAATTCTTTGACTAGCAAGTTTGTTTGGTGGACAGGTTAAGGTATAATCTTATAATGTACAACTTCCTAAACAAAATGCTTGTTAACTCCATGGTTAATATCTCCAAAGCATTGACTGTGAAAGGATAGCATTCCAGAGACTGAATTTCCAATTTGAGAGTCTGTATCAATGAAGTAACTTTTAACTTTTCTTCATCCTTCTTTATATTTGACAAGTGGTATATTGCTTTGACTGCAGATGAAAAGAAGGGAAGAAAGGGCACTGTTAGACACACCTCACCAACAAAGTCAGTATCTCCTCTGTAGACAGCCTGAAGATGGTTTGTAAGCAGGAAGCACTCTTGGAGGAGACAGCCTTTCAGGAGATGTTAAAAATCCCTCAAACATGGCATTAATATAACTCAGTTCAGCTACTAGCTTATGATGTTGCTAGAGATAAGCAAACTTTGGTATGGTAAGACAACCTAATGTTCTCCGAGTCCAGCAAAGTCCCTGACATTTTCGAACAGGAGTGGGAAAATATGGCCTGCAGGTGTTTACTAATTAACTATACCCGGCCCTGCTAGCAGCTGCACCTGCTGTGCTCTGCACTCCCAGCCTCCTCTGCGGGACGGCACCAGCCCTACCACCAGATGAGACAGTTTCTGGGCTCCTCCATCCCTGTAGCAACTCCTCCTGTCCCTGCTGTAGTGCTTTGAAGAGCAGGTAGGGAGGAGAAGCTGCAGTGTTTATGGGAGCAGAGTGGGCTCTGCCTGTACTCACTCTAGTTCTGCTCACGCCCAGTGGGGGAAAGTGTAGATGAGGGTTGGGAGGTGTGAAGGAGTTTGGTTGCTCACAAAGCCCAGCAGGGCAGGCATGGGACAGGCAAGAAGTGGGAAGCACCAGCAGGAACCAGCATGCACTTAGTGCAGCCGTGCCAGGCAGGCACATTAGAGTAAAGCAACAACAATAGCAGCCCTGCTGGCCAGGTGTGGGACAGAGACCAAGAGAGCCGGCAGTGCCAGGCTTGGCTCCCTGTCTTCCTTCCCCTCTGGCAGAGGCTTCTGTCACTGCCGGCCGGTGGCAGCTGCTTTCCTGCCCTTTGCAGCACGCCGTAAGCCAGGCAGGCAGCACTGATTCCCCATCCCCTCCCCTTGCCCATGGAAAGGCTGGGCTGAGCCACATCACAAAGAGTGCACAGGATGGAAACCCAACCCACTTGCACCCCACATGCCCCCACACCCAACACTGTCCCACACACCTCACATCCCAACCACACATCTGACCATACGCATCCCACTCACACACCCTGACCCCCATCTAGTCAATTCCCCACACACATCCAACACCTCAGCCACACGCACATCCCATACCCCAACACACATACACCCACACCTCCCCATACATGCATCCACAACCCCTCTCACACCCCACCCCACCCTACCCACACACATCCCACACCCCCATATATGCCTCACACACCCTGCACCATACCCACACACCCCCAGCAGTCCCACACACCCCACACCTCAACCACACATCCTAAAGCAACAAGCACACACACCCCTGCTACACCCCCACACCCAATACCATACCCACACACCCCAACCACATACTCTCCCTATCACCCCCCCAACTCCTTCACACACAATATACAAGCAAACCTCCCCTCCCCAAAGAAGTACTTCCTGGGCAAGGGGAGAGATTTCCAGGGACAAAGGTCAGGGGTTGGGGGCAGGACTTCTGGCCATAAAATGGGGGTGTGGCACCTCCCAAGGGGCAGGGCAACCCTTGCAGCCCTTGACACCTCACCAATATTTATTAAGCTGCCCTCCATCAGAAATAATTGCCCGCCCCTGTTTTAGAAGCTGACAAGGATCCAAGAACAACTTGCTTACATTTACCTCAAGCTCTGAAATCTTTTAGATGGCAGAAAGAAGAGAGAACATTTTACTCTTATTCTTCATACAATTGGACTTTTACAAACCAGACACCAACAGTTACATATATCTGTATGTCTTTATGATGATGAGATACCCTGCAGTGTTATTTCATAAACAAGATAACCAAAAAAGACCACATATATTTATCCAAGGAAACAAACAAAGGGGAACAGCGACTTTTGTTACCAGAGAGCTTGACTGTACCAGTCCCTCAAGCTGTGTATTTTTTTATCTTTCTAGCAGATCTATGGAAATTCTCAGATCTGAACAGCCAAAAACACTGAAGGAAGCTTTGCTATAACTATGCCTCCAGACTCCAGTAGAGAATAATCCAGGCTTGGAGTGAAGGAGCCGTGTAAAGAAAGCTCCTCAGAAACAAAGTATTATGGAAAAAGCAGATACAACAGCACAACCAAAAGTACTTCATATCCAAGGAGACCTCATCATTCTTGGAACCCATCAAGCCATAATGAAGCTATATTTCTGCTAGACTATTAGAAATAACCTTTTTCATATACAATACTGGACTTGGAGACCAATTTATGTTACTGAATCTGACCTCATTCATATGTTGTTGGTGCTTTCTCTTCAAAGGAATTTCTAAGTAGATAGACTTTTATGTCTTAGCTGCACAGCTCCCAGATGAAGGTTGTTTGAATCCAAGCATTTTTTAGGATTAGACCCAAACAGACATTTTGGCACTGTGAAAATTGAACACAAGGAGCCTTTAAATCTCCTTCTGTGAAGAAATATATGTCCCCTATTTTGCCATGACTTAGCAAATGAATCTTAACAACCCGTTTGTGTGTGTTAATAACTATATAAAGAAATCCCATAATTTTGTAAGCTCAAAATGTAAATTTAGAACACACATTTTTTTAATTAACCAGGAAGAAACCTTATACTAATCCTGGGGTGAAAGTTAGTTTCCATGAGTACTGAAGCCAACAAAATGAAAAAAAATGAAGATGATTAGGCAGAAAAGAGTTTTCATATTGTTAATTCCTAAATGCTGCATGACGCAAATATTAGTGGCCTGTAATGAAGTGTAAATAATTCTACAGAATCTGCAGAACAATGAGAGAGAAAAGAACATCTCCCGTTTCATTTTCCTCTTTGTTTGCATGAAGAGTTAGATTTTGAAGTAAAAGTTTCTTCTTTACTTAAACGTGATCTGCAACCATATTACTTCAGGTTATCAGGTCTCAGGCTAAACAGAACAGAACTGGGATGGTGAGTACACAAATGGGAAATTTCTTAGGAAAACAAGGTGTTGTAGAAAAAGTGTGGGTCATTTAGCAAGGCAACACCTTCTCATTGCTTTAATTGATAAACATTGGTATGTTGAACTAAAAGACATTTTTAGATGGCATATAAACAGGTCCTGGCTACAAGTGGTCTTTACAAAGTCCAGGATTTTTTTTTTTTTTTTGGTAAGGATATATACTTGTGACTGACCATGTCCCATTTAAATTCATTTCTGGGAAAATTAGATTTTGCCTATTTTCTTTTTTTTTTTTTTTTTGTAGTGGTAGTAGTGCTACTGTAGTCCATCCCAACAAAATAATATATTAATGTCGTTGTTATTCTGTCCACATTCTTGATAAATAAATAAAGTTCTACTTAGTCAACTTTAGCAAAAAAAAATCTGCCACATTCATAAGCAAGCAGCTTGTCATGAAACTACAAATAAAAGTAAGACTTGTGCCATGAGTGTACCAAGCTGTTTGCACCATAACAAGAATCTAGACAGAAAGCAACTTTACATTTGTGGAAATCAGCTGCATAATAGAAAATAAATAGTTGTAGTACAACAGAAAAAGTCTTCCATTTTTAATCACAGGGACAAGCAAGTTAGGGCATTGTAAAACACTTGTATTTTAAAATTAATTTTGGATAGGCTGAAAACACTAGCTACAGATATTTCTTATAATAGAGTCATAGGTTGTAAGGCCGGAAGGGACCTCAGAAGATCATCAAGTCCAGCCTCCTGCACCAAGCAGAAAAGATAACTGGGGGTCAAGCTCAAGGTAACGAAAGTAGATCGTTAAAGTTACCATTCTCTTAAAAAATGCAATAGAAATAATCTGCTCACATTTAAAAACTCCTTTCCCAGGGTAAAAAAAATTAAGCATTTCTCCCTCTCTCCATATATCTACATCTATTTATGGATAATGAAAAGGGATAATAAAGCCTATAAGCCAGAAGGACCATATAGAAAAGTAGTCAACAAACAAAACTAAACCAGGAATGTTAGCAGTCCCACGAAACCTGGTTCAGGTGATCAAAGTGGTCTCTGTATTGTTAAAAAGAATATTTAAAAACTGTCATCTTAATTCCTACTCTTACTCCCAAGAGGATACATCTTATTAAGCCTTGGCAAGTTTTGGACAAGTTGATTTTTTCTGTCAGTGTCTACTGGAAGAAAAATGAGCACAGGAGGTTTAAATACCCTTTTCAATTTTGTGATATTAAATTTTAGAAAGAAATGTTATGCTTCTGTTAGCTTTGTTGAGACTCTGTGCAAGCAGCAGCACACTTTGCTAAGAATATTTATAATTTCACTTCTTTCACAAAGCCGTTATTGAGTAGGATGGAGTAGTAAGAAGTCAAGGTGAGCAGCAGTTTTGCAAGAGAGCCCTAAAGAGAGAGAATATTCTTGAGACAATAGACAGGAGTGAAGTGCTTCCACTTCGGTATCAAGGCAAGTGAGAATTCTAGGGAATTGTCTTGTTTTAAATGCTAATAGGATGTTAAGTGTGCCAGATAATGTTAATGCACGTGCTTATTACAGGTACGGTTAATGTGGTCATCTTCTGCCCCTACGCAAACAAATGGCTGTGTGCTCACTAACTACTTCTGTGGCAACAGATAATCCAAGCACCTTTGTGCTATGCTGTTATGTACATATACATATAGAACACTTAAAAACTAGGGTTTTAGTTTAGCAAAGAAAAAAGATTGGTTAGATAGGGCTCACATGAGGTATTCAGAATTGTTAAGGTTAAAATAATGGAACAGCAGCCTTCAAATGTGTTTAAATACGGTGGAGTGATGCTGATTTATGCCATCAGAGCCAACCTCAGTTCCAACAAAATCAGTTTCTAATCAAGATAATCCAAATCACCCTTTTGGTTTAAACTTTGTTATACTGGTCACCCAAAACACATAAGAGATTTATGATGGAACCAATTGTAAGCAGTTCATGCATGGTTCCAATTCTCTTGAGCACACCTTTGGAGTACAGCTGAAAAAGAGAAAATCATATCTTATGCTTAAAAGCATAAGATGCACATTGGCAAGAGTTGAAATGGATTTTTACCCCTATAACATATTGGAAAAGTTTTTCTGCCTTCCGTTGAAATATCAATTACTGGCTGCTGCTGAAGGAAAGATACCAGACTTGATAAACCACTAGTTTGCTATGGCATGGCAAATCTGATATTCCTTTGATATGAAACTGCACTGCCTCACCTGGCATGCATGGATACAAACTCTATTGAGATCTGTCCTCCCATTGCTAGACAAGGTGTTTACGCGATAACTCTTTAATGCTCATACAGATTTTACATGTAAATCCTCTGCATGCTGATGGAAAAAAGCATAACTAGTGCTGTGCAAATATTTTATCTAAAAGCCTAAAATGATAAGAAAATTCATTATTTTCTTTGAAACAACAGCACTAAAGATTTCAACTAGATTTATTCTTAATTCCTTAAGCTTCTCAGTAAATCTTAAAAAAAAATTAGATTTCTTTAGATGGACATGAATTTTCTGGAATGAAATTTCATGAATTAGTGACAACTAGATCCATTCTCCTCCTCCTTCAGCTAGCATAAATGTATAATGTAATAGAACAGAACAGATCTTTCTGGTTTTCTTTTAAGGTTTGGCTTTGCTGTGTATGTTCAGGCAACAGTAAAGCATAACTGACAAAATCATACAAAATAAAACATAGCCTTCTGTAATCTTCTCATAAAGCACCATTTTGCTACTTCAAAAAGTACACAGAAAATGTGCTTAGAAAGTAATAACCAACAAAAAGCCCCAAAAGGAGGATTTCCACTTTCTAAAGCTGAATACCCATCCTAAGGGACTGAAAGCTAAATTCATTCTTATTTAATGTCAAATTTTTAACAGGCCCTCCAATTTCAATGCAGTAGAAATGTACAAGGTGTACTAAGAAGTAGTGGATTTGATGGCTACATTTTAAGTTTCAGACTTGCACCTCAAGTAGCAGCAGAAATATTTTATGTCAGGTGCCATTTTAATCAGCTTTTTGTGTTTTAAACTTGAAAATCCTTACAAGCTAATCCCATGCTGCTCAGTAAATCCAACCACTCCTGTGGCAAGACAAGTCTTTATTAACTAGATCTGTTAGTATAAAGCTGAACTGCTGCAGAGCAACTGCTAATAACCTCATTACCCACTGGGGGCCATGCAGACAGTATGGCATGGAATCCAAACAAAGGATGCATAAAATTACTTATCAGGTTTTAAAACTGGTGCCTTGCAAAGCAGAAATTCATCTGAAATAAGCAAATACCCTATTAAGCATAAATGGGTTTGAGATTACATTATTTTATTTTGGTTTTGTTTTTAAGAGGGGTTAAAGCGGAGGTGAATGAGCACTGAAATATAACAATAAATTGTTTATATCAGCAGTCAGTGACTTCATTTGTATGAAGTCTGTCCACAAAGACCAAATGCACAACATAGCATCCCACTGAAATAGTCTGAATATGCCTGTTATTTTTTCTATTGCCTGTTATGGGCTCTGAAGCGCGTTTTACCCATCAATTTGTTGACTTACACTCTCACATCAAGCTGTCTAGAAGGTCTACATGAAACCTTTTTTTAAGGTAGGCTTTAAACTGGTCACTACACACCTTTCACGATGCCAGCTTCCCACATAAATAATACCTTTATCATCCCTCAGGGAACCAGAGAAAGGACAAAAACCAGAGATGATTAGTAGAGCCTATACTACTCACCCATTATCCTATTTAGTGCAGCATTCCTTGTGGGTGATTCACTGAGCCCCTCGATCCCACTGTAGAATGAATGGGAAATCCTGCGTTCCCTGTCATCCAGTATAGTCTCTACAGGCAGCTCTGGCCCTGGGGGGCTCCCAGGTGACTCCAACTGCACAGAGAGAAGAAAAATCAGTGTTGAAGCTCCATTTAACAGCATGGGGGAACTATAACAACTTGCCTGGGGCCTGGACCCGGCTGGGCACCAAATGAGTTAGAACTTTTCACCCTGGACAAAAATAATTTGCAATGACAGCTCTGCTTAATGACCAACTTTCTATGCCACTTTCCGCTGCACCTCCCAGGGTGCCTTGTCAGAGTTCAACCCCTTCAGCAGAAAATAGGTAGAGAAAAAGTGTCAAATTATGGTCTCTTTGTTCCACTTTTTTTTTAGTGGATGGTTTTGTTGGCTTCAATATTTTTTGACAGACTGTTTGACCATCTCTCACCCACTGACAGGGTATCTGGAAAAAAAAACAACAAAACCCTTTCACAACAACAAGGAATAGGAACTTCATTTGGAATCAGGCTACTGACCCTTTCTGAAAAGTGCAACTTGCTTTCACATGTAGTCATCAAGGGATCCTCCTATGTGTCATAAACAAATCAATTGTGTGTCCAAGTCACAATATACCGCATGGAGCCATTACCCCAAATTTGGTCACATTCCACCTCATTAGTTATTCCTACTTAGCAGTCTGTTACTGGCCACTCCAGACATATAAAAGTTCATGCAGCTTCCGCCCAAGTTGGAGACCTCCGAGCACGCGACAGAGTAATCACGGAGAACTCTGTAGCGTGACTGAGGAAACTTGGCGAACTGATCACCCACCAATATCTCCCCATCACCAGGTCCTCTTGATGTACCCTCATTATCCTGCAGGTTCCTTTTCATTCAAAAACTCGTTAACTCACAACTC
>JAGPOW010000261.1:239760239-239779123 GCA_030014935.1 Caiman crocodilus
AAGCAAGCTACCTTGAGGCCTGCGCTGCCATTCCACGCGGCGTAAGTAAAATAATCTTTTAAAACCAATAAGCTGTCTCGTCTCTCCATCGCCAGCCGCCTGACGTCCGATTAACTTAGTGATCCTCTGGACGACTGCGGCCGCCCAAGACACTATGAAACTCCCAGCAATTCACATTAGTACTGACACACATGAATGCTCAGTGATTTGGTAGCTGTGATACAAATCAGGCTTGGTATTAATTTGGAATTGTTTTTCTGTTGCTTATGCTGAACTCTTTGCTCAGTCTTCCTCCCCTTAGGGTAAAAAGATTTCACATGCTCACTAAATCTGGGAATGTCCCTGTTTTCAGGGCCTGATGTAGCCTCCCTGTCAGTTTCACAAGAAAAATCAGCATTTCCAAAACCCTGCAGGCCCCGAAGACAAGACAAGCCAAGGACTGCTGCCTAGCCAGAGTCCTTAAGCCAGAATTCCTTCTTGCACGAAGGGCCCAATCTACTTGGTGGTGGGAAGGAGATGAAGCAATACTCTTTGGCCACAGGATTTTGTTATTTCTCTCTCATTTGTTCCAAGCTGCCCTCCATCAGAAGTGTCCTCTACTGACCCAATGCCAGACTCTATGTTTTTCCTGCTCTTTTAGAAGCAGTCTGAATTTTTAAAAAGGATTTTCAAAAATAGGTTTTATTCTCTGGATTCTGGAGAATCAGAGTTTATGGAAAGCAGAAACCTTAAAGGGGAAAAGAAAAACTAATAATTTGACATCAGCAGAGGTAAGATGCTGTTTATCTTACATTTATTTCCCTTTAACAACAAACAGCTATGATGAGACTGACAACGATCCATGAACGATGCAAATTCCTGTCCAGTGGAGGTCTGACAGATTCCCAACTTATTTTATGTAGGCCAATAACTAGCTATAAGTCACTCGCATTATGAAAGACTTCACATTCAATTATCCATTTCCCAAATCTCTAATCCTTCTGCTTACAAAGCGTTGTTGATATGCCTGAACCACAGACTTCAGCACCCCAATTGCTACTGAATGATAATGATTGTTATGCACAAAATGCCTATGATAGGCCTAAATGAGACTATGTTCACTTCACTTACTTTTTTTTTTTTTTTCTTTTTTTGGTAACTTGAATCCAGAGCTCCAAAGGAAAAAAAACCCAAAACTGTTGAATTGATACAGAACAAGGAATCACATGCTCTTTTTTGCCATCTAACATTTATAAACATGTTAGAATTCATGAACAATATCTTGATATGAATCCTACAACGTGTGCTTGCTTGTGAAAGACGCTGAAGGGCAGAAACTGCAAGGTACTGAGAACATGGAGATCTCTTTGAAACTGAGTGCTTATCACTTCTTAGGATTGTTCTTTAAATAGCAAAAGAACAGTTTGCCCTTCCATGAAACACAAAAATAGGCAATATTTTTTTTAAAACAGCCATGTATTCTATCCATGATTCCAGCATGACAAAGAAATTTACGCTATTAAAGTCTTTAAAAAAATGTGCTTCGAGGGCTACAGAGCATTCTTAACTACAATCTTCACAAGAGAGGCTTTGAAGCCAACCCAATGGACTAACATCTTATGACATTTGGTCACTGGCTTAATGCCAGGTACACAGAGGGGGTGGGGATTTGTAAAGCACAGCATTCCAAAGTAGATGAGACCACAATCAGGGGTCACCAAGTCTGTAAAAATTATTATTTCTGTTCAAAGCTATCGTCTCTTTAATATAAATGAGATATTTAATGAATTTCCGAATTGTAGACTTATCTTTCCCAGTTTGATAAGCACTGCGAAGATTTACTGCATCGAAGGGTCAACACAATTACAATTGGAGACACGTCAAGCTGCAAGAGAATAATAAACTTGGAGTGCAAGTGAATTAGACTCAATAAGGTTTAAATTGTGAAATGAGGATTTGTTTTATTAGTTTTTTTAAATTGCAGATTACAAGTGACAGCTTTACCAAAAAGTAAATTAAACAATATTCATAGCCTCTGATGTGAAGAAATCAAAGGCAAATTTGAAGGAAGAATTAAAATGTTAAATTTTGAAATGCTATAAAAAAGCCATGAGACTATTCAGGAATTTAAACTTTCACACTAACTGTATTAAGGATAAATTAATTTTTTTCACTTTCCTTAAAGAAAGTCTGAAAATTAGTCCAAATAAATTAGTGTATTAATACAATAAAAGTATTTATTTTTCCAGAAAGAAAGTCTTATATTACAGAGTTTACATAACAACTGTCCAGCTTTTTACTGAGTCACATAATGAGTCCATTTTGGAAGTGACAGCTCATCTCTGCAGACATCAATTATCAAAATAGTTTGTCTCACAGTCCCATTAGATTATTATAAAACAGAATAAATGAAAGCTCGGAATCCAAAAGAAACGCAGAGAAATTCACACCAGGTAAACTGGTAAACTGCAGTACACAAAATATTAAACAAGAGAATCATTGTGTTTAGGTGGTTGTGCTTTGTAACAGGAACCATGTATTTTACCACTTTCATGGGAAAGACTTTTTTAGTTTCTGATTAGCATCTCAAAAGAGAGATTTAAATAAAGACATCAACAGCTAACTACACAAATATTTAACAAAAGATACAATGCCTTTTATAAACTAACAAAAACTGGAGGGGGCACACGAAGTGCTTTTAAAAAGATCTTGTGCCTATCCTTATTTAAAGACAGTTTGTGTAAAAAACCGTCAAAGCTGGAGCAAATGCTGCTAGCAAGACAAAGCAATGGATAGCAAAAACCAAGATTAGAGTGCAAATAAAAGCCCTGTTCTTCCCCATACACAAGTTCATTCCTTCCTAAGCTGGCATTAGTACCATCTTCCATAGGTTAATTTGTTTAATAGATAACAGGTAGCTGATATCAACAAAAATCTTGGAAGTTCTCTCATTTCAATGGAGGCAGGGCTATGAAAAGAGCAGTGTTGCTACTGACTCCCATACTCTTTACTGCGATGACTGCTAGTAGTGGTAGCACAAGCTTGACACTACAGTTCCACTTTTAGGACCAGCCCTGCACTCTGACTACCTGTGCTCTTTCCTGCCAAGGCAGGGGGTCGGACTAGATGATCTGCCCAGGTCCCTTCCGACTCTAACTACTATGATACTATGATACCTTAGAACAAACACAATCAAATTATGCACAAAATGCTCCACGCTGCATTTTTTCTCTTTTTTTTATTTTAATAAAAATGAGCCAAGATTTTTAATACGAGAAAGGACCTCCATCAGAGCCCATTATTTTTCAGATAAGAACCAGCTGTTAGCAAAGCACTATATGTACTAACTAGCCCAGCTGGCCTTATCTGGATGATATCAGGACAACTAACTTAGTCCTTGTTACTTAAACAATATTGTCCTACATGGAGCTGTGTGCATAAGTATGCAAAAACTTATCAACAAGAGCATGGCCTACATAAAAGGGCAGAAGTGATCAAATCAAATTTCATATTATGCATCTTTATTTATGGAACAATAGTCAGGCTTGCTCTCTCCCTCCCTTTAGAACATAATCTATCAAAACTCTTGACAGGAACATATTTGTGGTTTTAGAGGAGCTGCTATAGAAATTTGTTAAATAGCACATTGCATTCTAACTTCAGGGAATTAGAGTGCTTTCTGCTGCACAAAATTATTATCCAGCCTTTCTTCTTTGCTTCTCATCTGCATATTGTAGGCTAATGTGTCCAGATCCCTCTGACCTCCTTTCCCAACGATTCTTTCATAACACTGGAGCCAAAATTAAATATGTTCTGAATTGTTAACCTCTAATTTAATATTCCTAAATTAGTACAGATTTTGGAAGATGGCAACAATTTATGCAAAGCCCAGGGAGAAAGTCAGTTTTGGTTTGCCTGCTAGTAATTATTTTGAATAAAATGGTATCCACAGTACCATGTAATGGATGCACAGAAGTAACGAATCCCTGCCCTGCCAAGCATACAAGACAAAACCATAGCAGGTGTGATGTGAAAACATGTGTGGAGCAAAGGGAATGAAGTCATTTGGAATGCTTTGCAAAAAAGTTGACTTATAGGTTCAAAAAAAGGGAAGGCTGGAGCTTGGCTTGGCTCAGTGATGAGGCTGTTCCCAGCATAGAAAAAGAAATGAGTGAAGGAGGCAAAGAGAATAGAGGAAGAAAGCATAGGAAGACAGACAGGAACAAGGGGAGTTGTAAGAATAAAAAAGGAGACTAAGGAAAAGGCAAGGATTATGTGGGTTATGCTCTAGCTTAGTGGGGGGCAACCTTTTGGCATACATGCCAACAGAGTAACACCCTTTCAGAGTAACAGGGTGTTACTCTGATCCCTTTCCCTCATCCCATATACAGTTCAGCTTTCTGCTCCCTGCCCTTTACTCTCTGCCCAACCTGTTTCTCTGCTTTTGACTTCCTGCCTTGTGCTTCCTGCCTGATCTGTTGCTCTGCTTTCTGCTCCCTGCTGGCCACAGTGCTTTCTGTCCCCTCCCCAGCCTGCTGCATGCCACACACACACAGGCTGCCTGTACCACTTCTGGCACCTTTGCCACAGGTTGGCAAACCCTGGTAGAGCTGGTCCTATTTAACATGTTTTGGCTCTTTCTAATGTTGGAACTTGGGGTTTGGACCTGTTATGAGTTTTTTGCGAGCGACTCTGATCGTTATAAGCAGCTACTATTCAAAGTTACAGAACCTCCAAATGGTACTGTCTTCCCTATGAGAAGCTAGAAATGGAATAGGAATATGGTCTCAAAAATGCAACTAACATTCAAGGCATTTGTGCATAAGAGGCAGAAGACGAAGTTGTTTGCCTCACCGTTGTCCTTGCCCCCTCTGTTTAGAATGCAACCAGTAATGCCAAGTGATGGGGAAGAGATAAACCAGCTCCAAGTCTTCTTTCACTCACTTCTCCATTAATCATTTTAGTTAAAGAGGTGAGGGGCCCTTACAGTATCTGGGCAGGAGAAAGACCATCTGCCATGTTTCACTGCTAATTTTTCTCCTTCTGAGCTGTGCTTGTTGTATACTCAGCAACAGCAGCAGACCTCAGCATACAAACAAGAAGGATTTTGGAACCTGGAAACCTTCCAAACAGGTTTTCTTCCATCAGGTTTGGAAAGAAGCAATTCTCATAAATTTCCTGGAACCCATTATAATTGAATAGACTACCTAATTAAACTAGAGAAACCTTTATCTTATTTTAACATGAGCAACTATGTACCAGGCTCCTTCTTACCAGGAGACATCCAGCTATCCCATAAAAACATAGCCCCACTAGCAGGGAAGCAATCTCTGCAAGTTATTCAAGAAGAAGGGAGCAGAACTGGAAGTATAACGATTACCTTTATTTTCTGAGTTCAACACACATGCCCTGCAGCAGCTGTGCTGATTTGGCTGATGCTGTGCCTGAGGGTTGTGCATGCATTATGGTGACACAGTTTGCCAGCTGTCTGCCTATGCCACCCAATAATAACAACTAATGCAAGGATCCTGACATTTCTTTTCAAATCTTGGGTTTTTCAGTCATTTGAAACAAAATACCAGTCCTGTGACAAGAAGGGCAGGTGTATACCATGCTAGACAGTACAAGGAAGAGCCACCATGAAAGCATACCATGTCTACTCACACTTGCTCTGCAAGCCAAAAAATGCCATGTAACCACTTTTAATGCATTCTTGCGGAATCACCAGTTCTGTTCTACTTTGCTCAGAACAGAAATTTTATTTTATTGTATTTTATTGGACATGAAGCATACTCAGAGGGATGTTGAGCTGGGGAGGGGACATTTTCACAGAAGTCTTCCAGGACACAGTCCAGTTCAACATAGACAAACCCTAGGTCACGAGGAGTCAGCCTGTGGCATATGCTACAAGTGGCATGGACAGCCTGTGTGTGTGGCATGCAGCAGATCAGGAAGGATACAGACAGCACAGCAGCAGATAGGCCAGGAAGCGGAAAGAGCATCAGATCAAGCACTGAGCACAGGGGAGGAAGCAAGAAGCGGAGCAACAGACTGTGCAGAAGAATGGGATTCAAGAAGCAAGTAAGAGGATGGGGGCTAATCTGTGGCGCTGTTATGAAAAAGGTTGGCTTTCATTGTCCTAGGTGGGCTATGTGTCAAGTGGCTAGAAAGCTGGTCGTGAGAGCTAACAGGAACAGTATGTGCAGAAGCTTTTATGAAATATTGGCCACATATATATAAATCAGGGACAGGCAAAATGTAACCTGCAGGCTGGATGCAGCCCACCAGGCCATTCTATCTAAAAAATTTATAAAATTAATACTTATCTGCCCCTTGCTGCCTGTCATGCGCCCCTTGACAGCTTGCCAAAACTCAATAAGCAGCCCTCCACCCAAAATACTTGCCTGCTCCCAGTATAAATCCTCTCTTCTGAAACTCTTCCCTTCTTGCCACCAACATGCTGGTTCGACACTGGACAGGTCACTACCTCTTTGTGCTTCAGTTTCCCAATGTATTTGGGAGTCAAATTCAATGTCAGTCATACACAGCATTTTCTCAGAGTACCTAATGTTGTAAAGCTGAAAATGTAGGTTTTGTCTGGATATTAAACTTTCTTGAATATGAGCTAGTAACCTATATGAAACAGCAACTGGACAACTGTTTGAAATGGCTAAGATATTAAACAAAGATTTGAAAGGTTTATAATGGAGATGTTGACAGACATTTAACTATAATATCATGCCTTGTACTGTTGTAATATGGACACATGACTCTGTCATGAATGAACTTCAAGCCAACAAACCTCTCTATACTTACATCAATATTTACTATAACATAATTTAGTTGAAAGCCTGGATGGATTATGTTCGACCTCCTGGTGAGTCAATGAAAATTCCTACTAGAGGCAATGCCTAAGGCTTATTATAACCACTCTTTACCTTCTGGGAAGTTATGTTGGCCCTTTTTACTTCATTCTGTTATATCTGACCTGTCAGAACAAATGATCTATCCACTATCACTATGGACAAGATAAAATATTATCTATATGGAATTTTTATATAGGTTTCTGAAATTAGAATGTAAAGGAGCACCTATCCAACTTTGAAAACTGCTTCTATGCTCAAATTATATATATATAACTGAGAATATATATAACTGAGAATTTAGAAGTGTAATGATCCTTTTTAACTTACATTTTAATTACTCTGCCAAACAATGAGAAAGTTATCACCAATTTCCCTATGGCCACAAAAAGCTAGAGAGAATCTAGTTTCCCTTATAGCTAATAAATTAATCCAGGATTTCATAAAAGGGGTGCAGGTGTAGCAACCGCTCCTGGAAGGAGTGGCTGCATCGCCCCTCTGAGCTTCCCCTTATCTCCCAGGATGGGCAGACCATGTCACAGAACCAGCAGCTAGGAACATTATTTATGTTTATGTTTCCTAAAATCAGGCAAAAATTTCCCTACTAGCTCTGGCTTTCAGAACTCCCTTTCCTCCCCATCCATGCTCAGCAACACGTACCCTTCCCTCCCCAGCCCTCCTCTCTGCCTGCAGGTAGCAGTGTGCAAGCTGCTGTGCAACTCAGTGCTTCCAGAGACAGTGAGAATAGGCAGGTTCCCCTACCCTGAGCCTGCTTTCAGGTTGGTGGGCAATATCTGGGAAGATCAGGCAGGGAAAAAAAACATGCCCAGTGCTGCTGTCCTGGGCTGAACCCAGAGCTTCATGAAGCCCAGCTAGAACAAGGCAGGAACAGCTTTAGAGCTCCCTTGCCCCTGGAGCAATTGGAACAGTGGGGACACCAGCAGCAATAGGTGGAGAAAGGAGGGGAAATGAAAAGAGGGGGGAGAAGAGGAAAAAAGATGGGATGTGTCAATGAGCAAAAGGGACGGGGAAAATCTAACTCAAGTTGGCAACTTAAAAGTTGCCAGCTGCTGCTCCTATGGTGTGGTCTTAAAAAGGGTTCAACTGCACCACTGAAATTCCTCTGGATCAATCCCTGAACTAATATCCAAAATCTTGATCTTGTTAAAACAGGATTAGGGCCTTAAATAAATTTCTACTATGGAACTGGAAATGACTTTCTACATGACAGCTTGCATGACACTCTCTCTCTCTCTCTCTCTCTCAACCAATTCCAAACTCTTTAGACCCTCCGCAGCTGTAAGTTAAAATTTATTTTAAAATAATTTTTAATTGGTTTATTGAAAATAAAACTACAGGGGCCTACAAATCATTAACAAACAGCTCAAAAACAACACTCAGATTTCCCATTAGCTTAAAATCCAACTCACTTCTATTTTATTGGAGGCTGGGTGGTAAGTTTTATCATGTAAGAACCCAACTTGATTGCTATATTGCAGGATGAAAATTAGAAAAACTGGGGTGAATATTAGGGAGGAAAAAGGCATCCTGAGAAACAACCTGGCAAATATAGTCAATAGTCTAAGAATTAAGCATGGTGACTCTGACTTTCTTACCATATGCATTGGTTCTGCAGGTCAAATTCCATCTAAACTGACACCTATGCAACTCTGCTGGAGGCACTAAAGCTTCACAGGATTGACCCTGCACAGCAGTAAAAAGATTGACCATGTCACTGGAACATAACAGTACTAATGATGATGCACAAGAGGGAACATAATCTTGTTTCCCACCTTGCTGTGATTCGGCAATAACAACCTATCCAGAAAGTATTTTCTGTCAATAAAGTAGGCAGATACAACCTTGAAATCGACCTGGGAATTAGAACAGGTGAACAGGAAGCTAAAAGTGTAATTGCAGTTTTCAAAAGCTACAATTTCGTTTTCTATAAGATACTTGTAAAACACTATCTTGTTTTTTTCCTCCTGATATTTTTTATGATAAATTTTCTTTCCTATGGGTCTTTTTTTTGGTTTGTTTTTTTGGGGGGCGGGGGAAGAGGAGGGAAGGGAATATAAAAAAACTGCACAGATTCTCTAGATGCGGTTCATTCTCTGATGATAAAGTTACATACTCTGTAGATGACAGACAAGCAGTGGATGTGATATACCTTCACTTTAGCCAGGCTTTTGACAGTATCTCAAGACATTTTCATGAATAAGCTACTCAATTAGTCAGCAATGGCTCAGTGTCTACTTGGGAGACCCATTTGATACCTGGGTCTGGTATCATTTACTGACTTTATTAATGATTTGGACAATGGGATTGAGTACGTGCTTAGCAAATTTATGGATGACACCATGTTGGGTGGAGTTGCAGACACTCTGGAAGACACAGCTAAGATCCAAAATGACTTGGAAGAGACTGGAGACATGGTTTAAAATAAAACCAATGAGATTCAAAAAGGACAAGTGCAAAGTCCTGCACTTGGAAGAGAATAATTGTGTGCACAAATAGAGAGACTCAGAAATGATCTGCTTGGCTGCAATACCACAGAGAAGGACCTGGGGGTTACAAAAGACCATAAGCTGAATATGAGCCAACAGTGTGCTCGTGGCAAAAAAGCCAACAGCATATGGATTTGTATCAATAGGAGTGTCTCTTACAAATCCAAGGAAGTGATTCTTCCATGCTACACAGAACTGCCTCCTCACAGTACTGTATCCAGTTTGGGGACCCATATCTAGAAAGATTGGAAAGAGTCCTGTGAGGAACAACAGAAGTAGCCAGTGAAGTATGGTTTATGAGAAAATGCTGAAAGAACTATGATTACTGACTGACTACAGGAAAGGGGACTTCATAATGGGAAGATTTTATAACAGTTTTCCAATACCTGAAGGGGGAGTATAGATGGAGATGGACTTTTCTTTGTAGCCATAAAAGATAGGACTGGGAACAATTACTTTGTGCTGCAGCAGAGGAAATTTAGGTTGGGGATTAGAAGGATTCTGACTCTGAGTGTGGTCAAGCATTTGAATGGGCTACCCAGAGGAGTTGTGGAATCTCTGTCCCTGGACATTTTCAAAAGCTGGTTAGACATGTACTCGACTGGGATGATCCTGCCTTGAGCAAGGGACTGAACTACATGCCCCTTCAAGCCTTATTTTCTTAGAAATATTCTATTCTTTGTATTATGTAGGCTCCTAGACTTGCTGGTACTTGGAGGGTTTGCATGAGTCAGTTAAGAACATTTGTTCAAATAATTAAATAAAAATCTTTAGTGAGGATGTATGATGACTAAGTGAGAGTTGGAGAAAGACTTCTAGATGCCTCTCCAAGCACAAAGAATAACATTCAATCCCAGTTGATGTGAACATAAAAAGTTTGCCAGAGGTTCAGTAAAAGCCATAGCCAGCTCTAGAATAGGCAAACAAGTAACTGAAACATGACGCTTCTAAAGAAAGTGACAACCAGCATTATCAATTATTTAATGCTGTATCTTAGGAAGTAAGCTGAAATGACTGCTCAGTCATTTGTAGCTATTAGTTAGGAAAATGTGTGTTAGATGCGACTTTCCAAAACATATGGCAAACTGCACGGAGCCATGGATTTGTAGAACCCATGCTAGAAAAGCTCTCTATTTGTTATGCTGTACCCGGGCATAAGACCTTCAGAAAATAGGCTTGATTTTTTTCCCCACTAGGCAAGAGGCTGGTATTTTGCTCATGAAAGCCATGACAGTAAAACAAGAAAACTCCACAGCCACTGAATTTTCCGTTTGTTAAGTGCTTTGAAAGTAACAACTGAGGAAGGAGTAGCAGTGTCAGAAACATTTTTTTTAATACAGTTTAGTAATGCAAGGAGTGCTGACAGCTGCACAAGAAAATTCACCTAGACAGGTTACCATGGTTTTTCACTAGCTCATTAAGTAATCGTAAAATGTACAAAACTCGCAAATTAGACTCAGGTGGACACAACCCTCTCCCTCACAGATACATTATTTTATCTTGGGGTCCGGCTCTGGGACTGGATGCATCACAGATGTGAGTTCTGCAGCAAACACGTGAATGTCAAGTCTCCCAAATCAATTGTTAAGCCAGCATAGTGCACCAAATTACAGCCAGAAATAAATTTGTATAAACCCTGTTAACTTTAAATGGAACCCTGTTGGATTTGCTTGCAGAAGGCCTATGTCTGCACCAAAATATTTACAGGAAAACTACCTCGTTACATTTGGCTTTGAAGGCAAATTTGCTTCATGTCATTATTTTCACAAAAAAAGGCCTTAAGCCTATTTCAACGATTCTATATCATGTTGAAACATTCCATTCTCTGTATTGAGAAACAGACAGACCAAATCCAATGCCCAGGGGTTTAAAAGATCACTCTGAAAAATTCTTCATACTGACTCTTCTCATCCCATCTTGAGTAGTCTTCTCACCAAAAGACTAAGGCTATGGGAGAAACCAAACAAAAACTGTGTACCAGAATGAATGCCCACCAAAAATCTATTGAAGAAAGCAGAGTTTTGAGACAGAAGTGACCATCTGACAGTGATGGTAATATGCTGGATGCTGGCATCAACAGTGCCACCACTGCTGGAACACCCAGACCTCTGGAAATCACATCAGGAGGTACCAGAGCTCCCTGACAGCTCACTGGTTACTTTCCCTCACCTCCCACCATTCAGAACAGTTGCTGCCTTCTTTGATCTCGTCTTTAAAACATTGTACTCTGAACAGAAACGGCTAGAAAAACCCCCTCCTATACGTATGCTTATGTAGGTATATCCCCTACATAAAATTATTTAAATTAATTTCAAACAAATTATTGGATACCATGAAGAGATGTTAAGGTTATAAAGACATCAATAGAATATGGGAAGGAACTTAAAAACTGAAATATTAATTTAATAATTTATATAATTAAACAATCCTTTTCCACATTTATTTGGAGACTTCATGGCCAGGTACAAAAATATACTTATGTGCCAAACATGCAAGTTAAGCAAAATGTAGGTCCCTAACCCCAAAAGAGCATTCACAAAACCGATCAGAACTGCTAAAGCACTCAAGAGGCCACATGTGTGCGGGAGAAGACTTACTTTGTCTATTTCGGGCTCTCAACTAGTTAACACGAAGCACGCATCTAGACACTCACAGACAAACCTGAGTTCAGCACAGAAGGAAGACATGAAGATACTGATGGACTGCCTTTTAAATCTCCTCGTGGTTAGAGCACCTGTACAGAAAGTGGAAGACCTATATCATAGGCTCTTCTCTGCCTGAAGGAGTTCAAATACAAATCTACCACCTCTTAGGAGTACACTATCACTGTGCTAGAAACAGGACACAAACTACTGCTGAGGTTGGGTGTAGAAAGGAATGCAAGAAATGGAACAAGGGAGAGTAAGCAAGAGGGAACAAGATACTGTGCATCTAGCAATGAGGGCACTTTCTTGGTCGTACAGATGAGAGGGGGTTCTGGTCCTGATCCTGGAGACCAACAACATTCATATATTTTATACAATAATGTTTTAATGCACAATGCATATGCAGTACTAGGAACAGGGGCTGGAAACCAAGGAATGTCCTCTCTTCAGTATTTTCTAGTGGCTGGCTTTGGACAATTGTTCTCAACCAGGGTGCCACAGGGTGATTGCTCAATATTAGTGCTGTTAAGTGTGCAAATACCTACATGTGATTCATAAGATAAACCCAGAGATTTCAAATAGAATTCCCTAGTTTCAAAAGCATTCTGCCCAGTTACGGTCTTTCTGAATCCTTTACAATAGAACAATTGCTCTATTATTTTTCTGTAGTCAAAAAAATTAATTAAAGTTAAGAGCTGGCATTTTCCAAGACTTAAATCTAAGAGAAGAGCCCTAAATCTAAAATGGGTGAGAACCAGTAACTTAAGCATCACTTGCAGTCAGTTTACTGAATGTTGTGAAACCCATTTTTATAGCCACTCGACTCTATCCTTTCACTAATTGGATTTGGACATTTTGCTCCTGGAGCCAAGTGTCTAAATTTTGGGGTGATGCTCAGTTCCTTAGCATCATGCCTAAGTTCCTTTGTGGATTTGTTAGGAACTCTTGAATGCAGGATTCTATGTTTACCTTGCAATGGCAGGTATGCAAGTAAGCACTGAACAAAGATTTAAAATAATGATCCTTATTGTCTTTGGATCTTAATATCTTTCTGCTTTACATTTCAAAGATTTTAGCAGAATATTACATTATTATGTAAATGATCAGTTTAAAAATACTATAATAAAAATTCATCACTCCACCCTAAATGTTTCACGTTTTCCGGATATGTGAAATTAAATCAGGTTTGAAAAATGAAACAAGAATGAACCAAGTAAGCATCAAACCATGAAAACTTGAACTGTATTTGGGAAAAAAAAAAGTTTGACAAAATTATATGAAAATCCTAAGGAACAAAACTCAGAGGGGAAGTGCAATTCAATTAAAAAAATCAATGTCATTCTATCCAGTCTTTCCTGTTATTTATTGATAAAAAAAATACTCTAAAGAAATAAACTTCATTGATCTGGTAATAAGGTTAGCGTGTACAAAACTGAAATTCAAATAAGTCCATGCTATGCTTCTGTTGTAGACTATCAAATACTAATCTTCCTGGTCTCAAAGAAACAGTAGTATCTTCAAAAGTATTTGGAGCTTTCAAACCGTACATAAAAATCACATAGAAAAAAAAAAAGAAAAGAAAAAGAAAAGAAGTTTAAGTCTTTAGCACAAAAGATAGATAAAATTAAATAAAATAAAACCTATTCTTAATTTTGATAGTTTATGGTTAAATGAAAGCTGGAATAACAGTTTTTAAACAGCCACTGTAGGAAGTGTCTATTCCAATAATTTATACATTTGCACTTCAAGCTATTATCATAATATACACAAACAGCATACTAATTTAAATGCATTTCTTCTTTCTTGAGAATCTTTAAAGTTTATTTAATTCCTCTGATGCACTAATATGTGAATCTGGGTGCGTCTACATGTGCACTATACTTTGGAGTAGACTAACTAGCTCTGCAGCTAAGTGTGACCATCTACAGGTGCACTGGTGTTACAGTGCAGTAAACTAATTAACTCTGCCATAAGATAAGTACTGTTGGGGACAGTACTATCTAACAGTGGAATCGTTTACTGTGCTGAAACACACGTGTAGACAGTGAAGAGGCCACATTCCTTGCTGCTACCTAACCACACAACTCTGCTCATTTAGCACCCTCATACACCAGCCAGTTCCTCCACTGCCGCTGCCACCACCTGGAGCACAGAGCTGACCCTCGGAGCCTGCTGCCAGCCCAGGTCAGCTCTGCTGCAGCTCAAAGTGCTGCTGTCCTGGGTGCATGTGCAGATGCTACACCCAGAAACAGTGTACTCCAGCTCAAGCAGCTCTGGAGTTTATTGATTCGCATTAATTGCTCATTTGGATGCACTCCCTGAGTAGAACTCTACAGCTACATTTGACAGCAAAATTAAGAAGAGCCAGTTTAGCTAAACACACAAAAATCCTATGTTCTTGGAAGCTGGCTATTCTGAGGACATCCCCAAAGCTGTGGTACTTTTAACAGGCAAGAAAAGGCAGATAGTGACTCCTCTTACCTTGGAAGCTGCTCCTCCATTAATGATAGACTTCACAAAGATTCCTAGGTCTGCATGGTTTTCTTTTGACCGGTTACCTTTGACACTGACACCAAGTCCAGCTGAACCAGAATCATTAAGTGGAACTTCGAATGTTAGGAATTCCCTGGTGCCATCAGGTGTAAGAACAAGATCTTCTTCTTCTGCTTTCTGTCAGGAAGGGATTAACACAGCATTAGAGAAAACTGCTTCTTACTTGCAATTATCTTCCAGCCAGAGCTATTAAAGAGGGCTTTTTTTAAATGTTAACTGCAATACAACAATATTTCCCATTGAAATTCTACAGGGAAATTCATGCTAATAATGCATCTGGAATCACCTCAACATGATTCCTGTAATCAGTTGTGACTTATGTTTGTGTTTTCCTGCCTAACCCTTCTTCGGTTACTAAAACAGTTTAAAACGTGTGGCAATATTGAAACAGACTTATATATAAATCTATATATTATTACTTTGAGTATTGACAGAACTTCAGCCATTTTACTAGCCAAAGGGCAAAACTGAATTGGAAGAATTATCTTTTTAAAATATGTAAAGTATTTAAAATACTTTCATCATTGCTACCTATTTTCTCTAAACCACAGGGAAGAGGTAAAACAGGAGGAAGATAGATAACTATTACTCTTTTGCCCCAGTTTCCATGTTTGAAATTAGCAATGTGAAAAGAAACATACAGTGGTATGTTACAGCTGAGATGAGCAACGGCAAATCTTTCTGTTCCTGGGTGCCAAAACATTTGTGTTTGAACCAGTGCCCCTTCCCCTCTGTCTCCAATACCTAGATCTTCTGTTTCATCTCATACCCTACCTCACTCAATTCATGACCACAATGTTAGTTTGTCTTCAACAGTCTCCGGTTTTTAAAACCTGGAACTGCCCCAACCAATATCCCGGACTATCAGGCAGACAAGATGTTCAGCGAAACCCTTCACACACTCTCTGCTGACTGTTCAACTACAGGCAACTGAGCAGAGAAGAGCCCCAACAACTAACACAGGGAAGACTTGGCCGCCTGCTGTAAAAGAAGTGAACTGTAGAACAAGGAGGAGGGGACCACTGAGACGGACATAATAGAAATGGTGCACATGCCAAATTGGAGGCAGAAAGATATCTGTTAGGATGGGCAATGAGGCAGACAAAGAAAATGCAAAGTCCTGTAAGAGCAGTGGTGCTGAAGAAGGGGTAGCCATCAGAAGGAAAAGTGAGAACTGAGAACCTTCTTCCAAGAAGTTTTTTATTTCACTGGGACCAAGGAACTCTAGCTACTGAAACACTTTTGTGAATTTTAACATTTTCCTCTGCCTTTTACCCCCCACCCTTCTAAAGAGAGAAAGCATGGGAAGACTCTCAGGTCATGTGCACAAATGTCCAGCAGCAGGAGCCCTGTTACCCATTTAGAGAATTAATTCCACCTGTTTTTTTTCCACACATCAGTGACTCAGCTCCTAACTCTCTTACTAATTCCTTTTTCTATCTCCCTTTCCTAACCACAGCAACCTCTAGCAGAACTCCTTGCTTCTCTCATTCCCCATCAACTTTCAAACTCAATACCATAATAAGGCAGGAAACACTATTATCTAGCTTGCACTTCTTGTACCAACACTGCATTTCCCATAATCCTAAGCACCCAGAAAGACTGTTAAACCACCAGCGCTGATCCCAACTCCTCCAGAGATATGAAAAGGGGCTCTCTCAAAGAAGAAAGATATGAGAGGTATGCAAACAGAGAAGACCAAGATTGTCATTTTGGGCCCACATGCTTTAGTTTTGCCACTGCTGTTGTATTGAAAAAGTAGTAGTAAGCAAACCAGCCTGCTTGCGACAGGGGAATCTGCCTCTTCCCATTCGGTTTATGTCATGAACTTCAGGAAGTAATCAACCCCAGCTCCCTTCAAGCACTCTTCACTGTGTTCCAAGTGTAGCACTTACGGAGTTTGAGATCCTATGCTTGACTGATTTTTTGGTTAAGATTAAGGATAGTGCAGGGGTAGGCAACTCCCAGAGCATAGCACACAAAGACATTTTTCTTGGCATTCCCATCTCAGGAAAGGAGCCAGGACTGCATTGCCATGACATGGACCAGGCCCCTCCCAGCTCCCCTGCTGTCTGCCCCTGGCGCACCAACATCTTACGAGTAAAGGTTACAGGTGTTTTTGGCACTCTGCCCAAAAACATCACTGACCCCCAAGGATAGGGTGCATTTTGGGTTGTTTTTTTTTAATGCAGCATTTAAGACAGTTTAGCGCTTTTTCATTAAGGTTCATAGCTAGACTCAACAGGAAGTTGAATTCTATAATCGAAGTAGGTCTTTTCTGTCTCATGCTTATGTTGTCTGCATTATCTGTACTAGGTATAAGCTCAAGGCAGAACTCCTTAACTCTCAGCACTCAGAACTGGATTTCAAAGCTAAACTACTACTACTACAAAGAAAAATCTTTGAACTGAACATCTACAAATCCAGGTGAAGTTCCAGACCAGAATTTCATTTTGCTGTTTGAGCCAACCTTTCATTCACCCATGTGAATGTCAGTGAAAATGCAAATTTGAGTCCATTTCTTCTATCAGATTGTCTCAGACTGCTTTCCCTTCATCTTTGAGTCTTCTACAGAATTGAGAATGTCCCTGACCCTTAACTAGTAATTGTACAAATCTCTGGAAAAAAAAAAAAAGATTTAAGGCAGCAATAGGGAATACAGGACACATTGGCAAATACAAAAAGCAGATCAGGTTAATATATTTAGTTTTATCATATTTCTGCCACTAAAAACTTGAAGTTCTCTTATCCCCTTTAAAATAAATTTCCTATCTTCTACCAATATAAAGGCCTTGCATTGTAGTGAACTTCCTTTTAATAGGAATGGCTGAACATGACTTCCCTTCTAAGCTTGTCAGACCACATCTGCCGAAAAGGTCAATAAAAAAAAAACAAAACAACTTACTCCAAGCATCCCTTAAGACCTGGCAAGCTGCCTCCACTCCACATGCTGTCTTGCCAGACCAATGAATATGGTTGTGTCATCATCCTAACAATATTCTTAATGAGATTGTAGTTTTCTGCAAACTCTAATTTTAAGATAAGTGAACAAGTTAATGCAAATTTAGAGACTCAAGTAGCCTTCTGCTTTTGAATAATTATGTTAATTGTCTGCTTAAAGGAGAATATTTTAAAGCGACAGAGATAAGCAAGGCAGCTTCCTCTTCTTTGAGGCACTATTTCCACACAAAACTCTTCTAGTAATGTCTGTGAGTGAACAAAGGGATGTTTGAAATAACAGTGAATACTAAGCACTTGGATTAGTAAATGCTCAAAATAGACATTATCTGTTTTGCCACTCAGTGGTAAAAAGAAGATCTTAATACATTCAGCACTCATATCACAGCTCTGTTTCAGAAATGATGTGGTACAGAATGATATCAGTTTCCAGGAACCTCTAGATGAGTTATCTAGCTCAGGGATGGCTGACCTGCAACACGTATGCCACAAATGGCATGGCACCATGTGTGTTTGGCACATGGCAGATCAGGGAGGGGAAGGCAGCATAGCAGCAGATAAGGCAGAAAGCAGAGCAGCAAATTGGGTAAGGAGCACAGGGTAGAAAGCAGAGCAGCATATCAGGCAGAGGAAGGGAACTAGAGTGGTACTCAGGAAGGGTGTGGAGCAAATTTGTAGCATGCCTGCCACAATGGTTTCATAGATTCATACATGTTAGGGTCAGAAGGGACCTCAATAGATCATCGAGTCCGACCCCGTGCATAGACAGGAAAGAGTTCTAGGTTCAGATGACCCCAGCTAGATGCTTATCTAACTTCCTCTTGAAGACCCCCAGGGTAGGGGAGAGCACCACCTCCCTTGGGAGCCCGTTCCAGACCTCGCCCACTCCAACTGTGAAGTTCTTCCTAATGTCTAGTCTCAATCTGCTCTCTGCTAGCTTGTGGCCATTATTTCTTGAACCCCCGGGGGCGTCTTGGTAAATAAAACCTCACCAATTCCCTTCTGTGCCCCCGTGATGAACTTATAGGCAGCCACAAGGTCGCCTCTCAACCTTCTCTTGCAGAGGCTAAAGAGGTCCAGGTGCCCCAGTCTCTCCTCATAGAGCTTGGCCTGCAAGCCCTTAACCATACAAGTGGCCCGTCTCTGGAACCTCTCCAGGTTATCTACATCCCTCTTGAAGTGCGGTGCCCAAAATTGAACACAGTACTCCAACTGCAGTCTGACCAGCGCCCAATAGAGGCGAAGTATCACCTCCTTGGATCTGTTCATCAAGCATCTAATGATGCACAATAAAGTGCCATTAGCTTTTCTGATGGCTTCATCACACTGCCGACTCATGTTCATCTTGGAGTCCACTAGGACTCCAAGATCCCTTTCCG
>JAGPOW010000261.1:239779223-239811533 GCA_030014935.1 Caiman crocodilus
GCTCCCTATATATCTAAAAAACAATTTTTTGTTATCCTTTACTTGGGATGCCATCCTCAGCTCCATGGTAGCTTTGGCCCATCTAACTGCCTCCCTACACATGCGAGCAGAGGAGGTATACTCCTCTTTGGTGATCTCTTCCCGTTTCCACTTTGTATATGCTCCTCTTTTAGTCTGCAGTCTGCCCTGGATTTCTCTGGTCAGCCAAGGAAGCCTCCTGGCCCCTTTCCCTCTTTTTCCTCACATAGGAATCATCTCCCTCTGTGCCCAAAGGATCATTTCCTTAAAGCACAGCCACCTTTCCCTGAGCTCCCATCTCTTCAAAACTCCTACTCTGCAGTGCATTCTTGACTAATCTCCTGAGCTCCTTGAAATCACCTTTCCTAAAGTCTAGCACTTTCACCCTACTAGTTACCTTACCCACTCAACGTCTTATGATGAATTCTATCATTTGGTGATCACTGCCCCTCAGGTGACTACCAATCTGTAGGTCCCCTACCATATCATCCACCATTGCCAATACCAGACCCAGTAAGGCATTCCCCTTAGTGGGACCGTGTACCTCCATTGTCAGGTGGAGGTCCTGTACGCAGGATAGGAACGTGCATGAATGGTGGGACTTTGCTGTCTGTGTCTCCCAGCAGATGTCTGGGTAGTTCAGGTCCCCCATGACTACTGCCTCCTTAGTTTTTATGGTCTCTGAGAGCTAGCCTCCACTGATGTAGTTCATCCGCCTTCTTTGTAAAAGGTACATTTTCCCTGACACCAAAGCATCATGATCCTACCCTGATACAGCAAGACCAAACTGAAATAGTATATATTAGGGTGACAGCCTTCCCTTTAAATGAAAGTGCTGCATAATACAGAAACACTGACACCCCTATCCATGCTAAAACTCTCCTCAGCCAACAACATGCCAACAATTACAAGACGACAATATTTGCCTTTAAGTTATACTGAACAGTGTGAATTCAAGACACCATAAAAATTCCACCAAGATCATCACTCAAGAGCATTAATATGCACAAAAATATAAAATGTGGTATTTAAAATTTTTAAATGAAAAGAAACACAATCACTGCCTAATTGCAATAACTTCCATTTGATCTTGATATACTCCAAATTAACAGCTTCAGTGTGTCAATCAAACACCTCGACATTATTTTCATGATTAGTTGATCTGTGGTAGAAATTTATTGCTTCACATACTTTGATAGGCCAGAAATAAACATGCAGGTAAATTTATGTACTGTGATCCCTAAACTACAATTCAATTCCCTTAAGATCTTCTGTGCACCATGCCCAAAACAATTAGCAACAGTACAATATTCTGTTCAGACGTAGTCTGTGGAAGGAAAGGTCATCTGAAATGACTTCAGCCGAATGAATGGAGTTGCTCAAGTATGTAATTTGTAATAAAAATTCGATTGGTGATAAAATATGTAGGTGACTTCTTTGCTTCAAATTCATACCTAACATCAGCTCCTAACAAATGACATTTGAGATATGGTTTCCACTTTTTAAAATATAATGTAAATATAGTGTAAATTTAAAGGTAAACTTTCAGACTGGAGTAAACTTTTGACAGTGTCTAGATACATCAAAAGTAGTGATAACAGTTCAGAAGATAAAGGAACAGGAGGAGATACTGTTTCTGTCCTATGTTACCATTAATAACCCTGACCTGATCCTAGAATGGTCATAAAACTTGCTCCAATTTTATACCATGGTAAAAAATGGACCTTGGCACTAACAATCTGATAACTTCATTTTGTCATGTTAATAATAGCATCCTTTTGTTATCCTTTCCTGCTTCTAATCCTACAGATAAATTTCCTACTTGGATGCCTTCTCTATGCAAGACCTCATTGGGGATCAGCTGCTGAATAACCAGCATGGGACAGAGAAATCAAAAAACTACTTCCACCTAATGGGGGAAGCAATTTTCAATCAAGCTGGGACCAGTTTCCAAAGTGGGTTACCGTAGCTACAAAGCAGGCAGCTTTCTCTACAGGCAGGTTCATTCTCTGACACACACACACACACACACACAAATGAATGATGACAAATGAATAATACATAAAATAATGAATACTATTAACTACCAGTATTACTACTAATATAATGAACTGAAATTAACTTACCATGAGGCTATAAACCAAACTCTTGTTCACTCCCTTAAGTGTGATTAATTTCTGGCATGATTTCTTTTACAGCAGGAAGATAAAAAGCTACATACACCCACTCTTTTTGAAAGGATATATTTCTAAGTTATTTGTAGCATAAAAAGCAACTTATTTCAAGAGATTACTTAACATTAACATGCACTCTCCTTTCATATATAGCTATGATATAAACTGCACTTACTCAATGCACCTAACCATATAATCTATATCATCAGTCCACTGTACCTGCACTCTGCCAGTTACTACACCTGGACTGGTAATTTATGCACTGCAAGCCTTGAAGTAGTACAATCTTATCATTTTCATCATCTTTTCTTTCAAATGCATAATTTTCCCTCAATCAGTTACCAATGGCCCAGACTGAAGAATGTCCAGTTCTAGATGAGTAAGGTTCAAAAAGTTTAAGATCCCATTGAAGCAGTAAAAGTAACTTTATATTATTCAAAAATGAGTATTTCCACTTTTCATCATTTACTTCCTAGCTCTGGAAGATCCCAATGTAGGCATGACATTTTAAGTGAAAAATAGTGTTTTGGAGTTTTTTTCTATTTTTCAAGAATATGTTTATGCCATCATTTTTTCTTTTCTGATATAGAGGTGTGCACAGTTGGACTCTTGATCTGAAGAAAGTATGACTCTCAAATTATTTATTGTACAACAGATACATGGTATGTGACATTTAGGCTTTGGGTGGCAGAAGCATTTTATTGGTACATTTGAAAAGATCTGCATAAACCAGTAGTGGTTTGACCATTAGTTAGTATGACCTGTGTATTTAAAAAAAAAAAAAAAAATCTTATGCAAAAAACACTTGAGTTTTCCTTCTCCATATTTTATGTATACACATATCTGCAAAGATGTATACATGATTCAATTCATTTAAAAGGAGTCAAAGCTCTATTTATACAGAAAAGGCTGTTTTGTTAGAGGAGAATTTTAGTACTTCTGAAAGCTGGGTGTATGACAGTCATAGGTGCTAAGAAACAAACCATGTCTATTACCTGCAACCCCCACCTCTGTACTTTCAGTATTAGACCTCTCTTGAAAATTAACATGTGAAAGCTGATGTCTCCTGCAGTGGATATGCATTAAAGACAAATACAATCAAGGAATCCCATTCAAACTGGGCCTCCAGTGGAGAAAAAGCTTGTCCATTGATTTAACAGTGATGCATATATAACATCACGTATCACTCTCAGTTGCTAAGTTGTAACATACTACAAGGCATTTTCTCTTTCCTTTTAAAAGTATTTTTCATCAGGCAATCATGTTTTGTATTAGAGGTTATACTAGCCCAAAGCATCCACTATGGGCTATAAATTAATGTAAAGCTTATCTTGAATTTATCAAAAATTACTAATTGAAAAAACCTTATCCTCTCTTTCTTTCTCACTCTTCCTAGGTTAAGTATTTTAATTCTTCCCATATGTTAGATAAACATTAATGAATCTTATTTGCACATATATATGGAGACTCATTATTCATATTAGCTAAGTTAATATGTCACATCTGGCAGAGGCTGCAGTCTTATACAAATCAAACAACAGCTGCTAAATATTAGAAACTATGCTTGATTTTTTTCAGATTTTATGGGAAACGTGGTCTGCTTTAATTTTAATCTCATCAAGGAGAAATTATCTGCATATTATATGCAGAGTAAGTTAAGAATTTGTTTATATAGCAGTACGGTTTTAGTGAACCGCCACTGAAGGTCTACTCTTTTGCTAGTCCATTTTAAAGCAATGAATTTGATTACTTAGCTACAATAAAAAAGATTCAGTTTGACAGCAAAAAGACGCCTCATCTTCAAAGATGCTTTCAATTGAATGCTTATAATGTATTTTTTTAAAGTTTGAAATGCTTTTTTGCAAGTATTTTCAAAGGAACAAAAATCCTAGCATGTGATTTTCATTTAGTATGAAATCACGGCTTTGAGAAAATGGGAGTCTAAGCACTTCCACATGTTTTCTTATTTACCTGTATAAGAATACCACTACTTGTCTATACCAATATTTTCTTTAAGACTGCCATTCTGACCTACACATACCGACACTGACTGGTGTAAAATAGTTTATAAATACCATATTTACTTGAATAGATCACCCCAAGTATATGATAATTCCCCCCACCCCCACAATAATGATATTCTCTATATGGAAAATTTATAAATTTGTTATGATTTTCCAGGTATAGACTCTAATTATTGGAGGTTTGCCTTGAATTTTTCCCTTTCCAACAGCAGGGAAAATAAATCTGGGGGAATCAAATAGCTCTTTGTTCTCTGCTTCCCCCCAACTTTTTCCCCGGCAGCCCCTTCCATCTATCTTTACTGTCAGACCCTAACTGTAAAAATTTCCATGCAGTAGCCATAGACTTGGTTCATCTAGAATTGATATATGTTATCTTTTTAAAAATTATTTCAAGTTTTAGCACAGGTGTTTCATAAACAAAATTATGAGCAGCACTTTGGCAGCTATTTATGTCTGGTATAAATTGGGGACAAAATCAGTTCCAAATTTCAAATTCACTTGGGCATTGCCTATCAGTCAAGTTCTGAAATTTGATTGAGTTGAGCTTAATCATCAAGTCTGGGTGGCTGTACCACTGGTCTTCCCTCCCAGACCAAACAGTCTGGGGTTTCAGATGCTCAGATACTATATTTTTTTTTTAATTTTCACTTCAAGGGCCAAATCAGTTCTGATAACTATTGGGCAAAGCCAGTAGTCAAGTTCAATTTCAACTGAGCAGAGCTCAATCATTCAAGTCTGTGTGTGTGGCTCCACCACCAAGCCAGTATTCTCCCTCCCAGACCCATCTGTTGTAGGCTTTGGATACTCCCCAAATCCACTGCAGGCATCCTATCTGCAATACAAGCCCAAGGCCTTGGGGTTTGATGTCCCCTAGTCTCACTGCTTGTAGCCAAAAGGCTGAAGAGCAAGCCAAGGGGTAAACATAAATGCAGTCCCCCATCACCACATAAGTGTGCAGTTGCATTTCCCACAATTCAGGGGAAACTTGCAGGGGTCAGCCTGCCCAGAGTACAAAGGACAGGCCTCATCCTGGGAAGAACACCTTCTTGATTATGGTATCTCCCCTTGCCTGCCTGCCTTCCCCACACCGCTTTATTTTTTTAGCTTTACACGTTGGGCCAAAATCAGCCAAATCAGTTCCAAATTCTGAACAGAGCTCAAGTGTTCAAGTCTGTGGGGCACAACC
Organism: Caiman crocodilus; assembly: GCA_030014935.1. Classification (NCBI taxonomy): domain Eukaryota; kingdom Metazoa; phylum Chordata; order Crocodylia; family Alligatoridae; genus Caiman; species Caiman crocodilus. Next base: position 239,784,626 of record JAGPOW010000261.1, read on the forward strand.
ACCAGTAGCCATCCTCCTGACTAGACTTTTCAGTATGGGGCTTCAGATACTTCCAAATCAATGGCAGGGATCCTATGTACAAACCGAAGCCTGAGGCCTTGGAGTTCAGATGCTTCCTGGTCTTGCTTGCCCCTTACCAAAAGGCTGAAGGAACAAGCTACAGGGAAATCCCAAGAACAGTCCCCCATCACCATAAATTCTGTAATCAAGATCCTCATATATTTGGAGGCATGTGTAGACTCTCACAAAAGACAGGCCTTCAACTCAAGGCTAAGAAAGGTATCTTCCCTGCCAGGTTATCTGGAACCTCTCCATCTTCTCTTGCGACTCCTGAGCTGCAGGATCCTTTCACCTCAGACTTCCACAAAGTCACAGTGAGCACAGACCCTTCAACTACATTTATTCAACTTCCTTTTACAGCATTGGTCCCTTTATGAACTTTACAATTTTAGAAGGCAGGGCCAGGGCACACAAACCTGACTTCCCTGGCCTCTTACGTTCAAAATAAAAGCATTTAAAACATGTTATCATAGTCAAAACAAGCACAAATAAGGGAGATATAGATAAGGGGCACAGTCCTTGTAATCTGACATTGTATATCAATACCAGTGTGCAAATAAGTACTGCAGAGAGGTTATCACACAGCACCTTGCCATGTTTTCTACAGCTCTACTAGCTTTTCTCTCTCTTCTCCAGACTCTCTTCAATTTGTCACATTTTCCTTGAAATGTTGTGACCAAAACTTGACAGAGTGCTTCATTTAGGCCTCAACAGTTCTGAACAGGGCAGAAGAATTGCTTCTTGTGACAGAGAGAACAATATTGTGGCTCACCATGATTTGGAAAAGAGTCAGCAGTAAGGGGGATTGCATTTAACAGGCACTAGTATATATGACTTTTGGCTAAGAGTAAATAAAATTAGGAGGCATTCAAACTCCAAGGAAAGAACATGATGGGGTAGGGGAAGGGAGAGTGGGGAAGAAGGATGGAGTAAGCTTAGTGTGTATGGAAGGTTTCATGTCTCTGCAATGGGCAAGGGTGATGGACATGTGGGTACATGGACAAGTAGGAACATGGTAACAGAGTTTTTGATGGGAAAGTAAATGATGTAATGGCAATGAGGTGTTTAGTAGACTGTCAGGTGAGCCATCACAACCACAGGACAGTCTTTTGGTAGAAGTAATGCAATATATATATCCCCTGACTCAGGAGTCCCAAGAGAAGGTGAGGCTCCAGATAACCTGCCAGGGAAGATGCCTTTCTTAGGCTGGCAGGGGAAACACTATGACCACTAAGATGGTTTCCCTAATCTCTGGGGATAACCATTTTTCTGGCAAAGGGTAGTATCTGGGTAGAGGTAATATACAGTTAACCTCCTACTTTCATTTCCAGTGAGAAGGTCTTGACTTTACGCCCACTTTATGGAAATGAGAAACTCCTCCCTAGCTTGCTTCTGTGGCCATATGGCTGATGGCAAACTTGGGGGCACCTGGGCCTGGGCCTGCACACAGGATGCCGGCCAAATGATTTGAAAGCATCTGAAGCCTCTGGCGGGGGTGGAGAATGTTTGCTGATAGTAGGGCCACATATGGTTCTTGAATGACTAACAGATTTGGAATTGATTTGGCTGATTTGACCTGGAACTTGAAAAATTTTCCTTAAAAAAAAAAAAAAAAAGTGAAAAAAAAGATACCTTTCTTAGCCTTGAGTTGAAGGCCTATCCCTTGTGAGAGTCTATATATGCCACCAAATGTGAGGGTCTTGGCTACACAATACACAATGTTAGTCATTCAAGAATCATTATATATAGGCCTGGGGCTTGCATATAGGACGCCTTCCAAAAAAAGGTTCCCATCAGCACATTTGCCCATTGTGGACCTTGTATTTTATATTCATGCTCATAGTTGGTTTCCATTGCTAAGCACATGCTGCTTTTGGCAGCAGTTTAATAATAGATGAAGTATTTAGTTAGATTTCCTTTTAGGCACTTATAAAAGAAGAGGGCTTTTTTCCCTGATGCCAGTTGTGGGGAGGGGGGAACCTCATCTTGGAATCAAGTAAATACAGTAATATTAAAATCAATTGATTAAACTTATATAAACATTGTACTGACAGCGCATTTCTTCACTCTAAAACAGATTAAATCCATCTAATGAAGAACTGCTTAGAATCATATGGAAAGTTGTCAATGCAACTACTACAATGGGTATTATCTTAATTTAAGAAGTTTAATTAACCTTCCTCAGGATTCACAAACCTTCTCAATTCCTTCTTTTGTCAACTTAATATACTAAGAGCTACAGGGATGTGGCTAGTGGTAGGCAGGACCTGCCACAGAATCCATGGCCCTGGAGCCTTGGTGAACACAACCACTGGCAGCAAGGAGCTGAGGGCTGCAGCAACACTGCCCTTGCTTGACTGGCCTACTGCCATTGGCATGCCTCTGCCATAGCGGGAGGTCACTTGTTCCACAGTTGGCACCACTACAGTGTCTGCTACTACTGCTATAGTGTCCTTTTTGCCACTCAAACCATAGCTGCTGCTGCTATACAGTGCCAGATCCAGCCCATAAAGAGTTCTGCAGTCTGGGTCTAGCCCAAAGAACAAAATGAGTTTGACATCCCTGAATTGAAGCAAGCTACTGTCTGACTATGGCCACCAGCTCTGGCTTGAAATTATCCTACAATTATCCTTTAGGGACAAATTCACTATATTGTATTACTGAGTCAAGTAACTTTAGAACATTTTGCTGTTAAAAATGTGATAATATCTGCATCAGAAAGTTGCAATACAATAACTTTTTCCCCAAAGATCCATGTTTTCAAGACAGCAACCTTAGTTTAAATCCATATTGATCCCCAGGCCTGCTATAGGAAATAGCAGTGCTAGTAAAACTAAGGCAATACCAGAAATTAAATTCTCTCCGTAACTATTTTCTAAAATAAAAACAGATAAATCATCTTTGCCTGGGCTCAGGGCCACTGCAGTCTCTGTCTGTCATTATTCTACCAAATTACACTAGTAGGAACATTCATGGAAACAGTGTATTCCAATCAACATGTTGGGTGACCTTGGCAAGTCACTTCTGCCCTTACTGCCTTTTTTGGATTAGGTGACAGGGAAGATTCCAGAGCAGTCAGTACATGCTATTTTCATAATCACTGGTAATCAAACTAGAAATATAATTCTAAGATTTACATACCTGAACAGGGAACAAAGCAACCTAGGTGACTTGCATGGTCAGTAAAATCTATCCACAGTTTTGAAAGGAAACATCTGAGGTACCAGACAGCTATACCCAGGAATCCTTTCTAGTTCTACATCCTTTATCTTACTTGAGTTTCAGATTTCATATATCTTGCCTTTCACCAACTTATCTGTGATTGACCTATAGCCTATGAATTATACAGAGACATTATTCATGATTTAATCTTGAACATTCAAGAAAATTCCAACTAATCAAGGTGAATTAGCAAACAGACAGATACTGAATGTTATTTAAATTATTCACTATGGATTACTGGTCTCAGATCAATTCATTAATACTCCAAATAAGCTATTCAGTAATATTTAACCTTCTATAGTTAAAAAAGTCTAAACAGAACAGTATCCTGGAGAAAATTACACACTTATTTTCTTTTTCTTTCTTTGCTATCACCTCATTAGATTGCATCTTTATTAAAAAATGGAATCTGAAGTCATTCAATATGTCCCTAAAAGTATCTTTGAAACTAGTATAATCACCCTAACACCCTGTATGATTAGAAGACAAAAACTGTGCCTCTCCCTGTCTATAATAAAAAGTTATATAACTATATAGAGAGAACCAGCAATCATTCAAGATATTCTCAATCAACACCGAGAAAATAACGCTGTCAACCTCATCAACCAGCAGGTCTCTCCTAATCTGGTAGTATCATTCCATACCAAATTATTTTAGTGCTGTGCTACATATATGGATTAATATATCACTACTCCATAAAACAGTTTGGGCTCATCTTTCAGAGGTAGTGAACATCTATGATTCCAACTGTTGTAAATGCCTCCCCCACTCCACTCCAAAATGAGATATCATATCATATGAAAGAGATTTAATTTCCTTTGAAATAAATATAATTATATTCTGTAGATATACAGAATTATATACACAAGAAGTGCAAACCTATACTTCTTCTCTTGACCACATACAAGTATTTGTACTCGTACAAGTATACATCTCCCACAAGTATTCAATAAGCGCACACATAAGCTTATGCAAAAGACTAACTACTCCCATATTCAAACAAACTTTAGTAAATGACCAGAAAAGAATAGAAGATCACTGCCCTATTAAAATATACTGAAAGCACATCTAGGAAATGCCCAATATTGACATTTTAATGAAAATGTACAAGTCTCGAAGCACCTTTTATCAAAGGATAACTCTAAATGCATTGCTTGTTTCAACTATAAATCTTTTCAACTATATGTATAACACATCTTTCAATGCACTTGCCAGTGTATTGTCTCAGGGTCCAAGCATATCTTGACATTATATTTAAATGCCCTTCTTCCCTCCTTTTATAAATGGGGAACCTAGGTATACAAAGCTAAGTGATCTAACCCAAGGTAATGCAGAAAACTTTGGCAGTTGTCACGAACTGAAGCCAGATCTGGTGGCAGACAAGCCAATGCTTTAACCACAAGGCCATTCAATTCAGGGCAATACTAAGGTATTAATCATCCCCAGCAGCTACCTTGCTGGGAAGTTTATGCCCATTTTTCAAACAAGGGAAGACTGAATGAAGAAAGGTTAGAATTTTCCCTCTGTTGCTCAGTGGAAAAGTGAAAGGCCCAGGAAAAGAAGTCTCGAGGTTGCAGCTCACATTGCCTACACTATGCTCCTTTCCTGGATAATAGCTCAAGACAGGGTTTTCCAACTTCTAACTAGCTGGGGGTTGCATACCTCATGGGCCACATCAGCCAGAGGCATGGCCTGCCCAGGCCACGTGTTTTTTTAGTATTGTATTTACTCAAATCCAAGATGAGGCTCCCTTCTCCCAGCCACACTCAAGATGGGGGGAAAGACCCTCATCTTGGATCAGAGCACAAGGTTGGGGTGGAGGATGAGAGGGTAGGGACAAGCAACTGTATTATTTATTATACACTAATACTCAAAACACTATTGATTTCCAAAGAGTATAGGGAAACCTAATTGGCAGATGTTTTATATAGCATAACTAACAGGATTTTTTCTTCTCAATGTTTTGTAACAAGATTAAGGTAATTTTCCTTAGAAACAGAAGTGTAATAATGACAAATTACTGTTATTTCATGCTACAGTCAATCTTTTACATTCCAAATAATCATCAGGTTCAGGAAAGTGTGCATCTGTTCCACTTAGTTTTGTCATTGGCATCAAGCTGGCACAGCTAATGACTGGTTGAAGTCATGGTTTAAAAATGCCACATCAGAAACAGACAGCTCAGGAGTACTTTGGACACCCTTCTTGTTCATCAGTGAAACAGAAAGAAAAGAGAATAACCTGTTTTTCAAATGTTTTGTTTAGAAATGCACAGGCTCTAATTCATCAGTGAAGGACTGTCCAACTTGGAAGCAGCTGGGGGCTGCATGCCCTGGTGGCCACACGTCTTATGGACTGCAATAGTACAAGCCCGTATTCCACTGGGTCCCGCACCACATGGGCACCCCACGCTCAACCTTAGCTCCCCAGCCAAAGGTTCTCTTGTACACTGTGGCCTGTAGGAGATCTGGGCAAGGGGGGGGGAGGAGGGGGCAGAAGCAGAAACCAGAGAAAGCCAGGGGAAACCTAGAAAGCCCAGCTGCTCTTGCAGCTGGAGCAAGAGAGAGAGAGCAGTGGCTGGGTCAGAATCCAGGGGCTGCAAATTAACCCCTTGCAGGCTGCATGCAGCCCAAGGGCCACCAGCTGGACAGCTCCGCATTAATGGATTAAAACTCTTTGACGTGTTAAAATACACTTGAGAGATCCCAAAAAGAGGGCTATGATCCCCTCTACAGAGAAAGGCAAAAACTCTAAACGTACATACCAGACAACGGGGGTAAAATTCCTTTTTGATGCTAAATATGGCGATCAATTTGACTCTGAGCAGAGGGGCAAGACCCTCTTTCCAGGAACGTCTGGCCATTAGTCTCAGAAGGAGCCCTGCCATGCCCCAGTCAAAATCCCTAGCATTGGCTCCAGTCAACACCCAATGTTTCTGAGACAAAACAAATCTGTAACATATCAGGAGAGAAAAAAATTTCTTCCAGGTCCCATAAAGCAATCATAAAAGCCCAGATGCATGGGAAATTCCATAGTATAACACAGATATGGCTACTCCTAGATTATCCCTGGCATATGCATAGCTAACCACTATGCAATCTACTCTATTACCTGCCTAATGTGATAGTGAAGAACCTTTTTCCTCTTACCCTATATAAACTTATCCTGCTGCAAATTCAAGCCACATCCTGCTCCCTGCAGCAAAAGAGAAAAGGTATTTTTCCTCTTCTTAATGGCAGCCGTTCAGGTATTTGAAGACTATATCATGTCCCAGGATAAGCACCTTTTCTGCAAGCTGTACACATCTATTTCCTTCAATGTCTCCTTGTATTAGTTGCCTTCCAAGCTCTTCATCACTTTTATTGCCTGCCTCTGGGCCCACTCTAACTTCTCAACATCCTTTCTAAAATATGCAGCCCAAAACCACAGACAAAACTCCAGGTAAGACCTGACAGTGCCAAGTAAAGAGGCATTATTACTTCACAAAAGGAGTACCTAATGCTCTTTCTGATGGAGCCCAAAACCACATTCAACTTGTGTGCAGCTGTGTCACACTGCAAACTCATATTAAGTCCATGACCCACTAAGGACAAGGGGTGTGCAAAGCAGCCAGTATTCAATTTGGATTCAGCCTGATTCGGGGAACAGTGATTAGATTTGCTGATTCAGATCACTATCCCAATTCGATTCGACCGAATGTGAAGATTCGATTCTAATTTGGAGAATCAGCCATTCGGGCATAGACACAGCTTATACATTTTTTCTACACACCTCGAGGTACCAGGCACGGCTCATGAATGCTGAGATGGTGGGGCAGATGGAGCATCCCAGGGGAGTGCAGGGGAGTTCCCTGCACACAGAGGCAGTGCCGGATTCCCCCCATACCTCCCTGGCTCAACAATCGGGTGCAGGGGGACGCTGGGGACCCCCCAAGCCCAGGAGGCACCAAGCAGCCCCCTGATGAGCTGAGGCTGGAAGTACTTCTGGTTCACTTCCAAGTCCACCGCTGAGCACAGAGAGCACCCCCACCCCATGCTCCCATGGGATGCTCCATCCACCCCACCATCTCAGCATTTACAAGCCTCAAGGTATACAGAAAAAACATATAAAGCTGTGTCTATGGTAGAATCATCGAATCTCTCCACATCTCTGAACTGATTCTGTTCTGATTCAATTCGGAGATCAGTGGGTCTCCTGATTCAATTCAGATTCAGAGATTTGGCCGCCAAATTGGGATGAATCTCCTCTGAATCAAATCAACAACTGAAGCTTTCCACAGCCTTACTGAGAAGCTCTCTCTATAGCACTGCTATCCACACACTTGTCACCCATTTTGTATTTGTGTTTCTAATTATTCTCCTCAAGGTATAGCAGCTTGCACTTGTCAGCATTGAACCTCATTCTGTTTAACTCCAGCCCAGGTTTCCAATTTGTGAGGATCCTTTTGAATTGTGTTCCTGCCCTCCAACATGTTTGAAATCCATCCATTTTGCATCATTTGAACATTGGCTGAAGAAGCTCTTTCTTCCAGCATTCAAATAATTAATGAACATGTTGAGCAACACTGGGCGCATGAAAGACCCCTGTGAGATTCCACTCAAAACTTTCTGACATTTAAACATGAATCCATTTATAATTATCCTTCCTTTGCAGCTATTGAGCTACTCCACTAAAACCAACAGTGTTATGTTATTTAATTCTGAAATAATGCAGCAGTGAATTGAGCCTTATGTTTTTGGTACTGATGTATGAATTTTATTCCTGGCTCATGACTGTCAACAACTTTTTAAATTTTTTATTTTAAAAATAATAAGTACCTTACAAACACACTATGAACAATTATGACATTTTTTTAAAGATCTAGTAGAGAAGATTTTTATACCTCACCTGTCTGCTCCTATCTAAAAACAATAGACATATATAAGTCAGCAGGACTGGATGAACTTCATCCAAGAGTGCTGAAAGAGCTGGCTGAAGCGATCACAGATCCCAGCAAAACCCTTCCAAAGCTCGTGGAACTCCAGAGACGTCCCTGAGGACTGGGAGAGGGCCAATGTTGTCCCCATTTTCAGGAAGGGGAGGAAGGAGGACCCGGGTAAGGATAGGCCAATTAGCCTAACTTCTATCCCAGGGCAAATCCTGGAAAAATTCATTTAGTCAATAGACTTGCAGAAGGTAAGATGCTGAATGACAGCCAGCATGGATGGCTTCAACGCAGGCCATCTCATCTCTTACCAACCTCATCTCCTTTTACAATCATGTAGCTTGCCACCTGGGTAAGAGAGAGGAGGTTGACACTATATACCTTGACTTCCAAAAACCTTTTGATTTGGTGTCCCACAATGTTCTCACAAGAAAATTGGAGGATTGTGGGATTGTCAGATAGTTAGGTGGGTAGGAAGCTGACTGCAGTACAGGACCGAGAGAGTTCTAAATAATTGATCTGTGTCTTCCTGGTGAGAAGTAGCCAGTGGTATTCCTCAGGGGTCAGTGCTTGGTCCGGTGCTTTTCAATATCTTTATCAATGATTTGGATGGGGTTGTGAAGAGCTCAATGGCTAAGTTTGCAGGTGAAAACAAGTTATGGGGGATGAAGATAGGCTACAGATACAGGCAGAACTAGACAGTCTGGCAAGTTGGGCGGATTGGAACCAGACGAAGTTCAACATCAAGAAATGTAAAATGCTCCATCTGGGGACAAATAATCCCCTACACACCTACAGGTTTGGTAGCGACAAACTGAATAACACCACACATCAAAGGGATCTGGGGATAGTAATTGATCACACTATGAATATGAGCCGGCAATGCAATGCTATAACCAGCAGGGCAAATAATACTCTGGCATACATCAATCAATGCAACTCAAGCAAAACCAAGGAAGTGATTCTTCTGTCTATTCAGCATTTGTAAGACTGCTGCTGGAGTACTGCATCCAGTTCTGGGCACCACACTTTAAGAAGGATGTAAAAGGAGATAAAGCTTGAAAGGGTCCAAAGAAGAGCCACCCATACAATCAGAGACTTGCATGGCAAGCCACATGAGGATAGGCTGAGGGATGTATTCATAGATGCTAGGGTCAGAAGGGACCTCAACAGATTATTGAGTCTGACCTCCTGCCTAGGCAGGAAAGAAGGCTGGGGTCAGATGACCCTAGCCAGATGCAGATCCAGCTTTCTCTTAAAGACCCCCCAAAGTAGGGGGCAACATCACCTCCCTGGGAAGCCCATTTGAAATTTTGGCCAGTTTTACCATGAAGTTTTTCCTGATATCTAGCCTAAATCTGCTCTCTGTCAGTTTGTGCCCACTGTTCCTTGTTACCCCAAGAAGCGTCCTGGTGAACAGAATATCTCCTATCCCTTGCTAAGTTCTCCTAATAAATTTGTAGGTGGCCACAAGATCACCCCTCAGCCTTCTCTTGCAGAGGCTGAAGAGGTCTAGGTCCCTCAGTCTCCTCATAGGGCTTGTCCTATAAATTCCTAACCACATGAGTGGCCCTCCTCTGGACCCTCTCGACTCTATCAATAGCCTTCTTGAAGTACAGCACACAAAACTGGACCTGGGACTCTTCAGCCTGAAAAAGAGAAGACTGAAAGGGGACTTGGTAGCTGCTTACCACTGCAGCATGGGTGTACATCAAGGGCTTGGTGAACAACTGTTAACCAGGGCACCATTGGGGAAAATCAGGAGTAATGGTCATAAACTCCTGGAAGACAACTGCAGGCTCAACATTAGGAAAAGCTTCTTCACAGTTAGCATGTCCAAACTATGGAATAAGCTCCCTCCAGAGCTGGTGCAATCGCCTACCCTAGACATTTTCCAGAGGTGACTGGACAATCACCTTGCTGGGGTCACCAACTGGGAACAGACCTCAGTTGTCTTTCCCTCCTGGTGCAGGGGGCTGGACCCAATGATCTTCCAAGGTCCCTTTAAGCCTTACAATCTATGAATCTATCATGCTTGCAGTTCCAACAACTTCATTTTTTGTATTCCTACTATTCTGCCTTCTTCCTTCTACTGTCAACTCCAAGACACAAAGTCAAAAACTCACAATTAGGAGCATAAACACCAGTGGTGGGTGCAAAAGTAGAAGCTGCAAGAAAAGGAACCTGAAAGTCCTGATAACTAGATGCAAGAAAAGTGAGCAACTAATGAGGAAGAACCAAGGAGAGTTGGGGAGGGTGTGTCAAAAGAAAAAAAGCATTTAAAAAAATTAGCAGCTGTGTTACAGATTTGCAGCTAGAGAAAAATCAACTTTGCAGAAATATTGTTGTATCATAATTATTCCAGCAGAAGGAGAACTGGCATGTTGGAGCCAGGACAGTGAAGAAAAAATGTGCATTAACAAATCCCACTTCTTGGTTGCAGTTGCTATATCCACCCAGGAATGGGATTTTTTTTTAAAAGATGCTTTTACCCATTGCCCCAAGGAAGTTATTTATCCCTCTTGATCTGAAACAAGGAGCTTTTAAATAGCTACTTACTCGTGGAAACAATGAATAGCTTTTAAAAAGCTAGAGGCCACAAACCAGTGGCTGGTGAAAGAGTCAAGTTGTTCTACACTAACCTTTTGACCTAATCCTTCTGCTCTACTCCAGGACTGGCCAGTTCACTCACTACCACCTCCTAGGCCTGTATACTGATTTGAAGGCTTGCTTCCTTTAGGAGCTCCTTCTGGCTAGGGTCAAGAATTCAGTAGCATCTAACTATTCTTTGCGTCTCTGGCATAAATCCTTGTTTTACAAGCCTGTTGGCTCATACCCAAAAAGGACCAACATCAGCTTCTATTTGCCTTCCTTCTTGCACAGAGCCAAGAAGACTGTCCAGACTGCTAGCAAGAGCTGCTAAGCAGAGCAGGATTTCCTTCACAGATCTTTAAACTGTGTCTAAAAGATTCCACGGCTTTGTTTTGTATGTGTGAGTGTGGATATTGATATATCCCACTCAAACTCCAATTTTGGCACATACATACATACTTAAAAATTTCCTCTATAGTATTAACTGAAGACAATTTTATCCCCCCCTACTTTCAAAAACGGTTGTGTCAAGTGGTTGCATACATATGGATACATTTAGTGGTAGTTGTTTCACTTTTTCATGTAATAACACCAAGTATAACATACTATAGGGATATTTGATGAAACACAAGCTATACCAGCAGGATCTCAATTGCAAGTCAAATGACTTCCAGTTTCCAAAACTTTTATCTAACAACCCACCTATCTTTTTGCAGTCAGATAAATTCCCAAATACTGAAACAAACTTGCTATTGTCCAAGCAGTTCACACAGTTGATATCCTATTGTATCACCATCACATCCACATTTATTTGGCTAAAAATGTAAATAACTAAGTAAAGAAATCAAGAACTTTACAAAATCACCACAATGGGTACCATTAGCTGCACTGATGGTCTCTGCTGAAATTCTCATCTATGCCTGTCACCTCTCTAACTGACTGTTTCAACTACCATTTCTATAGTTACGTTAAATTCTATGCTTCTAGTTTCCAACATATGCTGCTGCCCAATTCTCCAATGCACCTGAAAATACACTGACCCTCTATCCTTTGGGAACCCTGCTGACTTAATGGGATTACAACTCAAAACTGTGCTCTTTAACTTTTAAAAACTATCCATCACCTTTCTTCTATCAGCTCACCTAACCCTGGGACAATCTTACTTGGTAAGGTGCTCATGCCATCTGAAATAGCTTTTCTAAAAAAAAAAACCCAACTCTTGACCTTTTCTCAAATCCCAACACAATCTTTCTTTTCTTACCTGAAATTCTAAATTTTTCCACGTGATAATTTGTTACTTTGTTTAATAGTAAAATTATGAGTTCTGTCAAAATAGTAAGTAATATTCAAGATACTGTACACATGAAGATGTATATACTGTATTGTTCTATAATAATAACTCATAAATTGATTTCATGTCTCAAAGTAAACTAACAACTTAATACATGTTAGCTTTTGTACCAGGAGACTTGAATGTCCCTTCTGGAGAATATACAAGTCTTCATACAGAATCTTGCCAATGAATCTCAATCCAAATGTGCTATAACCTCCAAGAGGAAACTGATACTCCTTTCCTTACTTGACATCAGAGATTCTTAAAAATAAACACACACACACACACACACATACCCAACTAGCTAACTAAACAGCTAAATTACTATTATATTGGTTAGCCTTTGTCTGTATTTGAAAGGGGAAAAAATCAACTAGAATTGAAAACTGCATAACAAAAATAGGTTTAAAATGTAAAGCTAGAGAGAGCCATCTACAGTATATAATGTGAAAGGAGGGTCTCAAACTTTGGTGGAGAAGTGCCATATCAATTTGAATACAATTTGAAGTCTTCTGAGAAGGAAAAGACAAAGCTCTTACCGTTTCCTTTGGAATATGTGACTGGCTTTGCTCTGCATTCTAAAGGAAGTAAAAAAAATAAATAAGAACACAGCTACGCAAGTCACACACTACCTATTAACAGAGGAACATACAAAGGGCTCAAATTCTGGTATAAAGTGGAGAGAGAGGATTTCAGGGAGTATATTGCTCTCTCTTATCCAAAGCTACCATGTACTGGCACAAATTGAGAGTTGCACAGAGGCAGCTCTTATAACCCTATGCCAACTGTACCTGACCTTATACTGTGGCCCCATTAACTCTGCATCAAACTCCCTTCACAGAAGGGTGACAACTACCTGGCCTCAAGAACCAATGCAGGCATGCACATGCCTTTATACTAGAGGTAATTCCTCTTACTTATAAGTCTCTGCTGGCTATACTAGTTTCTCTGAGGCCATTTTGTGGCATAGCAGAGAGAGAATCCCCAAAACCTAACAATAATAATACTAATATACAATGAAAATGCCTCACCCTAATCCAAGTGGGACAGTAAATTTGATTTTCTTGTTCTGCTTCCCATTGCTGTGTTTGGGAGGTGTATCTGAAGAATGTATTAGCGCTTACAAATCCCTGTATATCCTATATTAAAGACTAAAGTGGGACCCAGCAACCAGCTTATTGTCATAGCCCTCCGCCTACAAAGGTATGATAAAACTTACAATGGTAGGCTGGAGTACAGTTCGAAATTTAAAGTTTGGAAGTAAACATGTGACCATTTTGTTATGTATAACCTATAGCCAGTATTCAAAGAAGATAAAATACTGAAGGAGCAGCTATCAGTGATAAATGTAAGGGATCCAACATATGGCTAGTGAAGCTATTTGTCTTTCTGGGAAAAAGAGAGGGGAAAGGGACAGCATTGTTAGTCTGTGGCTGACATGGAAGTTCTAGAGCTTGAGCTAAGAGTTAATTTCTCAGAAAACTGTAATAACGTGTCCTCTATGGGCTGACAAACAGGAGCACATGCACAGTGACCAATGAGTACCTTCACAAACCAAGGCACCCCAAGAGGCATCGCTGTTCCTTCACAGGGGAACAGTAAGAGAGAGAGATAGATAGATAGATAGGCTGAAGAGGACCAGTTTCAATTCATTAGCACAAGGACCAGTTTCAGTTCATTAGCACAAGGACATTTAACCTAATACTGGACTCGGTAGAATTCCTGATATTTTGAAGGTGGCAGGATGCTTATTTCCATAATCACCACTGGTTAAAGTTTCAGCCTAACGCTTTGAATTATTTCCCTATATCTGTGTTTTAGTTACCTGTGTACCCTGATCAACGCAAACTTAGATTTCAAAGCTGTTGGCACTGGATTATTATTCTCTCACACAAGTATTAACACACCCTGTGCAGATCTTACAGTAAATCAAAACAGCCTTTGCTTAAACATTCCCTTCATTTTACATAAATATATAACACTACGCATGTCCATGGTTCCTTCCAACCAAAGACATTAAGTCTCAGAACTCCCCTATGAATAAAATCAGTTTTATTACTTTAATTTTACTTGGACAGGAAACTGAGGCACACATTGGCTATGTAGAAGTCATAGAGGGAAGCAGAACCCAGAACCCTTAACTCCTACAAAATTGAATCTGAAAAAACTCATTATTGAAATAACCAGCCATACCGATGTGATCAAAATGTAGAGTTGTTATACTGAATGACTGTCAGAAAAAAATGCCATCACACATTCTGCATAAGATGATGTCAAATAAATGTTCATAGGATGCTCATAGCAATACATATTCTCAGCAGATACCACTCATTAAATGTACATAAAATTATAATTTAAAAAAAATAATAAAGCAATAGGGAAAATATGGAGGAAAGAAGGATGGACACAGAAAAACTGTTAGCAATTGGATCACATGTAAATAATCATATGTAATGTTAAGGGTGAACAGGCATGGTTCTAGATTTTTTTTCCCCCTATAAGAAATCTGACAGAGATAAAGGTGATAAAAGTCCTTGATAGGCTGAACTGTATTAAAACACATTTTCTGTATTACTTCTGAATCAGCAGAAGGAACAGCAACCCTTTCCAGACATGGTTCAGTTCTGTAGCTTCCCCAGCTCTTTTTTGCTGGATATGCCCTATGACTGCTGTCAGCAGAACAAACTTGGCAGCTGCTGATGTCATGGTATAAATTAGCAAATCTTGATACAATCAGGAACCAACACACATGCTGTCAGATCCTTAGCGGTGGTAATTTGTTGTTGTTCCATTGGAACTATACCATTTGATGCTCTAGGCTTCTGATTCTACAGGTAATAAAAGATTGTCCATCTACAGCTTTAAATGAACATGTTGAGCTCTAACTTTCCTATACTATCCTCTGCCCAGCACAGAGGAAGCAGTATCAAAGAGGCTGCTGAGGTTAAACCTATTTTAAAGGGGCCAGTTCAGTTTGTTAATTTAGAAGATATGCAATAAAACAGAAATTAAAGCAGTTATCATCAAGGTGAAAGAGTTCTTTAAGGGTAGTCTATCTGACAAGAAATGAAGCAGCTTACAGGAAATGTTATATAAATTACTCCATATATTACTACTTATTGCAACTTGCAAAAACAAGTATAAAAATAATTAAGGAGTGTTCTTACTTTTAAGAGTTTATTTAAAAAACCTTGAAGGCATTTCAATTCATCTTTTGCAAAGTTACTAATACTGTGTAAATTACATCAGAGGACTTCATAAACAGATTGCTTTCTAGCCACTCAGAAGGATGTGATGCGATTTCCATACCATTCAATTTGATCCACTCTTTAAGGGAAAGTTTTCATAAACCATGACATATCAGTACCTAAAGTCACATCCCAAGAGGATTAAGCTAACAAATGCAGTTCATTTACAGCCTTCCCTGCAACTATAATGTATTAGATTTAAATGTTGTTTTGAAAGAAAGTCAGTGCAAAGACTGATGTTAGATGTTTTAAAATGGTCAAAAGAAGCTATTACTTTTGCATTCAAAATGCTACAAACTGACTAGAAATTAAACAAATTACTTTACATGCCAAAGAGAGAAGATGACACGTTCTCTTCTTTTGCTTTTTCAAGAGAATGAAGCCGAAGAGTTTATTTTAGGAGCTAAACAAAACTATATTCACACGAACAAATTCAGCCTATTAACTGAATACAGAATAAAACGCACCTGCTATATTCATGGTTTAACTTTTGTTACAAAAAAGTATCTTGGGTAATAATCAGAGAAATATTTGTATACACTTTGCAAATTAACAGGTATAGTGATAAACATTGATGGTTTCAGTTTGCTTCAATTATTCAGAAAACACTCTCTCAATTACCCAAGTAAATGAATAATTGTGGGGTTTCATGCCATATAGGGATTGCTTTTATATTCAAATAAGAACTCTTTTTCTTGGAAATTCCTCCTTTTTATACCAGAGCTTTCATACATACTGTTCCAGTATGGGTTTAAATGTTTTGAAAATTTTGTGATCATGAAGTGGGACAAATGCCAAGCTTTCCAACACAGACTCATGAGTGTGAAAGATATGAAATAATAAAGTCACCTGCATGCATCAAAGCAAAGTCCATCCAATAACTTTTCCTAATAAGCATTTTCTGTCATATAGTACAATCCCCATAATCTGATTTTAAACCAACTACTCATATATTATAAATGTTTAATTCCAACACCACAGCTTCAAAAAAATGTTCATACAAACGTAATGACAAGAAAATAATGGCAACTTATTTCCTTGTGTTCAGTTCTAGCCACAGACATTTACCAGCAGATATCAAAGCCAGATCATTTGTTCATTTTCATCTAAAATCTCTTAACTGGTCTCTATTTTACGCACCAGTTCCCTTGGATGGAATGCTTCTTCCTGACGAAAAATCAAAAGGCTCACAGTCCCTCCCATCTTGGTGCTTCTCAGCAGGGAGACAACTTCCTCTTGGGTTTTGCCTGTTAAGTCGACCCCATTTACCTATAAGAAATAAAATATTAGAAATTGCTAAGGGCCCAGTAGCAGAGAGTACTATCGCGTGTCACAACACACAATACATTTGAAGGCAAAACTTGTTTCAACTTCACAAGGAACTAACATAAGGGGGTTCAACACAATGGGAATTTTGCTTATCTTTTTAGTGGAAATAGAATTAACCCAGTGTAGAAGAAAATGCGGAACAGTATTTTTTTCTTGGTCCATGCTCCCAACAATACATTATGACTATCAATGAAAAGATGCTTGTGAAATGTGTCACACTGACAGCCCTGGAGACCTCAGAACTCTTTATAATAAAAAACAGATACAACATGGATAGCAGCTTTGAAAATCTCTGTATATTATCTCTCCATCCCATAAACATCTGAGGAGTGGTTTACAAAGGCACAGATAGGAGTTAGCAGCTTAATTCCCACTGACTTCAAATGGGAATTGGACATCTACTTTTACACTTCTGAACTTCTTCCACTGAGAATTTTTTTTTTAAACTACGATAGAGCCCAAAGAAAAAATGTTATCTCCACTCATTTTCCCCAAATAAAGGAATTTTTCAATTTTAAAGAGTTTTGAATATTGTAACTACCCCTAGGATGCATAATTTTAATGCTGCTACAACACACACCAAATCTGGAGAACAAAGCCCTTCTTCCACAAATATGTAAGAGGTTGGAGAGTGGAAACATACAACACATTTCAGAGGATTAGAGGGTATAGTGTTCCTATATAATAATAGTAAGCAGCCAGAGGGTCAAATTCTGTAAAGCGATGTGGCACTTCCATGTGCTAAGAGCCTTTCCTACCTGCATTAACACAACATCTAAGTAAGCAAAACAAATGATATTGTTAGTTTCACATGGGACTTCTAGTTACAGAACTAAGTAGTGAAGCAAAATCATTAACCTCTTCCTTATATGAACCTTTTTTCTTCACCATTAGCTGATAAAACAGCAAACTGAAACCAATAAAACATCCTGCTATTTCATTTTGATGCTTGGTTCATAAAAGGAGGATAACAAGCAATTGAGAAACAGCCAAACACACAAGAAATGGAGAACAATTTACAAGAACCTTGGAGGGAGCCATAAAAAGATAGAAACAGAAAGAAAAAGTAGACATGAAGCAAAGTGATGATTACTGTGGAGCAGAAAAAAATCTTTTGTTCATGAATACTGTATTTGCTTACATATAGTACGCACCTTTTCCTCCTTGCAAATTACAATCCATGTATTAAGTGGGAAAGCTGATTTCCTGACAGGGCTAGAAGCATAAGCTAATACTTTGATTCCTGCTCTACAGTGCAGCAGCTGTGGCAATACTATCCAGACAACTGAGGGAGTCAATTGACATAGTGACTCATTGTTCTTCACTTCAGATGTATTAACAATTGTCTCTTGGGTTTAATGGTCTTGAGGTTCCACTAATCAAGCTAACTCTCTCAGGAGAATTTTGCTTCCTGCTAGCTGTTCCTAGTTTTGCTTCCCCACTAATTTTAGAGCCCTAGAGACTCTTTAGCGCTTCCAAAATCACAGATCCATCCATGGAGACCAATCTTCAGCAGCAGCTAGTATTTCAACTGTATTTAAAAAAAAAAAAAAAGTGTATATTATATTCATTTTGGAAATGCTAAATTATATGCATATAGCAATCAGACAAAATTACCAACAATTCTTATATGGCATTTCCTACCAAATGGTTGTTATACTAGTTGGCAATAGCAGTTATAAAACATCTCCCTGAATGGAGGAAAACGAAACAGCAAATATGGTGATACAAAATGCAGAAGTGACAAGATTGAAAAACAGAATGAAAGACCATCTCATTCTGGAAGCGGTAATTAATCTAAACAAAGACAACAGGCCAAAAGTAATCACCTGATAAATTAATGAGTCTAATGGAGTTACATGAGAGATAAACATAAGCTAATATTAGGAAAAAGCTGACTAAGCTGATTGCTTGTTGATAACAGGACATTGTAGTTGATGCACAAGTTAATTCTAGTATTGTAAGCAACAAAATGTGAACCTCTAGCTTAAAATGAACTGAAGCACTACCAATCTTCATGCAGGAGCAGAAGGGACTGCCAGTAAAGAAGCCGAACTATTAACACATATATGCTTTGAATAGCTCTCTCTCCTAGTTTCCTGTTACTCATCACACAGTTATCATTCTCTGTCTCTCCATTTCCTTCTTCAAAGCTCCTTTCTTCCATTCTCCCTTCCCTAGATCCAGATTTGGGCATTAAGAAAGCAATCTTACACACTGAAAAATCACTGGAAACCAACCACCAACTTCTCTAATAGACTACAAGCCTCCAAGAACCTATTGCAAAGCAAAAATCACCCCATCCCTAATATTTCCAGAGGGAACTCAGTCACCAAGGCCCACGTCTTTTTAAAATGCCTATTCAAAAAAGAGAAAAATATGCTCTTATCTTTTGCCTGTCTGTCTTCTATAATTTTTTTTTAAGATGAAGGAAAGCAACAACCCTTCCCCGGCATTCAAAAACTACTTACATCTTTACAAGTTCCAGGTTCACAGTTATTCCAAAACAGCGGGAAAAAATATGTCCTCCTTTCTTTTGTGTATGGCCTTACAGGGGTTGTTGTTTGTCCAGTATATTTTGAACTAAAAGTTGTGCCTTATAAGTTTACATAATTTAATAAAAAAATATTCTACTCCAACCCCACCTTCTCCCCATTTTCAAATAACTGTGGGAAAATTACATTTTTGCCTTCTACTCATTCATCAGAAACCTCCTCTGTTTCCCCACAGGGCATAGATCTGGTATGAACAAGTGTGGATGTGCATGGATAAGGAATGGATGGAGGAAAATTACCTACTTTCCACCAGTGAGTAGATGGCAAGCCACTGAGATAATTAAGATCCTCAAGGCTTATATGTAACAATCCAGCTCTTTGATTATCAATTATTTTAAAATTTAAGAAAAATTCTACTTGGAGATTTTTTTTACTTCAATATATAAGCAATGCCATTCATAGACATTACGGCTGGAAGGGACCTCAGAAGATCATCGATTCCAGCCCCCTGCCCAAAGGGCAGAAAGTCAACTAGGGTCAAAGGATCCCAGCAAGATAGGCATCCAAATGTTTCTTAAAAGAGTCCAGAATAGGTGCTTGCACCACCTCTGAAGGGAGTCTATTCCAGACCTTGGGGGCTTGGACCATAAAGCAGTTTTTCCTTATGTCCAGCCTAAAACTGTCTTGGAGGAGTTTGTGACCGTTTGACTTTGTTGTCCCTTGGGGCACTCAGGTGAACAGGCATTCCCCCAGATCTTGATATACATCCCTTTTATATATATATATACACACACACACACACACACACACACACACACACACACACACACACACTTTTGGCAGCCACTAAGTCATCCCTGAGTCTGTGGTTTCCAGGCTGAAAAGTTCCATGGTTCTCTGTCTCTCACCATAAGGCCTGTTCTCTTGCCATCTGATCATGCATGTGGCTCTTCTCCGGACTCTCTCAAGCTTTTCCATATCCTCTTTAAATTGTGGAGCCCAGAATTGGATGCAATATTCCAGCTGCAGCATCACCAAGGCCAAGTACAGCAGGAGGATGATATACTGACATTTGCTTGAGAAGCATCTCAAGTTTGGTTCGTTTTACCAGTTGTGACATTGCATTGATGGCTCATTGTCATCTTGTGGTCAATCATGACCCCCAAGTCCCTTTTGGCCATGGTTACAGTTAGCATAGCACTGCTGAGCCTATAAGCGTGATATGGGGTATTTTCCCCCCAGAGGTGGAGTACCTTGCAGCACTTTTCCATACTGAATGTCATCAGGTTTCTATCCGCCATTTTTTAAGCCTGTCAAGGTTGGCCTGGATCACCAACCTATCCTCAGGTGCGGACGCTATACCACAAAAGTTTGGTGTCATCAGCGACCTTGGCCAGTCTGCTTCTGACACCAATGTCAACACTGTTAATAAAGATGTTAAAGAGTATAGGTCCAAGGAGGGAGCCTTGGGGGACACCACTGGTCATGGAGAACCATGATGATTCACTTCTGTTGATTATCACTCTCCAGGTGCAACTCAATGTTATAACATTTGGCTAGTGAAAAAATGTTATAGTATGAAAAATTAAAAAATGTTTCATATAAATTCAAATAGATTGTAAAAGTTACTTTCATCATTAATGAAGCAAAGATATTGCAGTGGTATAAAGAAATTTGGTGCAGGGTTTTAAATTTCCCCTCTGTTAATTGGACTGGATCTATTTTTTTTTATCTTTAAACATATTACAAATGACGTATGCATACAATTTTTAACAAAAAAATAAATCATACAAGTAGTTTCCTGTGATAAAGAAAGCATTTTTGTGGGGGACATCTTATATTGAACCGACTGAATAGTTGGGATAGACTTAGACAAGGTTTCAAATGCAATGCATTCTCACAGGTACGACACTATGGCTACAACATTACCAAAATATGAAGACAACTGACCTATATAAAAAAAATACAGAAGTCTTTCTGAAATAACATATAATGTCTCATCACCTCAATCAGTCGGTCTCCAGCCTTTAGTCTCCCATCTTGAATGGCTGCACCTCTGGGAAGGATGTTCTTCACATAAATTGGAGCTGAGCCACCAATTGGTACATCTCTTGAAGTGATACTGAACCCTAAGCCTTCTGTACCTGCATAAACAATTTAAAATATTATTTGCCAAAGGTGCACATATAGGTTTGGTTATACTGCACTATGATTCTACCAAACAAAACAAATATATCCCTTGCACATATTTTGTATTAATGATAAAACCAGAGGTCTTCTAACAATAGTGCCCCAGAGGTCTTCAAACAACATATAAAAATACCAAAAACTAATACAGTTAAAAATACCTGCGAAGTCCAAACAATACAATTAAAAGTTAGGTGCACAGTTTATTCACAAGTAACTTTTCATGATGACAATCTCCAAGTATTTATCATAAATATCAACCTTAAATCTTTCAATAAGATGAATGAGAAGCAAATAAGGCAAAGCATACCACGTATCCTTTAGTTCCTTGTAAACCTGGATTTTGACTTTGATACTGGTCAGAGTTCACTTATTTTATTGGTCAATAATCTCTTCCTTCTGTGTAATGACACTTTCAGCAACCTCTTACGACTCTTTCATGAGTTTCTTTTTTGTCAGCTCACCTATAGTCTCTGGCAGATGGATGGAATCACAGTTCAGTGGTCCCATCCTTCCACTCCAAATGATCTCAAGAGTGTTTTCTGTCAATTGCTCATCTGCCCCAAGGCCTCTTTCATTCCATTCTCTCTTGCATTGTACTCCAAATATTCATACTACCACCAAGGCAGACAGTGAGACCATGTAGGCTACAGTGCTATCAAGATTGCAATAAGCTTTAGGTCTTTTACTGAATCCAGATCTAAACTTTGCCTGCCTAAGATGGATTGAAATGCACTTTAGACAAGTTGGGAGAGAAACAGGAGAAATGATTTGGAAAGTATAGCTGATGTGGTCTGCTCATGTTATTAAGAAGCAACAGCAAAAACTGATTAGTGAGGTGTATATGCTGGAGTGTTTCAGGATCCTGAGTTCACAAGTAGCAAAAAGGGCGAAAAAGGCTCTTTAAAGTTGACTTTAAGCTAATATACGATTTATAGTTTCTCTTTGGCTTTAGATTATCCAGTAATTGATGATTTTGTGATCTCCACAATAAGATAGCACCACATGGGCCTATTGTTGAAAACAATGTAGAATATTTCAACTAGTGCTGAAGATTGACAGCCACTTCCGGAACTCAGGGCTGAACAGAAAAAGATTATATCTACACCTAAAATCTTTAACACCGTGCAGGATTTGGGTGCTGGTTACATCAGGGTATGTCTAGAGGTATAAATATGCCAAAGTAATCTAATAAACACCCAGTAGCATGCACTTCAGTATAGACTAGCCACCTGTATAAGTCTATAATGGGCCTAGTAGAGCTTATGCCTTTATTACTACGCAGGTGTAGTCACACTTCCAAATGTAGCATAGACATCCCAAAAACAACCATCTTCTTTTGTGCACAGATCACAGCAACTGCAACTAGCTCAGGCTCTGTTGTTAACAGTTGCTAGATCTGTCCTCCAGGAAGTTGAATGTAGTGTTCTCTGTGGAGGGTAAAGTAATTCTGAAGTCTGTTCAAGACTATATTGGCTTCCACAATACACTATTGTGCTCCACCGCTTATTTTTTGACTAAGGAGGGCGATATACACATAATCAAAGGGAGAAGGGATCCAAAATTAGTCCATATGGGAATTTTTTTCTTTGTACCAGTCCCTCAAAACATGCACAGAGTTTAATGATGAGCACATTTAAAATCAAGATGGTCATCATGAAAGAAAGAAACAACAACAACAACACTGTTCCTTCAAACATAACTCCTGCACAAAATGACCAAAACTGCTTACCTGGATATGTACACACCACAAGGAAGGTATTTGGATGGCATTGCTCAGAATTTCGGGATAGAACAATTGCTGCAGGCTAACGTAATATAAAATAAAATTTGCCTTCCTCAATTCTACAATGTTCAAGATATTTAATAAAGGCAGCTACACAAAATTTATCACCTCAGTTCTTAGAAAGATGAGCCCCCCCCACACACACAAATCTCAATTCCTATATTTTCATTAGGAATTCCTGCTATTTTAATGGTCTTGCAAAATTTTCATATCATTCTTTACTTCCCTCCCAAAAGTGTTTAGATGACATACAGAATCAGTTTCTCAAATGACTGCTCAATTTTTCACTGCAGGGTTTAGCCGCTCTTCATTTTAAACATAAGATTCCATTTCGTAGAGTGTTCTGCCTTGAACATATTTTTGGGTTCCTATAAGATAATGTTTTTGAGCTACTAAAATGTCTTCACTTTAATTCAGAAACAACTACATGCTCAAGGCAACATTGCTTTACAGTTCAACTTAATTCTCACAGAAAACCCTGCAGTATCCCACAGGAGCTGAATGATTTTAACTTTTTTGTAAACATTAAACAAATAAATAAGTTTTATCAAAGGGTAGATTCATAATTTTTATGCCTGGACATGTAAATTTGCAGGATAAATTTTGCTATGCTGCTTTTATATATGCTTTGTTCTCCCCCTACAGTCAAGATGACTCCTGGGTGCTATTCTGTACTTGCTTTTCACAGCTGTATTTTTAATGCTCTTATATCTAAGAATTCAGGGTAAGTGCATTTCAGGGTTTTTTCAAAATTATTTTAATATTTCTGGGGAAATATATTAATGATCTCCCAAATGACTTAGATGATGTGTTCTTTTCCTGCAAATACTGTAACATTCCAGCCATACCTGCATATAAACCCCCTACAAGCTGATGAGTGCACCTAACTGGCCAAAACTCTTCTTCCAATCAAGTCTTCATTTAACAGGGTTCACCTTTATAATTGAATTTTTAAATACAACCTCATCTTCCTAGGCATGGTTGAAGATTTTTATATCTAGGAATCAGTCATGTATACATCTACATTGGTCTTTCAATAAACTTGTGTCCTAAAAACATAACAAAAAACATCCATTATTGGAGAACCGTGATCACTGTCCATGGGACGATGACATATTTTGCCAGCATAGACATGCATAAAATATATTCTATGTTCACAAAAGTCCTGAAAGAGCACATGGAGAGGTACTGGTAGTTGTATGAAGCCAGAGTTCTTTTTGTTTTCAATAAGTTATTAATATATTTATGTGAGCATTTGCTCCATCAATTTAACTAGCTCTATCTTTCACCATAGTAGTCTTTGCTATCTTTTGCCATAGCAGTCTTTTGGGTCTTCAGTATTGTTCGGTCAGAATACATGCATTTCAAATGCTGTTTGGGGGTTTGCAAAGCTTTGGAAACTACTAGTACAAGTAGTTAAACTCAGGGCAGTAATAAATATTTTTTTGTATCTGGATGCATTTTATGCCTATTATTGAATTTTTGCTCAATCAATCCAATTAGCCATGCTCCATATGCTACAGCCAACTGGCAAGCAGCAATGTATATTGCCTAAGTGACCAGAGAGAACCTTAATATCAGCCTGCTACTGAAAGAGGCCAGATGACTTCAATTCATAAGATGTAAAACTATGTGTTATATTGATAAAGGAACTGAGCAAATATGTCAGGTTATAAAAATCCTTCACAATTTAAAGGATGGAAGAAACTGGACATACACATAGGCACGGAGTGAAAACTGCCATGGGAGGATTATCCTTCTTCCTTCCCCTCCCCCAAAACACATAATATTTACTGCCTTGATAACCCCCTCACCATGACAGCAAGCTTCACACACAGACTCTCCTTCCTCTTTTTAAAGGGGTTAGACCCCTGATGGCCCAGACTGACTCTTAGAATCTCTACCTGATTATTTTCCATTTGAGCTAAGCTTGAAATTTACAGAGCTTATCTTTCATAGGATTTCAAAGACAAAGGCAGGAAATGGCTATGTTACTGAATGAGTGTGGAATTCATATCTTGCTCTATAGCTGCCATCTCTGAAGATGATCAAATTACACTTAATGATATTGAAATTATTGAGGCATTTAGAAATTACCCTACTGATTTGTGCAATTCAATTTTTTAGGCCTCTCTTGATAACACCAGTAGCTCTCTTGGAAGTTGGAGCTTCCTGCCTTTCTTGAATACAATGTTGAATAAATGTTCTGGGGTCAAGTTACCCAGTGATGATATTCAGAAAGCTCAAATTTGAAGGCAATGCTACATATTAAAAAAGTCAAATAATTGGACAGTAAGTACCCCATTAAAGGAAAAAAGTTCTCAGCATAGCACTCCAACCTGAAACACAGAAGTAACTTCAAATTTGGGGGTTATTCTGGGAAGAAAGAAAAAAAACAAACCCTTCCACTGCATTATACATACACAACTGTGCATATGCATGCACACACATGGACACATGTGCACACACTTAAATATACAAGGGTGTTTCAGAAACTAATGATAAATTGGCTATCCATACTGTATGTCTAGACAAAATGAGAAACTACACAGCAGGCCAGAACACTAACTGTTGTTGAGCACACCCATCATTTTGTGCTGAATACACGTAACATTAGTGAGCACTGAGGCCAAGTACAAACATTCAAAAAGCATGAGCCTAAATTGATTCAATCTTTGCAGGTTAGTCTAACCTGCATATAGTGAACTGATTTGCAAGAGAACAAACATTTACTTTTGTTCCAGAAATGCAGTCACATACCTGGAGTGGCTCAGGCTAGAAGCAGGAGAAGCGCTAGAGTAAGCCCTCCCTTCTCTTTGGCAGCAGTTTGGAGACTGGAGGGAAGCTGACCGAGAATGGGGAGGGCATGGCCAGGCCCTGGCAGGCTGCTGGGTATAACTGGGGAGAGGCTTAAACTTCCACCCTGGCCTGCAAGGACCCAAGGGGGAGGAAGCCCTTGCCAGGTTTGTCCCTAGGGGAAGTAGCTAGACCCTGGCTAGGGCAAAACCTCAGGTGCAGTGGGAGTAGAGAGGGGAACTGAACTCCCCTACCTCCCCCTCTCCCATGGGTATGGGGACCCCAACCAGGGTCTGCCCAGTTTTGTGCCCCGCTGGTGGATCGCAAGGTGGGAGACATGGCCACAGCCAGCCGGCATGGCCTTGCTTTCCCAGGGAGGAGACTGGGGCTGTGGCTGGAGCCGCAGCCAGCTGGGAAGGGCCCTGCCCCTGTGGCCTGGCCCAGTACTTACATCCTGCCCTCAACATCACCTGCAGTGGGGCCAGCCCAGGCTGGGCAATCGAGACAGGGCCCTTCCCAGCTGGCTGGCTGGGCAGTGACACGGAGATGGGCACCTTGGTTGACAAGACTAGCCATGCGGGATGAGTCCTTCCTGCCCACAACTGTTCGGTCTGCAGTGGAGGCGTAGACAGGCCTGGAGCCCAGCAGCCCCCTGCTATGGGGGCTCATGTGCCCACAGTTGTCACCACCTGCCCCCTGCAAGGTACCTGTTCATTCATCTCATGTCATGTGGCAACTGGAGATGGATAAGCAGGACCCTTTCCAGCCAGCAGCAGCTCCCTGACAGCCCAGTCTGGCTTGGGTGTAGGAAGCCAGAAGCAATCCTGTTGCACAGCTCCCATGGCCCCTGCTCCAGCCACAGCCAGCTAGGAACGGCCCCACCTCTGCAGCCCAGCCAAAGATGGACCCTGCATACCTGCCCTCAGCAGTGTCCAT
>JAGPOW010000261.1:239845351-239867999 GCA_030014935.1 Caiman crocodilus
GCTCCCCACATACTTGAAAAAGGACTTCCTGTTGTCCTTGATCCTAGTCTCCAGGCGAAGCTCTACTCCCGCCTTGGCCTTCCTAACAGCCCTCCTACAAGCCCGAGCACAAGAAGAGTACTCTTCTTTGGAGGCTGCTCCCTTCTTCCAAAGATAGTAAGCCTCCCACTTTGCCCTCGGGGTCCCCTGAATATCCCTATTAAACCACGGGGGCTTCCGGGCACCCTTGCCTATCTTGCATCAGGTGGGAACGGTCGCCCCTTGGGCCTGGAGGATCGTCTCCTTAAGGAGCGCCCACCCTTCGTGAACGCCCGCCCATGTCCTCAACCCTACAGTGCCTCGTCGACTAGCCTCCTGAGCTCTCTGAAATTGGCCCAAAGGTTGGGAGAGACAGCATCAAGAGCCTTGCTGAAGTCAAGGTAAAACACATCTACTGCTCACCTCTCATCCACAGACCCCATCCCTTTATCATCAAAGGAAATAAAGTTGGTCTGGCATGACTTAACACAGTGAACCCACGGTGGCTGTTCCTGATTTCCTTAGTCTTTTCTAGGTGTTTCATAACAGATTCCTTGGGGTCCTGTTCCATGATCTTTCCACATATCACGGTCAGGCTGACTTGTCTGAGTTCACCACATTCCCCTTCTTCTCTTTTTTTAAAACATAGGCCCTATATATTGACCCTTTTCCAGTCATCTGGGACCTCACTGAACTCTAAAACAGAATAGACAATGGCTCTGAAATTATTCCAGCCAATTCCTTTAGTACTGTAGGGTGGACCCCAACTAATCCTGCCAGTTTGAAAGCATCTAGCTTTGCTAAGTAAACCCTAACCTGCTCTTCTACTACTCTAGGCTATGCATGTCCTTCTCTATCTTCTCTGCCAACTGCACTAGTCATGACAGGTGCCTTTATTTGTGAAAACCAAAGCAAAAAATGCTTTATACTTCCCTGCAAAATCCATAACTAGATTGCCCTGATGGACTTGTGCCCCACTGTGTTTCAGTCCCAGCAGATGTCCCAATTATAATGGGGATAACAACACTGCACCTCTCACAGAAGCAGCATGAAGCTATATTCATTCATTTTTGTGCTCATATATTAAAAGTGATGGTAAAATACATACAAAGGTAACTAGTGTCATTGCAACCAAGCTTTAATCTTACATTTATCAAAATGTAACGTTTTGTAATGATTTACTTTATATACTTGTGAAAATCTTTATGAGATTTTGCCAATTTAAAACATTTAGGTTTCGCTCACACATTATCTAGCTTTTCAGAAGGTTGAGCACATGCACAAGAAATAGTTTCTGTCCAAGTTGAGAATGATGGAATAAGGAATGAACTGAGAAAGAGAACAAGAAAAAAGGTCATCAGCTTAAGATAAACACTACTAGAATCTTCCTAAATTTGCATTTAAAGATTAAGTATGGGTGAGAGGGACTATAACATTAAGGATGTGGAAACTGTCAAAATGTTAGTGGAAATAAGACAAACAACAAGAAGCTGTGAATAAACAATATTTTGGATACTGCTGTCAAAATAGCTGCAAAGTATAATGGGCTCTGACTTCCCTGAGATACAGCCTGTAATTGTTTGTATTTTTCTCCAATGTATTATTATAGTATTTAAACAAAAGTTAATCGATTTAAGTATCTAAATTAGTTTGGTAGAAAACTTTTATTTTCAGCTCCTTTACATTTAATTAAGTCTAAGTTCAGAGTGTGGCATTTCTTACAAACATTAAATTTTTTTTAAAACTGTAACAAAATCTGAAACCAAGGAAAAATGGAAGAAAAACTTATAAAACATAGGACTGTTGACACATCATATCTCTGATGGTCCTAAAAAGTAATCATCCTATTTTTTGACCACTTTGTACAATGCAAGAAGTTTAAGCTTTGCGTCTGAGTCTTGAAAATCATGCTAACAGCCTGCAACCCTTTACTGAGTCAGAAGAGGTCCAGCTAACTGAAAGAAACTATTCCTTTGAATAAGGACTTGCAAGATTGCAATGTTTTTATTATACAAATCTCATATGACTAAAATATCATATAAAACTCAGTGTTACAAGGAAAATATCTCTAATACACTTCAAATTTCAAAGACAGATTTACATGGGTATAATGTTAATAGCTTAAGATAATAAAAAATTTAGTAGGTTGAAAAGCCAAATTAAATATATAACTTTCATTAGTATTGCTCATATTACAGGGTAGCAATATCTTTCACAAGTAACCATGCAGCAGCTTGTAATTGACAAATATGTCATCTATTTTTAGTAGGTACAAATTAAGTACTAAACTTGGGGTTTTTACAACTGATACTGTTTTGTAGTTCTAGTGCCTCTTCTCCTATTAAAGAAAAATCCTTATGAATTTTAGAGATCTAGGGCCCCTCTACTCAGGCATTAAAGTCATAAGGTGACCTAATGCGCAATCCACTCAAATGTGTTTCCTGCCATGTCACACATGCATGGCAGAAGGTGCAATTGTGGGCTCGCACAATAGACCTATTACACCTAATCCTGGGCTCTCCCTGCATCAGCAAAAAGCAAGCGCCCACAACTAGGAGCCCCTCAGCTAAGGGGCTTTCAGCTGCAAGGACACCCCATACGCCCCCATGACTGAGAGATACAGCTGCCACAGCAGAGGGGAGACCCTACTACAAATGTAAATGAAAACTAAAAGTTAATACACATGATAGCTACCTCACACATGTAGCTGGTTTTAGTTAACTGCACCACATCTGTAAACATGTAGAGGAGGCCCTAGAGTACTCCTTTGACTGTTTAAAAAAAAAAAAAAAAAATCAAACCTTCATTAAACTAAACAGCGAAAAGGAAGTAGCCAACCGGTCCTCTCTTTTCACTTAAGGTAGCCACAGACCACCAACCTGTATAAAAGTCCAAAACACACCACAACCTACCACCTTTATTTGTCAAATTGTAATTGAAATGCTACTCACTCATATCCCACTGACTGAACTCACTGAACATCAAGGCACTCATAGGAGGAGACAGTCACCATATTATGGCAGCTTGTTTTTCCTTCCTGAAGTCCTTCGGGAAAACTGTCTTAAGTTCACCAAAATGAATAGCTTTGTCATACTACTACATGTCAGTGTGGCTACTGAAGCACTACCAGCTTAAAATAATAACCAGAAGTAAAGTTTTTACATCACATCAATAGGTATGCAATACAGAAAGAAAAACATAGTAGTGTATGAAAAGCAGCTGATATAAATATTTGATATACAGTAAATGATACTCACTTTAATCAATTTAAACTGAAATTGCTACTGGCTAGGTAGACTTGTAAAGAACATAATATACTTTCAAAAAGTAATGCAAGATTACATTCTTTAAATACAGATTTTAGTCCCTTTTTTCCCTTAAAGAGCAGAAATAGTGAATGCAATTAAGTTCAAAGATAATCTTCTTCTGCAGAATAAATTCCAAGTTACATACTTGAAAGATTATCTTTTTCAGCACACCTACAAGCTTTAAATCCAACACAATAAAGAATAATTGCTGCAGAAGTAATATGGTTTTCCTCAGAATATATTAATGTTTTGATTAAGGATACTAAATACTAATGTCTCACTTTAGCTATGCTTGCATGAATAATTGTAGTGGTCTATTTACTAACAAATCTCAAAAATGGTACAGGTTTCCCTCAATTTATGCGGTACATGTGTTCCTGGAAAACTGCATTAATTGAATTTGCATAAAGGAAACTCAGTTTACAATGCAAGAAATAAGGACATATGCCCACGGTGGGGAGGGAGGGAGGAAGGGAATAAGGATGGGACTAGGGAAGGGGCAGGAGAAGCGGTGCAGTGCAACCTGTTGGCCACTCCCAGGGCTGCAGCAGGGAGCAAAGCAGAGAAAACTGAGTGGGTTCAGGACCTGGGACATGGGGGTACAGCTCTTGCTGCTATGCGTACCCCAGAAGGGCTGCAGGCTAGGGGGATGTGCTAGGCTCTTCCTGGGGGGCCCTTGCCCCCAGATCTGCATGCAGGAGGAAAGCAGGCTGCCGCCGCAGGCTGAGGACAAGGGCAGCACTGGACTCTGCCCAACACTGGGGGCAGGCTGCAGCAATAGGAGGGGGGCTGCTGCTACCCCATAATTCACTGTAGCCCCCCACACTTGCCCTCCCAGCACTGCCACTGGGAAAAGCCCGGCAGAGCGCCCCCCAGCCTGCACCCCTCCCAGGGTGCATGTAGCAGCAAGAGCTGCACACTGCCATCCCGCGCCCTGCACCCACTCAGTTTTCTCTGCTTTGCTCCCTGCTGCACCTCCAGGAGCAGCCTATGTACTGTGCCATGCCCCCCCACCCCCACATTCCCCGACAGACTTATCTCACTAAGCCCCGGGCCTCCGCTTGTCCCTAATCACCCTTGCCCCCTGCTGCAGCAGTCCTGGGAGCAGTCAACACCACCTGCCTGCACCATGGCACAGTGCAGCCCAGGGGCTCAAGTGAGTAGGGACAAGCAGAGCCCCAGAGCTGAACACATAAGAGTAAATTTACCTTGCATATAACTAATTTGGGATATAAAAAGGATCATCACATAAGAGTGAATTCACATACAAAGAACCCACATAAATTGAGGGAAATCTGTATTTGAATGTAAATCACTTGTACTACATTTTTTTCTGGCACTTCAGGAATTCTTGCTTTTTTGGCAAAAATGCAGTTTAAAAAATGCTCATATTCTCTGACAACAGGTTCTTACATCTCAAAACCCATTCCATACATCTATTTTTTTTTTACCTTTTTCAAAGAGGACACTCTTCAGTACCACAAATAGTAGATAGCATGTTTTTCTTTCAGCATCTACTGATCTACTTTGATCTACTTCCTTTTGGAAGTACTAAAGCATAGTGCAGTATGGGTGTTTACTGTGCTGTGCACATGGCACATGATTACAGTTTGCCGCTTATGTTGCCATAGCAGCATTCTATACCAGAGGAGTGCATCACTACCGCGATGTAGCTGACCATCACATGTAGACCCACATGACCTCTATGTTGTCGTAGCACACTGTACAGTGACACAGCACACCACTACGTCGCTGTAGGGAGATGTGTAGATGAACCCAATGTAGTTTATAAGATACACATAGATGTAAAGATACATATTATAGAAAACTGTACTTAGGAAAATTATGGTTGTGCACATCCAGAAGGAAAATGATACATAAAATTAGACTGAATTAAAAGGAATACTCTAACTATGATATAGTCCATACCCTTGTAACTCCATGATATCACAATACACTGTCTACAATAAATTGTCAGATTCTGCTACCCTACTTCATAATAAATAGAGCCTTTGTACCAATGTGAGGTGAGATGTATTTTATTTAATCACCAAATATTGTCCTAAACACTATGCTGTATTTCAAACAAATATAATGGCAACTACACACGTGTTAGCGTAAGATAAAACACAGCAAGTTATGATTCAATTAAAATCCTACACAATACATTACCTTCCGCCTCGGGCACTGAAAGGCACTACATGGATTCCCAGAGGCCCACCGTCGTTGGAGACTTCTACGAGCTTTACCATATCACTGTGAGACAATGATGAATGAGGGAACATGAACATGTACCGTAAATGAACCAAAAAAAACCCACATAAACGTACATACACAAAAACAGAACATATTCTAGAACTTAAGTAATGGTGATGAAAGCAATGTTAAACACTACATACCTGAATATTAGTCTGATGGCATGAAATAAAATCAATCATCAAAAATAATTTTGTTAATAAAACAAATGAAAATGAGCTAAAGTTTTAAGTAAATTTAATCTGCTATATGACTTGGTGTTATGCAAAATAATGATAAAGTTTTCATTGTTTTTCTTTTCCTTAAGTTACTAGTATATATATTTAAAATATTTCTTTTTTTAATTTTTGTATCAAAGATGCTTCAGAGCAGTATGAAATGCACTTTTTGGACTGTACTGTAACAGCCAAAATATGTAAATAGTGAACATAATCAATTTTCCTTAAAAGCTGTAGTAAAGGCTGTTAATGTCTTTATTCAACTATCCAATAGATAGTCTACTCTAGTCTTTATTACCTCATGGATCAATCCATTTGAGGGCCATTTGCATTTTTATATTGATCCCTTTGCTTTTTGGTATATGAAGAACATTTCATGGTTTAAATTTCTACTTTTTTTATATAATAAGTTTTACTACAATTATTTCTCTTATGTGTACATAGATCCTTAAATTCTGGCTCTTCAAATTAAACTCTTAACTCACCTTTCCAAAGCAAAGGGGCAAATTTGGTTCTCATTGTTGCTATTTGCTTTTAAAAGAGAACTATGAAAAGATAGTTAAATAAAAATATGAGCTCAGAAAAAAGTTATACTGATATCACTATACTTTATTTTAGCCTCGAAGAGGCTGAGAAGCAATACGCCTTAAGCAACACTCACTAACTGCTTTTGTTTATACCCTTTCTACCCCACACCGAGGAAAAATTAAACTAGAATCCAAAAAGCCATACAGCTACAAGCCACAGATGGATTAAGCCAACCCTCCTCATCCATATACAACAACTTAGGGAAATCTCAGGTCTGAATGAAAATCTGAATTTGTGGTTTATGGCCACCAGCAGTGCAGCACACATTTGGAATATTATGCAATGCTATATATGGTACATTTGATAAGTAGCTTGCCTCCAGAGAGCACACCAAGATTACATCTCCATAATCTGCACAGAAACACAGGGCCAAACCCAATGCTAACTGATATCAATAAGAGATTGCCCACTTGCATCAACATTTTTGGATCAGGTCCAGAACTGCCATACCAAATTACAATAATTTAATCCAGAATACTGCGTTTGACCACATGTTGTTGTCTAATCAAGCCTATCCTCATCTTCCCAATTACTCCTGTGAAAAGTTTTTCCATATTTTGTTTTTATTACCCATCCCTATAGCTCTTCCATGTCTCCTGTGCTTTGTTTGGGATAGGATGATGAAAACTGAATGCAGTTTTACAGATACAGGGAAACAAACCACTTAGTTAACAGCATTATAGTATCCAATGTTATTTTCCACCACAGTCTTCAAGCACACTAACTTTTTTTTTTCTGTTTTTTTTGAGTCTCACTGCTCATTAGTCAGAGGTTTTCACTGAGCTGCACAAAACGGCTCACAGGAACCAACTAATTTTGTTCAAGTCCTGAAAGCATTCTAAGAGATGCCTTTTGTTCTTCATCTCTGCTCTACACATCCCTGTTCCAAAGGGCTCTTTTTCTTTCCATTCGGTCTCAGTTTTCCTTTAAGCAAATGAGATGAGGGCAGAGAACTGTAACTGCGATCAATTTGATGAAACTAGAACATTCATGAAGGGCATTAAATTACACAGAATCTACTAAAAGGACACCTAAAGAATGAAAACTGACTTATTTAGATCATAACTGAAACTATTTTTTCTTTGGCTTATTCTATGCTTGCACTAGAGCAGGCATCCTTTTTGCCACACATTCAATTTAGCTTACAGAAGAGCTTCTGCTGCTACTACTGTTTTTCTACTGTTTAGCTCCCTAAAATGGGTCTGCAAAGAAATCCGCCCTGTCCTAATCAATCCATTCTAAGTGGCTTTCAATGTTCTTTGCTGTGTACCAAACCATCCAAGCAGAGGTAATTCCAATTTTGCTCCTAAATCTGACTTCTTCCATGTGCCTCTGCAAGCCCTCCAACAATACTAAGAAAAGCTCCCACTACGCTTCTGAATTTATGAGTTTTGCCTGTAAGTGTACAGAAGAGATGTGATATAAAAAACAAAAAAACAAAAAAAAGAGAACACATGATAAAATGTCCATATAAAAATCAATTAAAAAATAAAAACAAGAGGCATTAAATTTGATGCATATTTTACATACACCAATTAAGAAATAGCACTTTTAATTCACAGTAGCCACATACGCACGAGACACTGACTCCACAGTTTTTACACTGTGCAGACATTTGGTACTTAAATAAACAGTTGCCCGAGTTACTGGACATGCTTCTTTTGTGACACTACTGTGCAGTAGCCAAAGACTGAACAGTAGTGTTGTGTCATGTTTTTTGTCACATGACGCTACTGCACATTAGTGTTACTGCACAGTCAGCATATTGTGCAGACGTGGCCAGCATTACCCGTATTTGTTAATGTATGTAACAGATTAAATTTTAATACCGTACTCTTGTGTTTGCCATACACTTAATTCACTATTTTTAATACCTACACTAAATCAGTATTTCTACCGATAAAAGGACAAATGTAAAAATTTAAAAGCATTATGGGGCAAGTCCTAATCAATATCAAAATGTGGTCTGGGACATTCTCTTTGAAATTAAATTCAAAAGGCCAAACTTGCTCCATTTCAGGTTTCACTGTGAAATCCTAATTGGCTGAACCTTTCCTACAGGGGAGAACAGCTTCAAGATAGCTGCAAAACAGAAAAGTGAGTTGAGCTTGGAGTTTTCCTCGTTTGGGTAGGCCGTCCACATTTGAGATTGCCACAGAAAACTTTTCCTCTGAACTCTTTTATGAATTGTGGGGAGTTGTTTATATCTTTTACATCCAACCACTATTTTCTAGAGAGCCAGTTGAGCCCATTCCCCTCTTTCACTCTATCTTCTATGAAGGTAAAAAATGTATCAGGTCCTACACAGATATGAAGATATTCTGTTCAATGCTGTGACATCTCTACTATAATGATTTTCAGAACAGGTGAAGAGCTCTTATTGGTTCAATGGGCAAAAGGTCTTATGAGCAGTTCCAATTAAAAATGCATTTTTTTGTGTGTTCTTGCTCATTCATAAGGAGTTCTTTGCTACTTTATCTGGATTCTTAAACATTAAAAATGCAATTATATGCAGCAACTTACTCCAGGGAAAAATTTGTTGCATTTTCCAAACCAGTATCTGCATGTCCAACTGGCTCAACTCTACTGCTGTCTTCATCCACCCCATCTTCATCCTGAACATAAAAAAAAATAAATATTCCAGTTCAAATTACAACGGTTATTATATCCAAGCTGGAAATAATAGCTCAACTAATCTATATTATCATTGTACGTCTTTGTGTAACATTCACCTAAAAGATAGGTAATTTTATGCCTACGAAATTATGAAATGCTGTG
Organism: Caiman crocodilus; assembly: GCA_030014935.1. Classification (NCBI taxonomy): domain Eukaryota; kingdom Metazoa; phylum Chordata; order Crocodylia; family Alligatoridae; genus Caiman; species Caiman crocodilus. Next base: position 239,854,518 of record JAGPOW010000261.1, read on the forward strand.
TAGAGAATCTATGCTAAGTTAGGTATAGTTAACAAAGTAGGAACATAAAATGAATTGGTAAAGCATACGCTGCTCACCAATGAATAACCATTCCTTTGGTCTGGTTATTATGCACTTTATTGAAGGGCTCAAATAAAAAGAGACAGCCAATCTGAATTCTAGTTCATTTTAAAAGGCTAAGTTAGTAGCAGTATCAGGTGCTGTATCTATTTCAGAGTTTCCCTGCTACCTTCATGGTCCTGTATTGTTCTGCAAAAAACCAGCATAGACACATAAGAAAACTGACCAACTACTCGGGGAAAAAACGAATATTCTGTCACAAGCAGTAAGTGAACAAATTAAAAATATAAGGGAAAATATGTTTGCACTAGCAAATTGCCCATCAAGAATGATGGAGGGAGGGATGGGGTGGTGGGGGGGAAGTGTGCTAACCCTAACCCCCCCCCACACACACACACCCCCCACTGCTGTCTCCCAGGAGCAGGGGGAAGAAGGAAGCTTGCCCCACCATCCCCTCCAGCCTCCTCTGCCAGCACCCCATGCTGTCACTACTTCCAAGGAGCAGGGCCGTCTGTCTGTCTGTAACATTCTTGGAACACTCTGATTAGTTACTGAAACCAATCAGAGTACTCCAAGAGTGTTATGGACAGGAGGCGGCAGTGTGCCACCATGATGGCAGGGACAGAGGGAAAGGAACAGCCTCCCCCCCATCCACTCGCTCTGTTCCATATCACAACAGTGCTCTACCACCTCCAGGGAGCAGGGCCAGGGATGGGGGGGGGGGAGAGAGACGGATGAAGCCAGGACCGCTGGCCTTGCCCCCCTGCTCTGTGCCCTCTGTCCCCAGCATCATGGCAACACTCTGCCACTGCCACCTCCCATCTGTAACACTCTTGGAGCACTCTGATTGGTTTTAGTAACCAATCAGAGTGCTTCAAGAACATTACAGACAGACAGACAGATGGACTAAGCCCTTTATTAGAACAGAATGTGCATGTGTGTGGGGGAGGGAGCTATGTGCACGCATACATACTTGTGCACGTATATGTCTTCTGGGCAACAATTTTGTTATAACATTTAAAAGCAAGTGAAATGCTAACTATGATGTTTTATGAGTTGACAGTGTTCATTTAAAATATGCAGGTCCAAATCATAAGCCAATGTTTATCTCCCAAAACTGGCTTACATGAGGTATAAATCAGTGAAGTATCTGCACAGCAACCTTGCAAATCTTAATTTACATATATAACTCCACTGAAGTAAGCAAGTTAGAATTACTTTCAAAAGCAGGACTGCGCAGACTATAGCCCTTAGTCATTAAGTAACAGATATTTTGCAATTGTGTTTAAATGTCTTAAACTTATAGAATCACTCATGCTAAGTTAGCTCACAAAATAGTATATTGTTCCTGAAAAAAGAATGAGTTATATGTATTGTTTACTGCAGAACTTCATTAAAAGAAGCTAGGAGCATTTATGACTTCAAAGAGTTAATAGGAACTCTAATGTTAACAGACATTTTACTTTCTGGAAGCTCAAATTAAAAATACATACATTATTCACTGGTATTATAATTTTTAATGTCAGAATTGGGAATACAGAACTTCCAAATTTAGAACAAAGTAATTAAAGGACTTCCATTAGAAAGAGAGAACCCAAAGCATTTTTATAACCATGTTATTCAACAGAAATTTATGCTTTTAATTACCCAGGTGACCAAACAGAAATATTATATTGTAAGCAGTAGGGTTTCAAAGCATAGATTTAGATTCCACAGGCAAAGACATCAATCAGTAAAATGGTAAGTGATGGAGTATGAATTCAGCACAGAGTCAGACAATATATTAAATTATTGAAGAGATATTAAGGCAAAGCACAGGCAGTCAGTAACGTCCAATTGACATTTCCTCTGAGAGTCTGCAAAAATAAGAGGCTGGATGCATCAAGCTTCTATGAGCTGCTGTAGATATGCTTGGTACATCCTGGATAGCAGTGCACTGCATGAAGCCAAGCTACTTGAAGATTGATGATCCTGTGTTTTGAGAGGCTCTAATATGTACTTCTTCGTCATCTATCTCTCTTAAGCACCAGGCAAGTAATACATTTCAAAGGTTAACCAGCATCTTGAACCTGCCTAGAACTGCATTATTAATGCAAACAAGAAGTCCAAATAAGATATTTTCCATACAGATAAAGTTGTTCATAAACTAAATGTAAAGGATAACAACACTAACTCAAAAATATGCAGTAAGATAGCATTTATTTATCTTCAAAGTCACGCATTTAAATAAAAAGTGCACTTGTCCTCAGTGTAATCGTATGCAATATAGATATTTAAGTATCACAGACTAATTAAAATTAGTCAGGTCCAAAATAATATAAACTGAATATAACACAGAAAGGGTGTGAATTGCATTTTAAACACTCAAAAATCAGGGAGCTATTATTATTTATGTAGTTACAGGTTACATGAGAACCAAATGTCTTTCTTACGCTGTACTTTATACATATCACTATTGTAGTTACATGTACAAATCACAATTTTGAACTGAAAGAAATCTTATCCAAAATACTACTTATTATTGTAGCACTTTGGTAGTCAATTTCCCTGCTGTTGTTTTGAGAGAACATTGACTGGTCATAATTCAAATCAATATATTTCAAGAATACACATGCATGATATCAAGACTCAAGTGAAAAACTCTACACTCGAATGTGGAGTCACACACAGCAATAAACAATCATCTGTTTTTATCTTTCGTCATGCAGATACTTATATCTGGAGTTATGCAATTTGGCAGATTCTTATATAGTATGATCATCAGACCACAACTTATCCAAAACCAGAAAATAACAAAACATTTAAAATGCCCGTATCACATATTTAAGTACACATAATTCCTTTTCACCTTCGGCCTTATCTGCTCTTATCTTATTTTCTTGTTGGTTTATTTTTAATTAGATCCTGAAACTATCGTATAATGAAGTATCTGCCTAATTTTACCCGTATCAGTAGTGCCATTACAGTCAACAGGCATTTCCTAGTGACTTAATATGCATTTGCTTCAGCATTTATGAGAAGTCAGAGCCTTCCACCAATTTCTTTATTTTAATGAAAAGGGCCATTTTTGATTCTCTATTAATCATTATCGACAAAAATGAAAGATAATGGACTCAGCATTCGTGTTGCTGACTTTGAATCACATCACTATTTCTCATACATTTTTTACTGAGCATTATATCCGCTATAAGTTTGAACATCTGAAACAAAACTTGTTTCCCACATTTTTTTCACATTTTGTATAGTCAGGGACAGCAAAATGGTCTTCATCAAAAACTTAAGTGCTTGAATAAGGTGCTTAGAATTAGGTGCTTAGAAAGGAAGAGGGTTCTCAACCTTAACTAGAGTATTACTGCCATAATCAACAGATGTGTCCTTTTAAAAAATCTTTAATATTGCAGCAATCAGGCACTCTTTTCTTTGCAATATAACACAGATTTTGATTTACATGGAACTGAACGTAGAGAAAATTGGACACCTGCAGAGGGATTTAACTTAAAATTCTGATTTACTAAGAAGAGTAACTAGCTGTGAAAATCTCTGCATCAAGCAGTTACTTCTTTATTTAGAAAGCAGTTTTCTTCCTGAATAGCAAAATCCACCTGTATATGCTATTATTGAGATAAACCAAGGAGGTGCATTATATTTAGCAGGACAAGGGCATTCTAAAAACTCAGCAAGAAACATAGCTCAGCAGGCTTTTGCCACAAAATATATTTTTGTCTAAACCCCTGGTAAAAATTTATATACACAACACTGCAATATATCCTATACCAAAAGAAACAAGACATTGCAGTGCAGTTAAATAACAGAAACAAAGGTAAATCTTTCAAATTATTTGTAGCTTAGATAATAGTTAAATTCAACATTCCAAGGCACTACATCCTCCTTCCATATAAATCTCTGTGCAGTTTGAGTCCTGTAACAATCAATAAGCTTGTACACAGATATACAGTAGCAGATTTTTTGGAGAGATATGCAGTTACAAATAAAACCATTGAATATGGATGCATAGTATTTTTTTTTGAAAAGTATTGAATTTTGTATTATTTTTAGAGAAAGATTTATAATAAAATAAGTATTCTAATTAAAGAACCCACAGCATCTCGTATATCAGCATCCCTGCGCTTCAAAATGGTGGTGGGGGTGATTTACCTAAAGCTCGTCAAGTGAGCTTTAGATAAAGCAACTCCGCTGCCATTTTAAAATGCAAGGGCACTGATACACAAGACACAGAGGCTGGCTAGAGTGTGGTAATTACCATGCTCCAACAGATTTGATTAATAAAGTCTGCTCCAATATGCTGTAGTTACAGAGCACCAGAGCACCCTCCACGCTCATGTAACTACATTCACTGCCAGATTTAATGATGCCTGTTGAATATGAATTCAACAAGCTTGTCCATATATATTATGAAATAGTCTTTAATTACATCAGAGAATAATATTTCTTCCCACCCACGACATAGTGCTCAGGACAGACCTACTCTGTGGAAAGCAAGATTGTGACATGAAAGAGACCAACGTCATCTTCAATTTCAGGACCCATCATAAACTCCCTTTAGCCCTATTATCTCTCTCAATCACTATCAAAATGCCAGCATATGTGAGCCTCTGTTATTCACTTCTTAACTTTCAAAAAAGCACCTCTTATGCTACCCCTCACACTTGGGAGGAGTTTTCTGTAGATAGTTGCATAATCACTTCATTATTTTATTTCAAAATGTTGCTTAGAACTCTGCTTTGCTGTAAGACACCAAACTCAGCCAATGGGAGCGGTGCTGAAGCATATACAGAATGCTGAGCATTCAAAACTCAGCTCAACAGAATGCCTCAAATTGGGCATCCAGACTTAGCAAACTGTTCTAGTTTAATCTAAAAGCCTCAGTTCCCCACCAGTGGAAGGGAAATTACAGGCCCCAGGCCCTCATGTAACTCCGATTTGATAAAAAAATTAATTAATTCATGTTCAGAAAGCACTCACCTACTCTGAATGCACATCATAGAAAAGACCATACCAAATTAATAATTTTCTCTTCAAAGTAGGGTTTGACTGAAATACAGCAAATAAGATGTGGGACCACAAGCTGAACACTGTATTTACTCAAGAACAAGAGGAGGTTTTTCCTCCCAGGTGGCCTGGAGAAAAAAGCCCCTCACCTTGTAATCGGATACAAGGAAATCTCTCTAAATACATCGTCTATCACTAAACTGCTGCCGAAAGCAGCACATCATCAGCAATGGAAACCAACTATGAAGTTCATTAAATGTAGTCTTTACTGAGCAGGACCATAAAACACATGGCCCACAATGATCAAACATGAGAATGAGATCCATTTCATTTTGTTTTGGTCCTTAAAAAAAAAAAAGCAGGTGGGTATTCCCTCCACAGGGAACTGGCACTGGGCCTGAAAGTACTGCAACACCTGACTGGCACCAGAAGGGCCAGCGTCAGCTCTGAAACTTTCCCCTTGCTGCCAAAAATGTTGAACTTCACCAAAAATGCTTGAACTTCACCAAGATGTTAATGGAAACCTACCACAAAGGTTGGTGCAGCCCATCTGAGTAAGACATATGGTAGTGCTCATCAAGCACTAAGTTTGGTTTCCCCAGGAAATTTATCACCTTCCTAAGACTCCTTGATGACCAGATGACTGCCTCCATCCTATGCAGTGTCTCTGCTACAGAGCCCTTTGCCATTTGAACTGGTGTCAATTTGGGTTGCACGATCACACCAGTTCTGTTTCTATCTTTGTTGCCATCATCAAGATGTTTCCATCCATCCTGTGCTAGGTGCTGATGCCATGTGGCAGACGGTCCTGGATGAACCTTTTCAAATTTCTCCTACCTCCCTACCAAAACCAAAGTTGCTTCAGCCTCAACTGTGGAACTTCAGTATGCCAATAATTGTGCTGTCATTGTATATACTCAGCACGAGATACTAAAAGAGCAGAAGACTAATTCTACTGCACATTAGCATGTCACAGTGAAAGCCATGCTAATGCACTAACGTGCAGCAGTATTAGTCTACTGCACATTAGCATCACTTAAAAGATGTGCACTGGCACCACTGTATAGCAGTGCCAATTATCATGCATTAGTACGTGTTATTACCGTGTGTTAACACACATGTAGACGTGCCCATTAAAGAGGACTCTTAACTGCTTCTCTCAAGCACACTAGTGCCTGGGACTGACCCTTAATGTCAAAAAAACAAAGGTCTTTCAACGGCCTTCTCCAAGCCAATCAATTCCTTTGGCAAAGATCCTCGGTGACATACAGGAGCTGGAGAAAACAGAACTCTGCATACCTTGGAAGCCATCTCTCAAAGAAGGCCAACATCAGTGAGGTGATCCAGTAGAGGATCTGATATGCCAGCTCTTCCTTCAGATGACTAAATCATCATGTGCTCAATGATCACAACATCAGAACTCAAACAAAACTCCTAGGCAGTGGTAATCCCAACTCCTCTATAGCTGTGAAGCATGGGTGACCTACAGAGACCACCTGAAAAGCCTGGAATGCCTGTGCTACCTCGAAGTGGGAAGATGAACACACAAATGCCAGTGTCCTTACCAATGCTAACACCATCAACATAGACACACTGATTATTCAACATCAGTTGCAGTGGACATATCTGATGCTCATTTACCAAAACAACTTCTATACTCCCAACACAGCCAAGGAAAAAGACGAAAGAAATGCTGAAGCCAAAGGAAATGCTTCAAGGACTCTAAAGGCAAACATTAACTGTAGCGTTGATAACAGAAGTTAGAAAAATTAACCCAGGACAGGGCTACATAGTGATGCCTTGCAAAAGGAGGTAAACCTTTCTTTAAGGAAAACTCTCACCCCAGAGGGAGAAAAACAACAGAAATGGAAGGGAAGGAAGGAAACGAGACCAAGGAATCTGTGGTCCAACCCTCCCTTTAACCACCACCTGTGGCAGCTGTCAGAGTCTGTGGCTCTAGGATAGCCCTTCTTAGCCCTAAAAAATTCATCTACAGCCCTTAACTTGACTCATAGCAGTAATCATCCTCGACTGTGAGGGATCACTGCCACTGCTGACAAGTGCCGATCAGGCACAGTCCCCCTCATGGTCAACACTTTTTCATGTCATTTAAACCATGATATTGTATACTGTTTATCCAGAAATCATCACATCATCGAAATTAAGAGCTGGAAGGGACCTTGAAAGATTGTCGGATCCAAACCCCCTGCTCTGGGCCAGAATACTGCCAAGATCAAATAATCCCAGCAAGTTGTCTGTCCAGTCTCCTCTTAAAGACCTCCAAAGTTGGAGACTGCACCACCTCCTTGGGAGGTCTATTCCAGATTCTGCTCACCCTTACTGTAAAGAAGTCCTTCCTTACATCCAAGCTGAAAGCATCCTTTAACACAGGGGCAGGCAATTATTTTGGGCGGAGGGCTGCTAAACAAGTTTTGGTGAGCTACTGGGGGCCACTTGGGTAACCCCAGCCCTTAACAGTTGCCCTGCCCTCTGGGTGCTATACTGGGACCAGATGTCCTGCCCCCTAACCCCTGACTTTTGCCACCAGAAGTCCCTCCCTCTTGATAACCACCGCTCCCCATACTTCTGGGGAAACAGGGGATTCTATCCTAGAAACAGAAAAAAACAAATCATACACTGTAAGTCAAATACTTACTATAATCTATTTTAATTTTAATACAAAATATTTGTCATGACGTGATTGTGTACTGTATATAAAAGAAATTGCATAACAACTCAAAATGAAGTGTCACTTTTTTAGTGTGTGTTGGGGGGGAGTTGTGAGACAGTGTGGCTACATAGGGGGCAGAGAGCATGTTGGAGTGTTTGTATATACTGATGGAGGTTGTGGGAGAAGGGTGCTGGGTGTGCGGGGGGGGAGGGGGTGTCAGGACCCCCATACATTTCCACATGGTATGCAGCCCACACTGCCTGGCAGCAGCAGCAACAGGCAGGGAGGTCAGCACATGCATGGCTCCGGGCAACGCAGCACAGGACGAGGGAGCAGAGCCTGCCCTATCAACAGGGCTTCATGTCATGTGCCTGCAGCTCCAACACTCGTGTCCGGGGAAACCCTGCACTGGAACCTGCTGCCTCCCCTGCTCCATGCTGCCCAGGTCCCCACACTCTGTAGGGAGTGGAGGGAGCCCTGCCCCCTGCTTCCCAGCAGAGTCCAGCATGGGGCTTCCCTGCTGCGAGTGCAGAACTGTAAGCGTGGAGCCCCTGCAACAGAAACAGCCAACTCTGTGCTGGTGGCAAGGAGTGCACCCCCGTGCAGCCCGCCCAGACACTTCTATCTCGGAAGCTCTGTGTTGCATGCCTGTAGCTCCTGCATTCCCACAGAGGAAGCCCCATGCTGGCCTCCACAAGGAAGCAGGGGGTAGGGCTCCCTCCACTCCACTCCACAGGTGGGGACCTGTGCAGCAGGGAGCAGGGGAGGCAGCAGGCTCCAGCGTGAGGCTTCCCTCACTGCAAGTGCTGGAGCTACAGGCGCATGGCACAAAGCCCCAGCAATAGGGCAGGTTCCACCCCCTCCCCCCCGGCAGCGCTGGCCACAGCCATGCCCCACCAGGCACCTGTGCCAGGCATGAGCACCCTGATCTCCCTGTCTGCTGCTGCTGCTGGCAGCTGGGACTGCATGCCATGGAGGGAGTGTGTGGGGGATCCCTATTCCCCCCTACCCTCACCAACACCCATACCCTGCCCATCTGAGCTCTACAGTCCCTATGTCCCTCTGGGCGCAGGCTCCACACTGCACTCCTGCCCAGCTGCAAGTCCCCTCCCCACCAGCTCTGCCACTTCCCTGCCTGCTGCCCCAAGTGAGCAGGTTCTGGCTGCAGCAGGAGCCCTTCCTGAAAGCTGCTTGTTGGGCAGAGCCCTTCTACCCGCGAGGGTGGAAGCAAGGGAGTTGGACGCATGGGGGCGCTTTGCTCCCACCCTCATGGGTGGAAGGGTTGGGCGGCGTGCAGTTCTTTGCGGGGCACCACAGGCCAGATGAAAGTGCCTGGTCAGCTGATCCAGCCCATATTTTGTCTACCCCTGCTCTAACTGAATCCCTGTCATACCCTCTCTCAGCCTGGCATATATGACTAATGTAGCCCCACTCTCCAAACAGTGAAGCTGAACTAGGCTGCCCTGCACCTAATCTGAACCTGCATATATATTTTTGAAGCACACCAGAACTTGTGACAAGAACACCCAGTTCCAGTCATGAGTGGTGGCTAATGGGCAAAAAGGTATTAACCCCTTTGTGGGGGTATCTGGAGTATACACACATACTAAGCAGTGTTGAGCTGTGGCGTCACCATGCCTTGAAATGGTGTTGGCTTTAATGGGATGCAGCCCAATGAACGATGTAGTAAATCACAAGCCTTTGGCTTTGGACTAACATCATGCACAGTTCATACTACATATGTGTGCCAAAATGCAGTTCAAAAGTGTGTTAATGGAGCACCTGTGCTAAAATTTGCAGCAGGTTCAAAAAAAGGTAACATACATCAATTCTGGATGTACTAAAAGTGTATGGGTAATATATGCAAATTGCCACAGCCATGCTTAATTTTAAGGTTATTGTTTTTGAATCTGCTCCTTACTTCTATGTGCTCAGGGAGAGCAGAGTCTGACAGTAATAAGAAGAGGAAGGCTCTGCTAAGGGAAAAAACTGGAGAAACGCAGAGCAGAAAGTGTGACCTGATTCCCCACAATATTTACTTTCATTGTTATAATAGTGGGAGGGAGACAAATTCAAGGCAAACCTCCAGTAATTAGATTCTATATCTGGAAAATTATAAATAATATATTTGTTGTGGGGGGGTTGTCTTATAATCAGGGTCATCTCTATTCTAGTAAATAGGGTACTTACTCATTAAGTAAACACTCTCCATTCTATGCACTGAATAAGGCAGGGTTTCTGTAGAAAAAGTGTCATTAAATCATACTGTAATACAAGTTAAGGGAGCCGTTTTAATATTGAACAGACAACCTGAATTTTAGCCTTACCTTATTTTTGTATGCTTTATTTTCCAACCTTAAGAATGTCCTTTTAACATAGGAGAGAGAGAGAGAGAGAGAAAAAGAGACACAGAGACAGTACGCACGTAGACATGCATACATTCACTTTTTCTGTCCTCATTGTTAAGTCCCAGCTCTCCAAACTTTGGTACAGTCAACTCTTTTCCCTCCCTGATCCAGCTCTTTGCTACCCTTGCATTCAAATTCTCAGCTTCTTCCTTTGTACTGCCTGTATGTTAGGAAGGGGACTACTGGAAGTATAGGAGAGAAAATCTTCCTGGTGGCACCTCAGCTTAGAGCAGCTATTGTAAGATAGGTTCTTGTAGTCCTGGGCTGGAGCAATTGACCTCTGCTAGCTCTACGGGGATGGTCCAGGAACAGCTTAGATAGCATTAGATCGGGGTGGGCAATTATTTTGGGCAGAGGGCCGCTTATCAAGTTTTGGCAAGCTATCGAGCACCACACGGGTAGCCCCACCTCTTGACAGGTCCTACGCCCCCGGATCACCATCTTGGGACTGGAAATCCCATTCCCGTAACCCCCAGCCTTTGCCAAAACCCCTCCTCTTGCCCTCAAAAAAGCTCCTTTCAGCAAGGGGTTTTTTCCAGTTCAGAACCAGAAAATTACCAAATAATATTCTAAAAAAATCAAACATCTACAACATTCATTAATCTGATTTCAAAAAATATTTTTGTCCTGATTTACATGCGTTTGTGTAGTGTACACAAAGGCAATCACACAACAGATTAAAATGAAGTCTTACCCTTGTATATGTGGGTGGGTGCAGGGCATGGGGAGGGTGTGGGTATGTGGGGGGTGTGGATAGGTGTAGGGTGCGGGGTATGTGGGTGGGTATGGAGTTTGTGGGTCAGCTATGTGTCAGGGGGAGGGTGGCTATGCAGGGGTGTGGGAGTGGGGCTCTGCGTATATGGAAGTGACAGGGGCGCGTGGGTGCATGTGTATCGTGGGGTGTGCCTGTGGAACTTACCCTATGAATATACACACACACACGCATGCGCACACAGAGTGCCTCCGTCACTACACGCGCACGCACATACACGTACAGTGCCTCCCTCACTACACTCGCACTCCTTTCCTCATTGTTCTGTCTCTCTCTCCCCCTCCCTCATTCCACAGATACACACGGACACTCACATCCCCCCTCCTTCTGTCCCTCCCTCTCCTGGCCCCACGTACTGGTGTGGCCCAGTGCTCCCACAGTCCAGCGATGCAGCCCTTGACCACGTGATGCTGAAGCCCATGTGCAGGGAAGCCGTGAAAACCAGAGCAGGCAGAGGTTTCTGGTTGCGGGGCACAGGGCCAGGCCAGCCTTGCTCCTGAGTCCTGCCAGCTTTCCCTGGGTCCTACTGCCCCTGGCTTCCACCATCTTTAACAGGTAGCCAAAAGCAGATAAATATTAATTTTCTAAACTTTTTATGTGCCCCGCAGGCCAGATAGAATGGCCTGGTGGTCCAGACCCTGCTCATGGGCCATATTTTGCCCTCCCCTGCATTAGATGCTGCAAGAGGCTTTGGAACACTTAGTATATTAAGACAGGTTCTTTGAAGATTTTAGCTGCAAGTGCTGGCAGTGTTCTACAGAAATGTTTCAAATTTAATTAATTTGGAAGGCTTTTTCTAGGGATGATGCAACTACATCCTAGTACAACTACAGACAACTGAAAAATACATCTTGGGAAGCGTCTGACAATGACAACACAATGCTTACATTAACAAGATAACCTTTCCTTTTCCTCAACCCCCACTACTTCTGTTCTCTTGCCATTATCTGTACTGATTGTTTTGTTTATGATGGCAGGAGGTGGGGGGCGGATAGGGGGAGATATAGATACAAAGCGAGAGCAAGCGAGAGCGCGTGCAATACAGATAGAGATGAGAGCACATGAGAGTCAGTGAGGTGAAGGCAGGGAGGGAGGGAGTCAGTATTTGCTATTAGTCTCCTGGCAGCAGTGTTTTATGAATGTTTGTTTGGTTTCCTGCAACATCAAGTAGCATCTTTCTCTGTATAATCAGGCTTGATAGGAAACAGCTCCTAAGAGACCTATTTCCTGTGTCTTAACTAGCACAAATGGATCAGCATCAGGTTTTTGCGCTAATGTTCTCACTTCATGATTAACTAGCCAAATCTCCAGGGAAAAACAGTTTTCAATCAAATGTGAAGAAGAGTTACAAATATCATATAAAAATGGGATGTTTTCTCTCTTTCATGCATAAATATACATATGAATACAATTATATATGACTAGATAGATTAATATAATTATAAAGGAAATTTTGCATTCTCTAGCAATCCCATATTAGATACAAACATACCACCAGCACCAGGTAAAGAATCCAGAGTGCAAGCAACAACTTAAATAAAAAGTTTTAAAAAATACCACTAAAAAAAAAAAAAATCAAATGAACCATTTGTATTATAAAATAACAGAGAAATAGAACTGGAAGGGACCTCCAGAGCCCTCTAGTCCAATCCCCAGCATGAGGCAGGATCGTCCCTATCCAAACCATCCTATACCTGCCATAGTCTAAACTCTATATTAGATACCATCAACTCCAACAGAACACTATGTTTAATACTATAGGCACTAAAATGGCCCCACAGTATGCCAACCTTTTTATAAGCCACCTGGAAGAAGACTCTCTCAATAACTGCACCATCAAACCCTTGCTATACTTAAGATACATCGATGACATCTTCATCATTTGGATGGAGAACCTGCAATCTCTGACTGAGTTCCATCAGAAATTCAACAGTCACCATCCCTCCATCTGACTTTCTCTAAAATACTCCAGCACCAACATCTCCTTTTTAGACACAATGATCAGTCTCCAGAAGGGTAAAATACAGACCACAGTATACAAGAAACCCACAGAGCAACATATATATCTGCACAGAACCAGAAATCACCCGAAACACACCAAAAAAGCTGAAAACACACCAAACCACACAGCCAAGCCCTCAGACACCACCGCATCTGTACTGAAGAGAACACCCGGGATTGCCACCTCACCAATCTTAAAAATGACCCAGCAAGGACACTCCTCCAGAGAGGTAGATTGCACGTTTGAAAGAGCCACCTGGATACCACGTGAAGAACTGCTGCAGTACAGAAGAAAACCCCCCACAAATCACACACCGCTGGTTATGACACATCACCCCTCCCTTGAACCTGTACAGAAAATCCTCAAAAACTTACAACCCATACTAGACAGAGACCCTATTCTTAAAAAGATCTTCCCAGAGCCACCCATCCTAGCCTTCAGACAAGCACCCAACCTCGCCAACCTCATCACCAGAAGCAAACTTCCTCAAGCCCAGAACACACCAAAAGGATCCAGACTGTGCCATGATAAGAAATGCAAAACCTGCCAACACATCTCC
>JAGPOW010000261.1:239869831-239884990 GCA_030014935.1 Caiman crocodilus
CCCCCATAACTTCCCCTCCCAGAACCATTGCTGCCTGCCCTGAGAGCAGCTCAGCCTAACCCAGCCCAGCCCCCTCTTGGGAAAAGCCCAGCATAGCCCCAGCCCCAGCAGACCCTTGTCCCACCCAGATCCAGGGGTGCATGGCCCCCATGCCTCCTGGGGCATGTCTTGCAGCAGGAGCTGTGCCCCTTGGATGAGCCGCTCACAGCTCAGTTCCATGTCCCTCCCCAACTGTGCAGTGCCTGCCCCAGAACCAGCCCCACTCCCTTGCTCTCAGCTCCACATATGCCCCTCCCCATCCCTGCTGCAGCTGCAGCTGCTGGAAGCTTGTGGCAAGGCTGCCTTGTGGGCCTACCGCTGCCCCACGTTTGGCAAGGCTAAGCCCCATTAGCCACCACCTTCCACGTGACCTTGTAGAACAAGAATGCTGCATATGAACTGACTGAACAATACATTTGCCAAACATTATGCACAGAAATTCAGGAGTAAGCTTCACTTGCTTCTCTCATTTGGTAGAACCAGCTTCAGTCTACCTACTGTTACTGGCATGCCTTTAATAAAGAAGGGGCTTTAACATAATTATGAAGTGATGGCTTGCCAAAGAACAATGAAAAATGCTGTAAAACTTAGATAGCAGACTGATGTAAATGCTTTCATCACCCTTCCCCCTCCCTGATTTGGTAGCCTTTTGAATGGTCTTGGCATGCCAATGGAGAAGATAACTGAAAAATGAATAACTTAATTTACTCAGGAACTCTGAACACACCAGGAGGAAAAATGATGGCAATATTAGCCTAGCACACACCAAGAGGAAAAATGATAGCAATATTAGCCTAGCACTCCTTTGCATTTTCCAAACCAATGCTCGTAGCAAAACAACAGCTAAGTACTCTAATGGTATTATGATGTAGAATATATTAGTAATTAAGGGTTAAACTGCATTAGCCTGTCTTAGACACAACACTATCCTGCTGCACAAGTAGGGACACACTTCATTTACAGTTTTGCAGATTTTGTGGAAACCACAAAATCTAGGATTGTCCACAAAAACCAGCAAAAAAACCCAAACTTAGTAAAAATAAAATGCTGGCTCCACAATGGGAGCCAGCAGTCCCTGGTGCTGGGAGGGGAAGGCACTGCCTGCAGAGTGTCATGAAGGGCAGTAGACAAGATAGCAGCCTCTCCCCACTGGGGCCTCTTCCAATCAGTACAAAGGAGCAGGGTGGCATGAGAGGCAACCAGCAATCAAGATGACAGCTGCCTCCCCATCCATTCTCCCCCTGTGGCTTCTCTGCCAACTACCACTGAGGAGCAAGGCTGCCATAAAATACCTATGAAATCAGCTCTGCATGCCACAAGCAGACCACAAAAAAACCTGCATCCTGCCACGATTTATGTAGATCCCTACATGCAAATTCCATAGACTTAAATGTAGTGATTCTATGAAAGGGGCTTATTACAGAGACGATGAGCACTGAATGGACTGGAAGAAAATAACACCATCTCATTCTCACAGGTTCTCTCGCTGGTTAAGTTTGTGACACTTCAGAAGAATGGCTCTCACTGAGGGCCCTTTGCACTTATTCTGAGGGCAGAGGCCCACACCAAATCTCTAAACTGGTCAGAATTCTTCAGTCCTCAACATACAACTTTATTTGTATCACTAAATAAAGTGTTAGAAATTACAGGACTGATATTTCATTGCCCTGAACCTGTTGTCATCTACAGAACTGCAACATAAATGTAAAATGCTCTCTGGTTACACTCTTCGTGTCTGTAATAAAAGGCCTATTACAAGGATGGAATTGGAGGCAAAGGAGACGAAGGCTTTATTCCTAACTGTACCACCAACTAGCTATTTAACCTTGGAGAAATCAATTCAACTTTATAATTCTCAGTTTCTTTACTAGTTTATTGAGGATGATACTCACACAAGTTTGGAAAGGGCTTTGAGATCACTGGATTCTCTGAACACAGTACTTCTTGCAGCAGGTATACTACTTACTTCTTATTTCTTGTCATTCAGGTATAAGATGTGCAAGTTTGGTTAAATCTATCAGGTGAGAATCATCTCTTCCTTTTCCAGCCATCTGATACATATTTGGCCTACTTTTTAACTCTTTTTTAAAAGTGATGCAACCTTGTTCTGGGATCCAAAAGAGCAGAACAATCAGTTATAACAACTTGCAGAGCAACCCAGAACCAAAAAAAATTAAATCATGTTAAAACATGTCCAACTGGGGCTTTCATTTGCTTATGCACATTTAATTGCTGGTAGCAAAACCTATTGACGAGTCAGATAAGGAATAAAAAAATGAGAGCTAATAGGAAATTACTGATCTTGAATGCACTAAATATGCAAATCAAACTGCTGCATATGCAAAAACTTTCAGTAAAATACAATCCATCTACTAGCTTCTCAGAGAACTGACCAATACAGAACCATAAGCAATTCCATTTTATTATTCCATTTGCAGTATGTGTTTCAGACTTGTATATAAATATTTCAAATTCCAACAAAAGGATTCATTTTATGTAACTGCATGGCTGTATATGTTGTGTTTCCTAATTTCTCCCTGAAGTATCTACATACATTTCCGAAGAGTAAACTATGTGTTTAAAGCTACACACACGCACAACTCCTCCTCCCACCCATAGCCCCACACATAGCCTTGACCTTACAACTTCTTGCCCTAATAACATTTCTGGCAATACATATTCTTACTGTATAATTTGCAGGCTTACATATGGAATCTATCAAGATCTGTCTGTTTAAAATAAATATAGGGGTTAATATTTAAGACAAATGAATATAGTTATTACATTTTGCTGTTAAGAGATCATGGCTAACATTTTTAAATGGATAGACAGTATGATGTGTAATTCATTTAGCCAGGAAAATTTAGGTCTAATGCCAAAACTGTTTTCATATAGATTCTGATTTTATTTGGTCTTTTTCTTTTTTTGGGTAATGGAATCACAAGGAGGTCAGGTAATTTATTCCAAGGTCATGCTGTGATTGTGCATCTTGGAATGAATTAGAACTCAAGTCCCTCTTGACTCCAATTACTAGATGACAACTTCTCAATGATTCATTCGGAAGTTCAAATCAAAAGTTCAAATGAAATTGAAAATGGTTTAACAAGTTACTTTACAGATTATTTCACTTTAAAATGTTGCTAAACAAGGTAACCATACTCTCTTTAATCTCTTAAATCTGAATCCAATTTCAAAACTAAGTATATAAACTCAAACTCAATAAAATATCTGAAAATAAAACAACCTAAATATTATGGGTCAAGTTTCACTAAAAGATGTTAAAAATCAAGGACACTTGATATCAAACACAATGCACTGATTTAGCACAAGTAGTAGGCACAATAACTTCTTAAACCTATACAAATATTACAAAAAAATCTATAAGTGTACTCAAAATAAGCATTTTATTTTAATCTTTTTAATTGATGACAGTTTTACAAAAGAATATTATTCTACCTAATACTGTCACTAATTAAAGGGAAATTCGGCAGAGAAAGAGCCCACCAAAACATCTAATATATATAAATATGGTGAGCCAGAAGCAAGTATCACAACCAAAAAACATCCAGAAGGTCATTATGACAATGTGGCTAACATTTCATTAAAACAGAAGAAGAAAACAAACTGTGTTAAAAGCCAATATTCACAAAACAGTGATGCATCTGTTTTCTCCATGAAGTACTCTGATAAAAGTAGGTCAAGTTAAGTGTGTCCATTAGTTCTCCTATAAATAGACCACTTTGAGTTCACCTGCTTGTAACTAATGTAGAACAACAGAATTTTTAATATTTTTTGCTTTAATCTGACAGGGTAGGTTAGTGCTACAGAGAAAAAAAAATGTCACACAGTCCTATGTGATTTTTAAAAGTAGGAGAAATGACATTGAATATACAGAATGAGGGCACTAATATTTTCCCTACAGAAAAACTAATGTATAATAAACCTCTACCTAGAAACTGAGAGATCTGTGATATTTCTATAGAGATATAATACGTATGAATCGCATAGTCTTCCCTTGATACAGAGACAAAGAGAAGAAAATTCTGCATAAATCATTTTACATTTCCTTTGTAAAGATGGTTACATTATTCACCTCACCTTCACAAAGTCCATGGCTACATGCTTTTCATCCTTGAATTAATTTTTTCTTCTTAATATGAAATAGCATTTCTTATTTTGGAACCTGAATTTGTCATTAGGCAACTTTCAAACTAGTCCCATGGCTTTTTTATCCTTATTCATTTTTTTAATCAGAAATAGTCCCAGGCTGCCTAATTTGCAGATCTATATCACCGTGCAAGGATTTTACTTGCTTCAACTAAGTACAGTTCCATTTGATTCCCTTGAGTACTGAACACAACAGTCAATCTAGAAGTGAACTAAAAGTGTAGTGTTCTGCTCTCTGCCACTTTGAAAATCATCTTACTCATTCAAGCATTTTAATATAGAAATTCAGTTCCTTACACAGCACTATTTAGTGATGCAGATTAATAAAATCCTTTGCTTTAAAAATAAACTGCAATACAAAACATGTTGCAATAATGCATGAATTTCTATATATTGACTGTTTAAATGCAGTATGTGATCTTAACTTTCCATTTCCTCCCATTTAGAGGGAGGAAAAAGTGGGATAAAAATATGTGGAAGTTTTCAAATGGACTTTAGGGGATGTTTTCTTTTTGTTTTATTAACATCATTCACTATTATTAAAATGAAAGAATTAAAAAAAAAATCCAACTTGCACTCTGCTATTTATTAAATGAGCTTACTACATGCAATGCTTCTTGAAATAGGCAGCTTCTGTTTTAAGCTATTTTGCCACAGGTTCTCACACCCAA
This sequence comes from Caiman crocodilus, assembly GCA_030014935.1. Taxonomy (NCBI): domain Eukaryota; kingdom Metazoa; phylum Chordata; order Crocodylia; family Alligatoridae; genus Caiman; species Caiman crocodilus. The sequence goes on from JAGPOW010000261.1 coordinate 239,874,709, forward strand.
GGACAAATTTATGCTTTGAATTTCAAAACTGATGACTGAAGCAGGTGTCATTGTAGAAACTCATGATATTTTTTATCTATATTGCAAGTCTATTCCATTTATAAAGCCAATGTTAGAGGCAAACCCATGGCCCTTTGGATGCATCTCAATCCATTTTATTGTTTTGTGGTTTCATTTCCGTTTTTAGAATCATATTCCTATATTTTTACACCTCCCTGCACAAACTAAAACTAAGCCAATTAAGCCTCCACCGTGAGACATTTTCTTGTGCAACACAGACTTTACTGCAAGGGACCAGGAAAAAAAAACCTTAACAAAAAATGCTACAGCATTTTTCATTCTTCTTTGGTCAATTAGTTTTGCTGAAGTCAATGTGAAAAACAATTTCAAACTTCTCACTAAATGCTTCACTTATGAATTTGCTATTTCAACTGCCTACAGGGTTACAATCTGGTCCATGACAATTTTATTAATTTTTTAATCAAAAGCATTAAATCAAACTAAAAACAAAAAGTACTTCACACTTCTCCAGTGCCTTCCAGCTGAGTATGGCAAAGCTCTGCACAATTTATTAATGAACACAGCTTTATAGCACCACCAAGAGACTATGGAATTTTATTCTCCACTAGGGTTGGAGCCAAGATTTGGCAAAGAGGGACTGCAGAGGAGTCTACACCCCGTCCCAGCCTCCTCCACTGCAACCCACCATTGTGGACAGACTGAACTCAGCTGTTCCAGGAGTGAGGAATGAAGCTTCAAAGCCACTCCTGCCTGTTCCAGCAACACTGTGCAGGGTCTGGGCTCAGCTGTAACAAGAAGCCCCTTCTTGTCTGCATCCCCCATTTTGTGCATTTCTTTTTCCTTCTAAGCATTGGCAGAGATCTAGCACGCTCACTGAGTGAGTGTAGCAATGCTCAGAGCAAGCCAGAAAGCTGAAGTGGCTTTCTATAGGAGAAACCTAGAAACTGCATTTACATATCAGTTAAACTCAGAGTCACTAAAGAAAACAAAACCTAAAATATCGACTTCAAAGACTCTAAATATCTCCTGGTGCTAACCTAACTCACTTCCTATCCCCAGTAGCCTTTGATCCTTACTACCTCACACTGCATTTTTATACATTTCTCACAGTGCATTTTTCACCTGTCTCAACTTTACCATGATATTTTGTATTTTATACTTTTAAACCCTTGAGGAACATACTCCCTGTAGAATGAAGTTACTCTCTGGACCACTGTTAAAAACTTCATTGAAACTGTAATTGTAAAGTAATAAACTCTGTTGTATTGAGCTGGTTTCTTGAGTGAACACACACATGTACGAGTCAGTAGGACAAAGCAAGAGCTTCTCTAGTTGTTAATTGACAATAGTGTAACCAGAGGAACTTACCATCACAGAACTCTACCAGCCATTCGAAGCTAATCAAGCCACTTGGAACCTGCACTGAATCAATCAAGTCAAGGGTAGACTCCCAAAATTGCACCACTGGGTGAAACCCTCAGTGACTGACTAACAGCTATCATGCTAATCAAGACCCATGTGGGACAGCGACCTCCAGACTGGGTAGCCAAGATGATGTTGGGGGATCACACAAGTCAGCCAGAAAGGGATAAAGGCAGTGACGCATGACCCTCAGGGGCGCCCTCTCATCCAGCACCTGACTTACCGAGACAGAAGGACATGCAGGCAACCCCCTTCTGGAGAACACATTGCCTTGATGGTCAGCTTCTTTCAACAGCAGACTCCAGGGCCTTTGATAGGTAGATATACTGACACCAGGGCTCTCAATCACTACAGCAGCTACTAGACACCATACTACATGGGTTTAAATGACATGGGTTTGAATGAGTGAGGGCACGTGCACACATTAAGGTGACCAGTACCCCTCATAACTCAAGAGTTTGCATTTATGACTTCATTGGTAATTTCACATCCCATACAATAAATTAAAATTTATTATGATCCTGTGAGTTGTTCCTTTGTAGCCAACACAGCAACAGTGGCAGCAGAAGCAATGAACAAGAAGGTGGGCTTCCCCCAGCCTGGCCAGTCCCCTAGGAGCAGTCATAGAGAGGGGAACCACTTCCCCTGCCACCCTGCTGCTACTCCCCATCCCCAACTGAGCTCATCCCACACATAGGAGCCGCTTTGAACCTTTCCCCACCATCAGGACAGTGGGGAAAGCAAAGCAGGAGGCAGAGGAATCAGGGCGAGAGGGTGGGGAAATATACCCTTGAGCATGACGGGGAAAGAAAGATTGTTACCTACTTTGGGAACTCAAAGAAGTCCCCAGACACTCCCACTGCACAGTCCAATCCGAAAGGACTGCACCCCTTCTGGACCTGCCCCTTTCCCCCGCCACATTCTGGACCTGAGGAGACTGAGACACAGTGCAATTAGTGTCTACATTTTAAAGAACACACTGTATTATTTTTGTAACCAAACTAAAAAACCTAGAAGCATGGTGACCTCACAGATCATACTGACATCAGAACTACAGTTGTTCAGGACCTCTGAAAAACTGAAGCTGGACATAAGGGAAAATGAAAGCAAAAATAAGACGATGCACTGTTGAAAATGTGACCATTATTAACTTGCCAGTTATACAACACTGGTCAGATTCACCCCTACAATGGCAAAAGAAAGCTGGTCATTCCTGAAGACTACAGCCTCACTACACTCGACAAACTGAGAGATACACTGAATTAATTTCTTTGACTAACCTGCTCCCTTCCCTTTCCACACTTCCTGCCACATCTCCTCCCCAACTGACATGGATCTTACATGTTTTATGTCACATGGACTAGGTGCAGGATGTACTGTAGGGATTATAAACTGTTTGCACTAGTGTACATCCACTCAAATGTTTCACTGATGAGGTTTCATGGATTCCAGTGATGGACTGGGACTTGAAATGTTCATCACATTCAACAACAAAACTTCAGACTCCAGAATATGAGACCTGTGCTCTCATCCAAACTTGCAGAAAAGCTTTCCACAAATTAACAAGGACAAAAAAAAAAAAAATCAAATATCAATTTTGTTGTCTTTCATAATACAGTTCTTTCATTAATACACTGTTCATCTTCTCAAGATCATTATTTTGTGCAACTCTTTATAATCTCTTCTTAATTAAAAAGTTGTTTTTAAAAATCTCTCCTTGTATGGAAATATTTCCATATTTTTAATTCCCCGTCTATCCTTTGCCAGACAGAATGACAAATTAAGGATGGTATTCAAAATGAAGATGCAACACTTAAATATGCTTTGTAAAATGTGAAGTATTATTCTCTGCCCCTTTCTTAATTCCTTCATTGTCATTTTCCATCAGCAAAGATGATCCACTCATTAGCTTGAGTGGATACGCTAATTTGGTGCAAGTTATTCCTACCAATGTCCATTAGTGTGCACTTCTCTACACTGAACTTCATCTGCCATTACACTGCCATCTTTACTTCCCCCCCCAATTTTATTTAATCTAACTTAAATCATTTACTCTCTGTTGTAAATTTTTGCTACCTGACTCCTCCTCTTTATTCCCATATTATCAAACTATACACAATTTCATATACCAATCTTGGTGGCACCCAAATCTTCACCTTCCTTTCAATACTGAAAAGTAGCCATCTATTTTTATTTTTTGTTGTGCTTGTTATCCAGTTTCTTATCGATGGATAACTTTGCTTGTCACCACATGATTTTTTTATTTTCTTCTTCATCCAAATAGATCCCCAACATATGGAAGATACTGTATTTTAGCCATTTGGAATTGTAAACTTCATTGCTAACCAAGAAGGAAGGATTTTTCACCTCCCTGTCTGACATCAGACATCACCAGGGAAGCAGGCAGCCTCAAGCAACACTTTCATAAAAGGACTCTGAGTTACCCAGGGGAATAAACTTCCACTGTGCAAAATGAAGTTACTTTTCTATCTAGGAGACCTTTTACTATTTTTTATTTCTCCTCAGCCTGAAAAAGGGTGTATGTACCCAAAAACTTGCAAAGAAAGACATTTTTTTGCAAATTACTATTTAGTTCGTCTAATAAAAGATATGACTTCTGACCCAAGAGTTTTGTGCATCTTTAATTTTCAGACTAACACTACTACAACATAAATAACTCCTCATCCAAATAAAATACTCTTCCTTACATGCCAGGTCAAACTGAGTCATAGGCACAACCGGGGTTTGAAATACGGGCAGGAGGGAGGATGTAGTTTGATGCTTACATTTTATATCCACAACACTATATGAACACATCATGCCTCATAAAAATGCTGGAAACTGAGGAAGAACAGAATCTTCTTATTCACCTTCCAGAATTTCCATCTGGAAAAAGGAGATAATTCAGTATGGAGTCACTTTAACCCATGAAAAGCCCAGGTAGCCAGACAGAGGACATTGTACAGCACTCAGAAGATAGTTTTCCATACAAAAATGGGAAAAGTTAAGATTTGTTGGAGACAGATGCTGCCTCTATGGAAGATGCTAGTTTCATATGGAATTGAGTGAAATTCTACATGAACTCTGAGGCAGCTGTGCTCACCCGTCTCCTACAGCCTGGTCATGCTCCCTGGGCCTATGCCCGTTCACAGCACCATAGCGGTCCCTGGGCGGGCTCCTGCACACTTCTTAAGGACCCCACACCCCCGCAAGCAGGTATAGCCCCAGGAAGACCAACTGGGCTGAAACAATTCAGCGCCCCTCCCCTCCCCCATCATCATTAGCCACTGTGCTGACTCAGTTGTTTAAGTTAGGGGGTGGGGAGGAAGAGGGGAGCCAAAAATAGCACAGTGCCAGGGGATGGGTAGGAAAAACACAGCCCCAAGTCTGGGGCCAGAAGCCAGACTTTCCTAGACCCAAGACTGCACTGGAAACTGAACAGAAGTTCAGGACAGTTAAATCAGTCTAAAATGGTCAACTTGATCTAAGTTAGATTGCCTTACAGGGAGGATTAATTTAGATCAGGTCAGTCATTTTTAGATTGTTCTAACTTCCCTGGCACTTCTGTACATTTTGCACTTAGATCCATCTAACTAGGGATCTAAGTGTATGGTCCTTACCCAAGCAAACTAAGATCAAGTGGCCATTTGAAACATGATCCACCTTCTCCAAATGGCTGTCTGTACCCTGAGTGACAAAGAACATACAGGAAATAAATGCAGTTTTGGTTTAGTAAAGTGGGTTTCCCACTGCTTCAACAATGCCTGACACACATGCATCCAGTACATAAGGACAGTTTAACTCTGAATTGCCTTGCCTTGTCATTATAGGTTCAAATTGGTTCCTTAACATTATTGGACTGCATCTTTTCTGTGGTTTTCTTTATTCCAAGAAAATCCTTCAAAATCACATACTGTGTAACAGTGCAAGAGTATAATAGGCAGTGCAAGCAAGAGAAATCTATAAAATTGATGAAATGCAGTTGTCTCTCTCTCCTTATGTATAACCATACTGAGGACAATAATGAACAGAGAGAGTGCATGTATAAGCAAAGGAGCATTAAAACCATCTCCTTAGAGGAAAGCAGAGAGAAGTTAATAATGGTTTCCCCAGGGATTGGTACTGAGCCCAAGGTTATTTAATTTATTTATTAGTAACGTAAAAGTGGTGGAAAAATGAAATGATAAAATGTGTTGGTGACAGAAAATTATGTAGGTTAATTTAAAACAAAACAGCGCCCCCCCCACCACACACACACACCCCCCCCCTACAAATACCCATACCACGCCAGAACAAAACATCCAAAACGAAACAATCCAGGAGCTTTCAAGAAATTCCAAGTGCTTCAAAGTATCAGATAGAAAAGTTTGGAAACCAAAGATAACTGAAAGGTAATGAATACTGAGAAATGTAATGTAGCATGATTATCCGATGGAAAAAATAGAGGGGCTGTTAGGAAATGCACTGAAGAAGTCAGCCTAACAGACAGCAACCATTAAAACAACGAATTTGTGGATGATGGGAATTTAGCATAATTAATATATTACAAATTTAATACATCTAAATTTTTCTAAAGCATTTGAAAGTGTCTTATTAAATTGGTCTTGAAATTTGATTTTAAACTAGTAATACCACAATGCTTTTTTTGGATGAGGAAACAATACATGGGCTTGATTCTCGAATCTAGTAAAGCTGTGGAAAATGCAGAATCCAAGGGAGTTTAAGACAACAAAAGTAACTATAAATCCCACCTTATGCCTTCAATCTCATCTAGATTTGACTGGTACCAAATTCAGTCCAAAAGGGAAGATAACCAAGGAAGTGATTCTCCCACTCTCCTTGGCACTGGTGAGACCCCAGAAAAAGAGAAGGCTGAGAGGGGGCTTGGTAGCTGTTTACTGCTGTCAAGAGCATACATCAGGGGCTTAGTGAACAACTGTTCACCAGGGCACCCTTGGGGAGAACCAGGAGTAATGGCTACAAAGTCCTGAAAGACCCTCTTGAGGTTAAACATTAGGAAAAACTTCACAGTTAGGGTGTTCTGACTGTGGAATAAGCTTCCTTCAGAGGTGGTGCAATCACCTACCCTGGAAATCTTCAACAGGAGACAAGATAGTGATCTTCCTGGGGTTACCTAACCCCTGCTGTCTTTTCTGCCTGGTACATGGGGCTGGACCCAATGATCTTCCAAGATCCCTTCTGGCCTTACAAACTACGATTCTATGAACAATGGAGAAGGCAGAACTCTAAGCAGCAAAGCAAATCAGGCTAAAAACTACAATCTAAACCAGAGGGTGACAATATATGGCAGGTCCAGGCAACAAAGAGCCTTGCCAGTGCTGGGCAGCTTCCAGCTGTGCCTGTGCTGCTGCCATTTCTCCCCATCCTCCTGGCTCCAGTTTAACACAGACCAGGCGGCTTCAGTGGTCTAGCAGCAATGGGAACTTTGCTTGCATCCACGCTGAGGTCAGACAGCTGGGAGTTGAGCCTGTACCACTGCCAATTCTCCCAGCTCCTCACTCCCTAGCTGTGGGCACAGGCATAGCTTTCTCTTCCCTCCAGAGACTGCCCACATGGCACATTCTGATTTGAGATCAATGCAATGGGACATACAGACACCCACACCTACACACACCAGTGTATTTCTTAGGTTGCATATGCTGAAGTGCAACTTGCAGCACCATGGAAGTGATGGTCTTTCTCCACACAGCTGACAGAGACTACACAAACAGTGTCTTGCTAACAAAAGGGTGCAGAGCAAACAATAAAGCTTAGGGGCTTTAAGGGGCTCCGGAGAAGTAAAAAGTTCAAAACAAAGCATATGAGTGGTATGGAGGAGAAGCAATGAGATATGATCTCCGAAACCAACAATCATAACTACTTCCATGCCATATGACATCCTGGGGGCTTCCTGTACCAGCAAGTTAAAAGCCAGGGGCCCACAGGTCTGGGACCAGGGGTAACAATCAGGTGTTTGTAAGCAGCAACCAAGGATTGCACCAGGGTTACCAACTGGACTCTGTGTGGTCAGGGGCCAGGAGTGATTGCTGGCCTTGGCCCCAACCTGCTACACATTCTGTTTACATGTAGAACATCTTTAAGGCTGGTTTCTCATTTTATAGTGCCTTAAACTGAGTGCACATGAAGAACTTCTGTCATTTATGCCGCAAATAAAATAGCTGTGGCATAATCATGGTTAAATCACAGCATAAATATAAGCATAAGAGGGTGGCCTCAATTATATTCCAGAAGACACCTAGGGATGCAAAGGACTAGTTGAGTTACTTGACAGAAGTAAACATCAAAATGAGGGAGGAACTTCCAGATGGTACAAGGATGCACATAACAAGGGAAATAAAATTATTCAGAGGGCACGTCTACACATGCTATTACAGCACATGAATAAGCTATGGAGTTTATTGCTTTGGAGTTAATTGCTCCTGGCTACACATTCAAATGGCTTGCCCAGAAACAATGGACTCCAAAGCAAATAAGCTCCCCACATAAAGCAGGGTCAGAGCAAAGAAGCTGCAAATGGGTGCAGCACATGAAGCTGGGTCAGAGCAGCCCCAGCTGGCAGGGGGCCCCGGGGGTCAGCCTGCAGCCTGGGGCTTCTGCCCCTGGCTCAACATGCTTCAGAGGGGCTGGCTAGGGCATGAGGGGGAGCTTCAGTGTAGAGCTAGCTAGCAGGCAGCCCCTGCACTGAAGCACCCTCGCACCCCGGCCAGCCTCTCCAGTGTTTACACATGTGCTGCTGCTGCAGAGTATTTTACAGGTATTTATAAGTACTAACCTGCTGTGGAGTAAATTAGTTTACTCCCGCCTAATAGACGCACACGTATAGATGCCAAGGTGTTTACTGTTCAGCTAATTAGTCAACTGCACAATAAATGTCTCATGTGGATGCACCTAGACACAAGAATATTAAGCCAAATAGTAACTTTAACTAGATGGAATAAAGAACTACAAGATATGCTGTAGGGATAGCCCAGCACCCAGCAAGATAATGGATTAGATGACCCAATAGCATAACAGGATTTAAAATGACTAGACCATTCTATTATCATTTGCTACCTTCACACTTGTACAAGCTAAAACACTGTTGCTATGGTGATCAATCCTTATGCTTCATTACAAAAATGATTGCATGCAAGGACGGGGAAGGAACTGAGTCTTAACTCTTCTGTCCTTGAACAAAGCACAATACAACTGACCAAGTGGCTTCTGAAAAGTTTTTATCTAAGCAATTCCTGAGTTCTTTCTGCAGTCACATTACCAATTGGCTGGGAGGTTCACATTCAAACACAGGTAGGAACATTCCCAAGTTCAATTATGAGACAGATTTATAAAACAAATTGGATGCTGCTAAAACCTTGTGGGCTATTCCCATGTAAATGGTCCCAAGTACACAGGAAACTCATTAAAGGACAGAACATTTTTCAGCATATAAACATTAGGTGAATATTCACCATATACATGCACCTGCAAGTCCCAAGTTTTGAAAACTGATCTCAATTTATTCATAAAGCACTCTAGATATATACACATTATAGGAATTCTGTCCCTTAGAAATTCATACATAGATATAACAGTATAACTCAACAAGCTAGAAGAATAAGGAGTACAACAGGTCTCAAGACACTGAGTATTTCAGCAATTTTAAGGACACAGATTAAGGAGGCCTGGGCTTCAGGACATACTGAGAATGACACAAAGAGAGATGTGAATGCTTGGTATACTGGGACGGGAAAGTGCATAGACAGGGTAAAAGTGTGCACACAACATTGGGAAAAGGGTGCAAAATAGGGAGAAGTGATTCACTAGTAAAGGGGCTGTGCATGCACTACTGAACCCCAATTGTGATGGGGACTGGAATTATTTCCCAAGAACAAGGAATTCCCAGTAGGTGTGGGTCATAAGCTCATGTTGATTAACTCAAAAGGAGAGCAGCAGATTATGGATCCTGGACTTCAGAAAAGCAGACTGACTCCCTCAGGGAACCGATGGACAGGATCCCCTGGGAGGCCAGTCTGAAGCAGAAAGGAGTCCAGGAGAGCTGGTTGTATTTCAAAGAAACCTTACTGAGGGTACAGAAACAAACTATCCTGATGTGCAGGAAGAATGGCAAATACAGCAGAGGACCAGCGTGGCTAAGCAGAAAACTCTTTAGTGAGCTTAAACACAGAAAGGAAGCCTACAAGTGGAAGCTGACTGCCTTTTATGATAAGAACTGGGTCTGTGGATGTAGGGAAGAGCAGTGGATGTAATATACCTTTATTTTAGCAAAGCTTCTGATACCATCTCCCACAGCATTCTTGCAAGCAAGATAAAGAAGTATGGGTTGGATGAATGAACTGGAAGGTGGACAGAAACCTAACTGGATCGACACACTCAATGGGTAGTGATCAATGGCTCTAGGTCTTGTTGGCAGCCGCTATCAAGGAGTATCCCAGGCGTCAGCCCTAGGGCTGGTTTTGTTCAATATCCTCATTAGCAATCTATAAAATGGGATGGATTACACCCTTTGCAAGTTCATAGATGACACAAAGCTGGAGGGTGTAGGAGATATGCTGGAGGGTAGGGCAACGATTCAGAATGACCTAGACCAGGGACTAGCATCCAGGAGTACATGTACCCCTGGGGGTACCTGGAAAGGTGCTAGGAGGTATGTGTGAGTGGGTGGGGAAGAAGTGCCACCAGCCACCACACCGTGCCACCGCCTCCCAGGAGCAGGGCTGAAGGGTGGGAAAGAGGAAGACAGGAATACAGTGGCTCCCCTCTGTGGGCAGCACAGGTGCCACCCAGCCAGCCAGATGCTGGGGCGGAGGTGGGGGGGGGG
>JAGPOW010000261.1:239885090-239895733 GCA_030014935.1 Caiman crocodilus
GGGGGGGGGGAGCTTGAACACAGTGTCCACCACCATCTACCACCCCACACCATCCTCACATGCAAGCTGCACCCTGCTCCATGTCCTGCCACTGCCACCAGGAAGGGTATACTCCTTAAAAAAAGATTGAAAACCTGTGACCTAGACAAATTGGAGGATTAAGCTAAAAGAAATCTTATGAGGTTCAACACGGAGAAGTACAAAGTCCTGCAATTAGGACAGAACAATCCATTGCACCGCCATAGGCTTGCGACCAACTGGCTAAGAAGCAGCTCTGCAGAAGAAGACTTTGGGGTTACAGTGGACACTGGACACTAACCTGGATATGAGTCAACAGTGTGCCTTTGTTGCCAAGAAGACTAATGGCATACTAAGTTGCATTAGTCAGAGCGTTGCCAGCATATCATGGGAAATAATTATTCCCCTCTATTCAGCACTTATGAGGCCACATCTGGAGGCCTATGTTCAGTTTTGTGCCCCCACTACAGAAAGGATGTGGACAAGTTGGAGAGTCCAGCAGAAGGCAATTAAAATGGTTACGGGGCTGGGGCACATGACTTCTGAGGCGAGGCTGAAGGAACTGGGCTTATTTAGTCTGGAGAACAGAAGACTGACGGGGGATTTAATAAAAGCCTTCAACTACCTGAATGGTGGTTCCAAAGAAGATGGAGCTCTCAGTGGTGGCAGATGACAGAACAAGGAGAAGTGATCTCAAGTTGCAGCAAGGGAAGTTTAGGTTGGACGTTAGGAAAAAATTTCTCACTGGGACGATGGTAAATCACTGGATCAGGTTACCTAGAGAGGTGGTAGAATATCCATGCTTGGAGGTTTTTAAGGCCAGGTTTGACAAAGCCTGGCTGCAATGATCTAGTTGGGGATGGTCCTGCATTGAGCAGGGGGTTTGACTAGATGATCTCCTGAGGTCCCTTCCAACCCTAATTTTCTATGATTCTATGACTAAGAAAACAAGAAAAAAAGAAATACAAGTGTTAGGGAAAGCTGCCCACGTATGTGAAGAGGAATCAGGCCGTTTGAACTTCATGTAGAAGGCAAAAGAAATGAGGGAAGAATAACTCAGTCCCTTATGAAGAAAATTATTTTAGATGTTTTTCTACACCTGTGATTCTCAGCCTCATTACCATGGCATCCTAGGGTGCTATAAGATTCTTACAAGGGTGCTGCAGGATGTTGTGGATAATTAGCACCTACACATCTTTCCCAAGAAAAACCCAGAGATTTCAAAAAGGAATCCATAGTGACAAAAACATTCTGGCCTATTGTGGGCTTCCTTAGTTCTTCACGGAAAAATAATTGCTTTATTATTTTTCTTTAGTTAAAAATTGTGTGATAATCTAAGCCAGCATTTTTGATAGGTGCTTTGAGTCTAGCAACTGGTGCTATGCATAAAATATTTTTGAGAACTGTTGCTCTAAGCATACTGGAGGACACTAAATTATAGGCCAGAATGGAAGAAGAGTGCAGGCAGGAGACTCACTTCCATATTCACAACTTAAAATGAAGGTCTTTACTAAGCTTCAAAGCACAGGAAAATGAAGAAAAACAACAAACTCCACATCAGGGCTTATTGTCATTCTAAATTAATCCCATCTGTGCCTGGTCATTATTACAACGGAGAACACGCAGTGGATTGTTTGTCTAGTATCCATCACTTAAAGTATCAGTAAAAGGATTAGTGTTTCTCAGGGGACTCAGAAAGTTAAACCAGACCAGTTAAAAAAAAAAAACAAAAGAAAAAAAAACCCCTTGAGGTGAGGTCAAGTAAAATTTAGGAGATTATAAATCTTGAGGTTTATAAATCAGATGCTTCACGCCACAAAACTAGTGTTTGTATGTACCTCTGAATTTTGGAAGATGTCACAAAGAATCTCTTAGCTACAACTAAAAACATACCAGGTGTTATTTCTCTTTTTCATTTCCTCTTCAAAACAAACCTGATTTTTTAAAACTCTATGGAAATAAAAGTTCAAAATATTTCAGTAGATTAACAATCAAATGGGTTATAACTAAATTGTTCATTTTTTGCTTATACAACTTCATTAAAAAGAGCAACAGCATGCATTTGGAAGAGGAAGAGTGGTTATTAAAATATTATGTATATCAAACTTGCACACAGCAAAAAGTAGCTGCACTACAATTTCACAGCAACATTACTTTTTAAAAAATGCCTGAATTCTACTGAATGAACAGAATACTCCTCCTGACCTTTGATACTGTGTTACTTATAAGAAAAATAATTCAAAGTACACCACACTGCAGGGAAAGATAAGATCATTAGAACCACGTATTGTAAAATCAACATCTCTTCACCTATTTATTTTGATATTTGAAGAAGATTCATAAAGTTTCTGTAATTATGACAGAGGTATACAAATAATATTTCATTACAAAACAGAAGAGAAAAAGAAGGAGATGCATTTTTTTCTTGAAAAACATCAGCTAAAGGAAGAGGAAAGAAGGAAGTGAAAAGAGGGGGGGAATCAACTAAGGCAAATGAAGGTAGGCAGGGAGGCCTAGCGCTAGGTTTATTGCAAAAATTCTTACAAGCAAGAGGCTCAATGGGATCCACTACACCAGTGATACTAATACATATAAAAAAAGTAATTTACATAGTACAATAATAAAAATCATGCCATAAATGAGTTGGTCACCATTAGATTATTGCTGAAATACCTGAATTCACAAGAGTCTTTACTATGTTTTTATTATTATACATCATCCTTTTTGAAAATAAGTTTGTAAAATACTGAATGACTTATTTTTATTTGACTTCAGAACTATTTTTCTTGGAGTTTAAACAAAAATGTTTCTGCCTATGAGTTTCAAGTTTACAGTGCCAAAACTTCAGCCAATGTTTCATGAGAAAATTACTGAATTATGTCTGTTTATGATTACAACACAAATTTCTCAAGGAAATTATTCCCTCTGGGGCATTAAAGACTAAATGAGTATGAAAGATTAGAATGCGTTTAATGTGATCGAGCTAGCATTTCCCGCCAAAATAGTCCAATTTAATCTAAAGCAATTAAAAAAATTAAAATCTAATAAAACTATTTTACCTCCAAAATATTTGATAAAAAGCTAGGAAACAAAATATATTAAAATAATTCAAATTATGAAGGCCAAAAGTTTTTCTATGTAAGCACTGTAAATGATTTTTTTTCCCCCAAAGTGTAAGTTCATGGATGAGCCAAAAAAGTATGCATGAGAAAGAGAAATCCCAGTGCAACCAAGAAATTAAACTGAAAAATTAAATCAAGGAGCCAAAAAGCAGACACACAGATGGTAAAAGTTGGCAAAAATAAAAAGTACAAAAATCATATTCCTAAGTACCAACAGATGCAGTGACTTTAAAATATTATTCCTTGAGGATACACAAAGACACTCATCTCAGATACTGATTTCTGTGCCTGTCTACTACCTATTAATGTATAAGAGCCACAAGAGCCCCAAAATAGTCTTGTATAAAGAAAAATGATGCAACAGATGTGGCAAGAAGAAAAAAATGTTAAGCCACAGTACACTGAGAGATTGTTTTAGAACAAAAACTTTAAAAATGTGTAAATGGGATTAAAAAGTGACTCAGAATCCATTTGCAGATATATAATATTACATGACTGAGCATGAATTGTCTATTTTTGATTTTTTCTTTCCTGGAACCATGTTCAAGCTTAATGCTCCTGATGGAAGCAAGGCCATGTTTCCAAGGTTCTGCCCTGTTAAATTTTGCTACTTCAACAACTTTAGCTGATCTTTAATCTTATTCACAGTCTTTGCGATTTCAACAAGTATAATTACCTTAAAATCTAATGTGTTCCAAGCATAAGTAGAACCACAAAGATGAAACAGCTGCCTAAGATACCATAAAAATTAAGAAAGTACGCATATATAAAGATATATGCATTTCAAGTTTTCAAATGTTTTTAACAAAATCATAATAAAAAAATTAACTTGGGCAAATAGGTTTTTTTTAAAGCCAGCTTCATGTGTGTTAACTAATATCATGATCCCGCTGCTATTGGCATTCAAAAATTCCTGCATTTTATCATATTTTTATGACTTCAGTATTGTGAGATCCGCTTTGGGACTTAAACAGGGCACCACAGTGCTTGTTGGCCTAAAAAGAAAAAGAAAATATTAACCAACATAGCAGAATACCAGTTTGAAACACTGTAATAGGCCATTTCCCCTCTGAACAGAAGACTGAAATTGCAGACTTAAATTGCACTGTTGAAGATTTAAAGAATGGGGTAAATAAAATAGAGACATGCCCCAAAATTATAAGGATGTTGTAGCCATGATGGTCCACGAATTTTACAAGGAACAAGGACTTCATCAGACCCTGATGAAGAACGTTTCACCTTTGGAAGCTAATCTAGCTCTACCCCAACTATTCAGTTAGTTGTATAAAAGATTTCCCTAAGTAATCTTTGTCTCTCCTAAATTTAAGAACCATATATGTACATTCAGAAAGTTGCTCTCAGAGATTTGACAGACAGACATCACCAGGGACTGAAATTTTAAATCAGTGAGACTGATGTTTAAATTCTATTAAAACAGTGTAATAGCATCAAATTCTCAAAACCAGAAGACAGGAAGTTATTTACACCCCAGGGAATTATGCACCTGTGTAATTTTGTGCATAAAGCATATCAATAGTCATAATTACATAATATCGCATAATTTACCCCAGGCAGGCTCTATGCCTCTACTCCATGGAGCTCCCAGCACTCTAGCTGGGAGCCCCATGTGGAAGCACTGAACGTAGTTGGCATAAGACTGGACAGAGGGGAGCTCCTGCCTGCAGGAGGATGGATAGGGGTGGGGTGTGTGGGTGGGGGTGAAGTTTGTAGCCCCCCTACCACATGCCCCCTGCCTCCCTCCCATGGCACACATGCCCCACCACTGGCAGCAGCAGCAGGTAGCAGGCCCTTGAGGTGGCACACTGCAGCAGATGTGGCACACCAGCAGGCAGAGCCAATGGCGGCACGCAGCTCTGGCTGAGTCCCAGGGGCTGCCTGGCCTAGCTCAGCCTGCTAGCATGCACGTTAGGGCCAGCTCAGTCTACTCCAGTACCAGCACGTGGGGCTTGCAGCACTGCAGGTGGGAGCCACATGTCATTGGACTGGGTTAGGCCAGTTCCTGTGGGAAGCCACACATGGAGTCACGGAGCCCATTTGGTCTGATGGTGCACAACTCTGCACAGCTCCCAGTTTGCTTGCCATCAGGTCAGGCAGGCTCCATGTCTCCAGTACTCCCACTGGAGTACTGGAAGCCCCGCATGGAGGCAAAGAGCCAGCTCAGCCTGATGGCATGTGCCTCCCGCCTGCAGTGCCACGAGCCCCAGGTCCTGGCATGGAGCCAGCCTGGCTAGGTGCAAAGGCATGGACCAGCAGGCCAAGCAAAGCCAGCTCTGTCACGCCTTGTGTAACACCTGGGACCCGGCACATGATTTTGAATTTTTCTGTGCATAATTCCTGGGGTGTAGTTACTATGTTTTCCCTTTTTTCAAGCCACAGGCCAAAACAACCCAGGCCCAGACTGGGCAGGCTTCAGCAGCATGTCAGTGGTGTTGGGCTTTCCCTGCTTCCCCCCCCCACAGCTGTGAAGGTGGAAACCACATCGCAATGTTATGCTTCTCTCCACCCCCAGCTCCCCAAATGCAGTTTCAGCACAGTTTCTAGCCAGTGGGGAGTTTCACCAGAGCCAGGCAACTGGAAACTGTTTCCATGCTGATCCCTGGCCCAAAGCAGCCAAGCCCCAGTGCAGCCCTACCCTGGTTAGAAGCTGTTCCCGCACTGCAGACTTAGGGAAGATGGAGAGAAATGGCAGCAGTTTCCAGCATGGGAACAGAGACTGGCAAAGCCACAGCTCTGCGTTTCCACAGCCCAAATCCTTGGGGGGGGGGGGCAGGGTGTTCTTCTGGGGCTGAGGGGAAAGGGTGGGGGTGCTAAATTTGCTCTGGTACCTGGGGAGCAGAACAGCCCCTGATCCCACCAAATTCCCCTACAAAGCCATCAGCCCTCCCCCACTCCCACCAACCACCCTCTTCAAAGCTACAACCCCCACAACCTACCTGCCTCTTACTCCCACCCAAAGTTACTTTGATTGGCAACTAGGACCCCCCAGAAGCCCCTCCCCACCCCACCTGCCCCTCCCCACTGATGGTTTTACCAACATTTGCCAGTGCTGGGAGGGGAGAAAAGTCAGTCAGGGTGAGCGGGCAGAATTGGGGGGGGGAGGGGGGCAGTTGGTTCACTCAGGAGGATGATGAGGGGTGTACTAAAAATAGTCCCTGGCCTCTGGGGCCAGGGGGGCCAGAATTCCCCAGATCCCACACCCCCACTGCCATGGAGCCACCCCATTTCACCCTGACTTATCTTAGATCAGGCGCCATTTTTAACCCTATCTAATCCCCGCAAGCTGCTTGCCACAAAGTCTATTTGAAGCCAGGATGTCAATCACTGCTATTTCCAATTCCCAACAAAATTCAAGCAATTCTTCTATGGTGAATGCAAACATGACAAGTCCTTGATGCAGAGTTCTTGCTCTTCTATGAATGCGCACGTACAAAGCTTTTCCATTTTCTAGGAATAGGTTTTATTGATAAGTTAACTAAACACAATTTCTCTCCTCGGTTTTGGCTCTCCCTTGTGTTTCACTAGAAAATGTATCTCATTCTAGATTGTATTTCTTCTGCCTCTCAAATACACCCTTCTATTTCTTTATTTTAGAACTAACTAGACAAAACTGAACTTCCCATGAAATTTACATCCCGATTGACAGGCCCAAGAAAGGCCTATAGTATTCTGATGCCCTCTTTATCCAAAATATTCATGTATAATGCCCGTTTACTACTCTTGACAAAAAGTGGGGGTAAAAAGCATATATGGACAGATGACCACCAATAGAACTGGTAGATTAGTTTTGGTAAAAAAAGTTTCATTATGCATTGGTTTATTTTATAAAATGTATTTGTTCCTACATAAAAAAAAAAGACAAATGAAAAAGCTAATCCAAATAGGAGTATAAAGGAAGAAAATAACTAATAATTAACATTCTAATATTTGTTTTATTTACTTCAAATTGAGATGTTTGCAGATATTTTATTTTTGGAGCTTTCATTTAGTCTATGCTTTAGCTAAATGGGTTGAAATTATCAGTTAGCATAAAAGCAAAATCACTAGGGAAATACAAGGTTTTTAAATAGAACAAATGAGTGTTTCTGACTGGAGGAGGAAATTAAGCTCTAATAAAAATGTCTAGTTAACTGGATCTAGGCCTAAAACCTTAAGCCTAGAGACAAACATTCAAAAAGACTGAACCTGAATTGATTCAATCTTTGCAGCTTATTCTAAACTGGTTAGGCTGAGTCTGTTTGTAACTGCACAGACATCCCAGAAATTCAGGCATATGCCTACAGTAATTCTAGAAGCGGGAGGGGCTAAGGCAGCCCCCCCTTCCCTTCTACAATGCTGAGCTGAGGAGGGCGTGGCCAGGCCCTAGCAGAACATTCCGATTAGGAAGGGTTCCTCCCCACACACTTCCAACAAGCCCAGCAAGGAATTGATAACACAGTGTTTATCACCCTGTAACTTCCTGTGGCGCTCACTAGCATGTTTTGCTCTTACAGGTTTTTCAGGCACCGCCATCTCCTTAGTGGTTGACAGCTTGTCATTCAGTCAGGTGTCTTGGATGGTCCCCAGGGGCTCTTGCCTGCCACGTCTTGTTCTAACAAGTTTGTTATTGAGAGGATGGTTTTACGTCCTGCCTTTCCAATTCCCTTCTTCAATCTTGCCATCTGACTTCTCGTTTCAGGGTTCCATCTCCCCTACACCCCACCTTACATCAACCATAGATGTTAATTCCAGACTTCAAGTAGGACTTGTCACAGTAAAGGTTTTGTTTTGCTTTTTGAGTTAGAAAAGTCCAGTTACAACAGGTGTGTTGTCCATATTTAGGTCATATGTTAACTGGCCTGCAATTTTTACCAGCCTTGGGTTACCTTGCTCCACAGTATGCTCCTGTCCACTCTGGCTTGGGGCAATAGCAGCCCAAGTTTCCTTCTCTCAAATCTGTCTCTCTCTCTCCTCAGGTTCATTGCTGTTCCATTCCCGGCTGGTTGTATCCAGGATCCAGTGCTTTGTTTCACCTAAGTAGCTAAGCCCTCCTGGGCTTTATAGTTTCATAGTTGATAGGGTTGGAAGGTACCTGAGCAGATCATCAAATCTGACCCCCTGCCATGGGCAGGAAAGAATGCTGGGGTCAAATGACCCCAGCTAGGTGATTGTCTAGCCTTCATTTTAAGACCCCCAGGGTAGAAGCGAGCACCACTTCCCTTGGAAGTTGGTTCCAGATCCTAGCTGCCTTGACTGTGAAGTAGCACCTCCTGATGTTTAGCCTGAACCTACTCTCAATCAACTTATGCCCATTACACCTGGTAGTGCTCGAGGGAACAGGGACTCTCCCATTCCCCGCAGGTCCCCCCTGGTATGTTTATAGCTGGCCACCAGATCCCCTCTCACTTTTCTCTTGTGGAGGCTGAACAGGTTTAGGTCCTGTAGCCTCTCTCTGTAAGGCTTGCCCTGCTGCTCCCTGACCATGCGAGTGGCCCTTCTCTGGACCCTCTCAATGCTGTCCACATCCCACCTGAAGTATGGCACCCAGAAATGGACACAGTACTCCAACTGAGGCCTGACCAATGTCACAGAGTGGGAGGATCACCTCCTTGGACTTGCTCGTGATGCATCTGTGGATGCATGACAAGGTGCAGTTAGCCCTACTGACTGTGTCCTCACATTGGTGGCCCACATTCATCTTGGAATCAACAGCAATTCCAAGACCCTTTTCTGCCTCTGTGCTGATGAGAGAGGGAGTTCCCCAGCCTGTAGGTCTGCTGCTGGTTCTTTCTCCCTAGGTGCAATACACTGCACTTGTCAGTATTGAATCCCATCCTATTCTCATCCGCCCACCCCTGTAACCTGCCCAGATCTAGTTGCAGCCTGTCCCTCCCTCCCTTCTATCATTCCCACCTATCCCCACATCTTAGTGTCATCTGCAAATTTGAACAAGGTGCTTTTCACCCCCTTGTCCAAGTCACTCATGAAGATGTTGAACAGTGCGGGCCCAAGGACCAAGCCCTGGGGTACCTTACCACCCATGCCCCTCCAGGCCAAAAATGATCCGTCCACAACCACTCTCTGGGTACAGCACTCTAGCCAATTTGCAACCCATCTGACTGTGTAGGCATCAACGCCACAGTTAACTAATTTTTTAATTAGGCTTAGTTTATCTCTCTCTGCCTCTCTTGGGGCTGCCACCACGTTTTCTTAGTGGGGCTGTATACAGCTCCAGACCACTCTGGGTCTAACAGAGGACTCACTTCCGGTCCTCTCTGATTCTCATCTGGCAGGGTTTTTATGCCCTCTCCAGGGGACCAGCCAGCAAATTGCCATCAGCACAATGCCATAAAGTGGTTCCATGCAGGTGCCGGCTCTCTCCTAGCCCATTGCAACTTTTCTCCTTCCATCTTTGGCACAGCGTTTTTTCTTACTACAGTCCAGTTCCACCCACACTTCCAGTCTTTAGCAGCATCCTGCCACATCCGCACCTCTCTGTTCTGTAGTAAAATTCGTCATGGTGCTGTCCCCGCCCCACCCCCCTACTCAATATTTATCAGCCCATTAAGAAAATAACAGAGGGGCACTACCAACTACTTGCTGATTCTGCCTTTGTCCCATCTGCCACATCATGGACCAGAGCCAACACATGGTCTGCTAGCTAATGCTGAGAGGTGTCTGTGTAAGGCAGAGGGGATGAGGACTAGGGGAGCAGGGCATAGCCAGGCAGAGGCCTGCAGTCTCTGCCAAGCTCCAGCCAGGGACCAGGGGGGCTCTGCTATGAAGCACAACGCCCCACCCACCCCACAGAGCATGCCGGTTTATCTTAAAGTGTTTGGGACAGACATTGCATAAAATGGTTTAAGCCAAATCAGTTAAGTCTGATACTACATTCAACCAGGTTTCACTCAAAACACTTTCAGCCATTTTTAAGATTTTTTTATGTACTAAGCATCTGTTCTGTTACAGGTTTAAACCAGTTTCTGATCACTTTAACAGGTTTGTGTGTAATGCATGTCCCTAGCCTAAAAGAGCTAGAAAGAATATTAGATTTAAGTCATTTTTGTCACATTAGCCTATGGGGGGGAGGAGGTTGGGGGGGTTCCCCATATCCTCCAGCATACCAATACTTTTTACAAACTTAATAAAAAATAACAATAAAGTTGTGAGGGGTTTTTTTTGTAGAACTTGCTTTGGAGCCCCTGAATGAACTCCAGCACCATTCAGATGTCTTGTGACATTATACTGGGCATTAGTGTCCCAAATGAAAAAACTGCCAGTCAAAAAGCAAAGCACTGGCAGTCAGAATCAAAGGGTCTTCCAAGATTTGAATACAGGTTTGTAAAGGCCAAACTATTTTTTTCTTTTTATACATGAAACCAATGAGACAAATGATACTCTGCAAAGAGAAGGGACTACAATAGTTACAGAGTTGTTGATACTACTCTGAATAGGGGATAGGTATATTAGTGGTACCTAGGTTGGGAAGAGAGAGGGGAAAAGAAT
>JAGPOW010000261.1:239896133-239906959 GCA_030014935.1 Caiman crocodilus
ATAGGATAAAGGTTGTTGGAGCGGTATGAATTAAGAACAACCTGATTGGACTGAAAATACATTTGGGTTGTAGGGAAAGAGGAAAGTACAGCTTCTACCAAGAGGACTATTAAAATTACTCAGGCAGCTAGAGGGATGAAGCTACACTAGAAGTTTGGGAGTGCAAGGGGAAGACAAAGATGCCAGGAGAGAAGACCAGCTTCCAATTTTTAGATTTTTTTTTATATGCCTGAACAGATATTAGGAAGAGTTACCTTTGGGATGAAGGAAAAGGAGATAAACATTCAACCCAAAGGAATTCTGAGAGAATTATGAGCACCTGGCAAGAAAGAAATGATACTATAGTACACTGTGGATGGGTGATACTCTTGATGGTTAAAAATATAACATCCCAAAGCTCAAAAGTTGAAAATAATTTTATATATACATAAATATTACACACACACACACACACACACACACACACACACACACACACAGAGTCAAAAGTTGAACAGAATATATAACTACACATATTAAAAACAAAGCCTACACTAAATTTATGTCAGGAAAACTTGACTGTATGATCATCTGTGATGTCACTTGCTTTTAAGTAAAAATATTTTGCAAAATATTACTTCCTGATGGAAACAGTAGATGTGTTCTATTTATCTTATTCCTCTATAACTTAGGCATAGAATTTTTTGGCTAGAGTTACTGAATGTACAAATGTGAATCAAATTTTCCTCCCTTGGTATAGGGATTTAGCAAAAATGTTTAGCAGCACAAAATGCCTACTGAAAGTTGCGCAAGGCAGTCAGAAGTTACTAAGCCTTACAAAAACACATTTAATTATTAAAATCTGAAACTGTAACCTACACAACAACAAAAAGAGCAACTTGGTGTTTCTTCTTTCCATCTATCACTCACTAATATAAAAATATTTTTAAATACACCCTGATCTGGTTGATAAAAAAGCATTTAAATATTGAGGTTAAGCAATTTCCTATGGAAAAGCAGATGACCTTAAGGTAGTTCTAAAATGGCTTTATTTTCAATTAATCAGTTGAATTGGCAGAGCTACTCTTTTCCCTTTTTCCTTTCAGTTACTGGTTAAAGGAATAGAAATGTTGCTGTATATCATATCAGTTAGGTCATATTACGTAACTCTGCACTCTGTACACTGTACTCAATAAATCTTACTGTGTTACTCCATAAGATCTTGGGAAATTTCTCAAAGTATCCCATAAATTACAGTAACTCTTTTCATCACTTAATATGAGCAAAGAGCAGTACATTAAAAAACAAACCCATTGCCTTTAAGCAATAAAATTGAGCTTAAATAAAACAAAAATCAAACAAAAAAGATACAGAAATAAATTATCTAGAATTCAGTTAAGCATTTATATTATACAGTAATATTTCCCTATAGCAAAGTAGAACCAGGTCACGGAAATAACTTGTTCATGGAGAGATTACAGTAGTAAGCCCTCATTTACAGTTATGACAAGACTGTGTCAACAGTCTCTTCCTCAACAAAGGACACTAAGTTAGTGTACCAGCTCACTCCAGTCACTTTCACCCAGCTCACTCCATGGGTAATGTACATTCAGAAACATAACAAATCTCAGCCTAGGATGACTCCTCAAGCTTGTTCCCCATTAGGTTTTCCATGAGATCAACTCTGTCATAATTCTCTGGCTCAAAAAAGGCTGTCTCAATTTTTTCTTAGTTCTTGTTGGAACTAACCAGACCTATCTGCTAACACTATTCAGCAAAATCTTATCTGAATGTCAGCTGGACAGGGTGGCAGCTGGAGAGCCCTGGCATCCAAATACCACACCCATTCAAGTATTTAGTTTCATAAAAACAGGAAGACAGTATTTACTCACAAAATAGTAATGCCATTTCTCCAAAACAGTGCTGCCAAAAACTAGGGTACAATCATTACACACACTCTAGTGCTTCAGAGTCCTATGGTCTTTGAAGTGGATACAAAAACTGTACCCATTTAAGGTTTATATAAAGAGCTATATTACACTGAAAGTTCTATAGTGATATAGAAGCAGTGGGATCCAACCTTTTGGGCAGGTGTGTCATTAATTAGCCACCCACCCTCTCCAAGTGCCACTCTGACCCTCTTCCTTTGCTTCATCTGCTGTGCTGCTCTCTGCTTCCTTCCCTGTGGTACTTGCCCTATGTTCTGCTTTACTTTCTGCTTGCCTTATCTGCTGTTGTGCTATTTGCATCCTCCCTGATCTGTTGCGCACGCAGAGGTTGAACATGCCAACTGTGGCACTCATGCTACAGGCAAGGTACCCCTGCCCAAGAACATGACTGAGGAAGTATGGGTATAACACAAAAGCTGTAGTTCTGTATTTACATATTGTGCAAAACTTACAGATCTTTCAGAATGTGAACCAGACCTAGTGTACCGTGTGGGGTGGTCCCATGAAGGGATGCATTTAATTCTTCAACACACATCTTTGGCAAACTCCACCTACCCTTTTAAAGAAACTTTGTAAATCCATTAAACAAGCTAGACACTTCACAATTTTAAAACGTTATTCAGTCATTAAATTTTACACCACCAGCTTTACACACACACACACACACACACACACACACACACACTGAAAGTCAGAGCATGGCACATAAAGGCATCTTGCTTGACATGGTGCACCTTGGGACAGACGGCAGGGAAGGAGCCACTGCTGCACTGCCACAAGGATCCGGCCCCTCTCAGCTCCCCCGCTGTCCACCTGTGGCACACCAACATCTTACAAGTTGAGGCTTGGGTGTTTTTGGCACTCTGCTCAAAAACACTGCAAACCCATTGGGTTAGAGATTCAGTCTATCCTACTTGTAAGAGATTTTAATGATGAGAGATGGAGAAATGAGAAACAGAATGAGAGGCATGAACCAAGAATGCAAATGAGAAACATAGGGACAGTAAAAATGTGAGAAGAACAAAATGCAAGGAGAAGAAGAAGGAGACAATGAGCAATGTCAAATATTACAACAAACAAAATATGGGGTTCCATGAAGAATTGTGGTATAAATATTTGCTATTAATATTCCTTCATTTAAAAAGGCTACAGAAAGAAATAAACTAAAAAGTATATTGAGAATTCTAAATGAAGAAAGCTATACTACAGGAGAAAAAAAATCCTCTATAGACATAATTAACAGAATTGGTTTAATACACTTAAAACTTTTAACCTTCATGGTCTTTGAAGTGGATACAAAAACTGCATCTATTTAAGGTTTATATAAAAGAGCTATACTACACTGAAAGTTTTATAGTGATGTAAACCAATGAAATAAATTATCTTAATTTGGTCAGATCTATATTCATTAACTGTATTACCCACCAAGGGAATGAAAGCAAATTTTAATTTTACTAATGTATTTCACTTAAGCATTACTTTGGCACTATAGTAATTAAGGGCTCTCCAACACTGCTTCCAGTTTGCTTAGGTCAAATTCCCAATGAAGTCACAATGGGATTTTATAGCCTTTGTAAACTGCACAGAACTGAGCTTCTAACTGACTTTACACAACTATAGAACCAGAGTTCCATGGGACGTAGTGAAGAAAATGTGATGCCCAACAGACTTCCAATTTTCAATGCCTTTAGTAGTGTTGAATAGCAGTAATGTAATAAGATTCCCTCCAATGTACTTGAGGATGATGTATAGTAGTACAACACAGACATTATAATACTATGATTACATTTTGAACAATTTTCAAAGTCCTCAAATGAAACAAACTGACAATCAATGCAAGACAAGTAGTATGGACATACTACTATTCATGGAATTAACATGATTATGCCTTAAAAAAGGGTTCTTGTGTGCCTAAGTGGAAAAAGGAGAAGCAAACAAATCTTGATTTTCAAAGGAAGGAAGGAAAATAAAGAGCAGTGGATGGCCTAACAGCCTCTGCCTAATGGAGACTGTAGGACCTCCTGCAAAAGCAGACGGTATCTAAGAACTGAAAGCCATTAGGATGAGGTTTATGGAGATAATCTCTAACACAGCCAGAGCTAATAATGCAATCGTGTGCATTTAAAAGCAATGACAAATACAGATCAACTGCAACAACAAAAAAGCTCTCTTCTCAATTTTATTACATCTTCATATGAGGTTTAAAAAGAAAATACAGAATCTTTCTGTAACTGATTAGTATATAAGGTGTATGTCTACCATACCTTCTGCCTGACTTCAGAATAATACAGCAAACTGCCCATTCCTGCAGTAATGGGTTAACATTAGAGAAAGAGAGCAAGTAAGCAAGAATGTGAACATGTGTACCTGTGTGCATACATGCCTTATAAAATGAGTCTGGTGCATCACCTCTCTAGTGAACAGAACACACAGTCGCCCTTTGAGGTGTGGAGGAAAAATCTTAAACTGGGTACAGCCATTTTTAAACCAGATTGTGTGTGCTGAATTTCTATTCTCTTATGGATACAGACTGGTTTCCAATCACTTACGCTGGTATAATTGTAATGACAGTACCTGGCCAATCTGGCTGAAATCCCTGAGAACCACAGGCTTTTTCGAAAAATAACTCTTCTCCCTCTTTAACTGTCTGCATATGAGTCCTTCACACACAAAGGACTGTGCCCTACACCAAGCATCAGCTGTGCAACTCTCTATTCAAGTTAGTGCTTGAAGTAGTATCTATAGGAATACAGACTATGGCTCCAAGACTGCACCATGGGTTTTTCAAATATGGCATGAAATAGCAGATTGTTTTCAAAAGACAGAGACCAGCAAAAGATATAAAAGTTGAACTGTTTTCGCTGTTCTCCGAGAAGTAAATGTGTTTATTCCCCTCTTACTATCCAGTACAAACTACATCCCTAAAACACTATAATACCAAAAAACAAGATAACCATGAATCCCAGACAAATTAAAATAACAACAACAGTGGTGACAACAACAACAACAACATTTCAGGAACTGTTTTCCACAAAGGATGCTTGCAATCTAAACTCTATCCAAATACTCTTTTAGAAGCATCATACTCAACAACTTACAATTTAATTCTTCCTATTGAAATATTGATGCCTACAGCCTAAAGATGAACATTTCTATTCTGAACTTTAAAAACTGTGTGCTCTGCATGTATTAATATGCATAAATATGCATATGTATGTACGGAGAATTCAATATGTATGTATATCTATATATACACTCATATTTATACTTCAGATGTAAATTTCAGAATAAATGGTGATGCAAGGAAAACATTTTAAGACTCACAGCAAACAAACTATGTAATGATGTATGAGAATTAGAAATAGCAGAAGCAAAGATCCTAAAGGCAGAATAATTCGAAAAAAAATAACGGGATTTGTATTTAAATTCTTGGGTCTGAAATGGTCACTACAGTTTGATACCAGATCCACAGAGGTCCCTAACCTCCCAATGACTTACAAATATGCATAGCTTTCCTATAGTGTCTCTTATATCTTATTTTTATTTACATATGGAGTTTTAAATAGGCCTTTGTTATGTCTACTCCTAATTCAAATTGTGTCTACTTTCTTTCAGCCCTGAGGAAGGGTACTTGGTACCCAAAACTTGCTTATGCCCCCTTCAGCTATGCAGTTGGTCCAATATCACACACAAATTCCTTACCTCTTACATACATACATATATACTACATGCATGCATGCACACACTTGTATACATGCATATGTGCACAAATGTAAGATTTCAGTGTGTACTTGGGCATTGAAATAGGAAGTAGTTACATGAACACCTGTGGGGGCCACACCCCTGGGCCTATGGTTAAATCAAAATTAAAAACAGCCTTTTTTCTAGTTCTGACAAAAAATACTTTAGGTAAAATATATCTGAATAATGTAACAGGAAGCATACAGAAATCTCTCACAACACCTTCATCAGTCAAAACTGTTTTCTCCAACAATTCTGAGCAGCTCAGAAAGCAATTTCTACCATATTTTTTGCCCTGGTTCGCAGCTAGGGAAGTATGAATAGATCTATCAAAAGGATGATTTTTTCCTTGCTTGCTTGTTTGGTTCAGATGAGTCAGAGAGAAAAGCAGCAACTTCTGTTGATTTTTAGTTTTCTAGATAGACAGAGCTTAGAGGTTAGTTACTTAAGAGACTGTTTAGCAATCAGAGTTTTGATTGATTGAAAATAAGTTTTGCACCAAGACACTCCAAAATGGGCCAATACATAGTTCAAGATGACTGTATTACAGCAGCATCCAAAGTCCCAAAGTTGGGGCTCCATTATATTAGGCACTGTAAAAGTATAATTTGGAGATCTTTTAGAGATTTCAATGTTTTTATGAAGAAAACATAATAAAAAGGTAGACCTATCACTGCTTTTATCCTACAGTCATCCACAGACAGTGGTGTAGCAGTGCAGCTTTGTACCCAGGACAGCTACTCGATGCCAGGGGCAGTGCTGCCTGCCACAGTACCAATCGCAGAGGTGTGATCAGCTGCTTCTGCCATTGTTGCTATTTGCTCCCCCATAGCCCAACAAAGCTATGACCAGGACTGCTGCCTCAGTCTGTAGGCCTGTGTGAATAGGCAGCTATTCGATTTGGCTCCAGATGCGGCCACTTCAGATGCCAGCAATCCGATCCGGAATTCCGGATCAGTTTCCTGCCTCAATTCAGCCGAAGTGGCTCCAAAGCTTTGGAGCCGCTTTGGAGATCTGGCCACAGGGTATAACGGGGAATCAATGAAATATCTATAATGTCATTGTTTTTTGTCTGATTTGGATGAAGCATCCAGGAGTGGTAGCCTTTGCTGAGAGCATGAAGCCTGCCAAGTTTCAAGAAGATAGGTGCAGATCCATTGCATCTTATTTAACAGTGCTTCCCCTCCTTCTTGATACTTCATTGTGGGTTATTCCTCCTAAAGTTATTACCCAAGAAGCTGATGGTCCGTTGGTCATCCACCCTAAATCATCAGTTCTCCACATAAATTTTCAGTAAGAAAATGACCATTACCACTTATTATAAATGCAAGGTCAAAATCATATACGCAAATAAACACCCTTTTACAAACTACGTATTTAAATTACATAATATTTACCCTAAAGTAGGTCACATAAAATGGTTAAATAAATTATTCTTACAGAACAGGGGCGGGCAATCATTTCAGGTAGAGGACCACTTAACAAGTCTTGGTAAGCTGTCAAGGGCTGCATGAGTAGCCCTGTTCCTTGACAGCTGTCCCACCCCACCCCATGTCACAGAAGTCCCATCACTAAATACCTACTACACAATATTTTAATTTTATTACAAAAATATTTTTATCATGATTTGTGTTTGTGTACTGTATATAGAGGTGATTGCATAATAACTCAAAAATAAATTCTTAGTCTTGTATATTGTGGGGGGCACATGGTGGGATGTGGATGTGGGTGTGCATAGTGGGGCATGGGTGTGTCTTGGCATGTACATGGTGGGTTGTATTTACAGTGTTGGTGAGTGTGGGTGTGTATAGTGGAGTATGGGGGGATGTGTACATGGTGGGGTATGGGGGTGTGCATGTGGATGGTAGGATGTGGGTCTATAGGGGGGTATGTGAAAGGGTGTCACCATATGTGTGGTGAGACATAGGGTATGCTGGGGGGGTTAGGTATATGTTGGGGGGTTGTGGAGACAGGGTGTGAGGTTTGTGGGGTGTGAAGGAGGGTGGAGGGACATTCCCACAAATGACACAGCACCATCAGGTGGGATGCTTAAGGTGCAGGCACCCAGAGGGGTGTGGATCTAGCCAGCGTTGCACATCACAGTGAGGGGAACAGCCCCTGCCAAGCCACCCACATTACCAGCATTCCCCTCCCATGCAGTGCAGCCCGTGGGGAAGACAACCAGCTCCAGTGAGTAGGGCTCCCCTCCCATGCCTAGTGAGTGCAGGGGCTGCACAAGTGCCAGCAATACAGGCAGCCTGATGAGGCATGTGCTCCTCACCATGATGTGCAGTGCTGGCCAGAGCCATGCCCCACTGGGCTCCTGTGCCCTGAACATCCCACCTCCTGCTACTGGTTCATTGGAGGGTGCAGGGGTCTCCCCACCCTCCCCCACACTCCACCAACTCCACACACCTGCACCCTGAGTGCCCCACCCACTGTCGCTGCCACTGCCTGCTAGGGTTGCACGCCATGGGGGGCAATATGGGGGGATCCTCCCCACCCCCCACCCAATGCTGTTCACCCAAGCTCCATGCTCCAACCACCCCCCTGAGTGCAGGCTCCATGCTGCTGCCAGCACCAGCCCCATGCTTTGCGCTTCTATCTAGCTGCAGCTCCACCCCCGCCACTTCTGTACTGGCTGCCTGGAGCCAGCAGGAAACCAGGAAAGCAGAGGAGGTCACTGCGGGTGGTAGCCGCCCCACCTAGAAGCTGCCTGTTGGCTGGGTTGGGTCCTTCTCACCACAAGGGTGGAAGCGAGGTGTAATTGGGTATGTGTGGGGGGGGGAGGTGTACACATGGGCAACTTGCTCCCACCTCATGGGCAGAAGGGCTGTGTGGGTTGCAATCCATTGGAGGGATAAGAGTGCTTGGTGGGCTGGATCTGACACATGGGCCATATTTTGCCTACTCCCGTTATAGAAATTCCATAATTTTTATCCCATACCAATGTTTATGGCAAGGTTTTTTTCCTTGCCTCAATTTTTCCTGAATAAACTTCATTTCAATGTATTTTTTCTTGTTCAGATATGAAAAGTTTCAGACTTTACAAAAGTCATCATAGTGTATTGTCTCCTTTGTCCATTTTCCAGTGATGAATGCAAAAGCTGCCTCAAGTTAAGATTCACACCTGAATATGAATGCTGAATATTAATGCTATTTATTAATTCAAACATGAATATAACTCAAGCCCTGCTATACCCGATTCTCACATTAAAAGAAAAAATCTTTAAGACTGTTCAAAATGCATTTATTTACTCTTTAAAATTATTGAGAAACATGCTTATTGATTTATCTGAATGATTCTTCTTTTATTTATTTCAAATCCTGTAGACTGTACCATAAAGTCCTAAAGGATGCTATCCTCCTGTTAATGCAATATAATATTCTTCATATATGTACATACACAACAGCATTTTTTCCCAGTTCATGCTGATACCATTCAAGACATTGTTTAAGTGCTTTTTCCCCCTAGGTAAACGTAAGATTCAAACTTGTCCTCAGTTACAAGGTTACAACCCAGTCGATTTCAATTTAAATGGGGCTGGACTGATGAAATAAATGGGGACAATTCAATCCACAGTATACAGTATCAACGGCTTGGGTAAAATTGCTTCCTTATAGAACCAGACAGTAAAAATATCCAATAACCCAAACATGGGGTTCATCACAGAGCTCAGAACGAAGTTTCATAGCAAGGTGCACACGTGCAGACAATGATTACTGGCTATTACTGGAGATTATTGGATATGTAAAGGTTGGCGTGAGCAAGAGGTAAAGAAACTAGTTAAACAGAAAGAGACATAGACCAAGGAGTCATGTAAGGCCTTCACAGACCAAAGACTGAACAGAGGCAGCCTCAGAAAGGGCTGGAGAGAGCTTTTTGGCTGAGTGCTGACTTAGATTTGTAAGCAAGGACTTAGATTTTTAAGCAAGAACTGTTCCCTGCTACACTTCTGGGAAACAGGATTTTATCCATTCTTTATAGATGCACATGGAAGTCTATCATCAATTTCTCCTTTTAACTGGAGTAACTCTCGAGACTTCCAACTTTTAGCTATTCTAGGAAAACAAAAAAGGGAGGGGGAGAGTGTAACAGTGGTATCTAAAGCTGCTTTTTAAGGGATGGGAAAGATTTTAAATCTGATTTAAGATAAAAATTTTAAAATACTGACAACTAAACAGTTAGGACTTAATTTAGATTCCACTTAAGTTAATGGAAGTCCTTCTTGAACTGAACTGATCTTTGAATAGCATTCACAATTCTTATATGTTATGTACCTTGGTAGTTTAATATTCAATGTACCCGTAAGTACATAAGATTCAAATTATGAATTGCATTGTCTAGGAAAAGGAGGACAGAGAGGAACATGATCAGTGAGTAATAAAACATTTCAAGGGACCAGCCTGGTTTCTGCTGTGGCCTGGTACCCATTCAAATGTTGTGGGCTGTGGTTTGGAATGCAAAAAGACACAAAAGAACAGTCAGTAACTGCAACCGCAGAAGCCTACACAGCTGGAAGGATGCAGGATGCATAGAACCATTATGATGCCACCCTTAAAAAAAGATGGGAAAAATACAGATGGTTATTGAGAACTAAGCCACTGAAACACATGGTGGGGGGGATGAGGAGGGATGAACATAAGACAGAGGAAGTCAGCACAAAAAGATTTCTGTGAAGTCATTCAGACACGCTTGAGCTAGAATCTTGGACCTCCTAACTTCTGTTTCTTGTAGGATTCAGATTAGGGAAAAGTATCAGTAGGCTACCTTTGCCCCGGCTCTATCTGTGGTAAAATGCACCTAGCTGAAATGACCCCTGTGAAGTGAGATATTATTGCTATTCCATTATTTCTTAGCATGCTTCAGTTGCTCAGGTAACCCAAGCAGTACCAGGACTACAGTGATGTGTACATCACAGAACAGCATTTTCACTCATTGTTCATTTAATTCCTTAATTATTTTCAGTCTTAAAGATTTGTCCCTGATGAAGATATACACTCTAAATTTTAATAGTCTGATGCTAGAATCCAAAATCCCACTCTTATTTTCTGAAGCCATAAAGACAACAATTTTTAATGCTCTGAAAACATAGGAACAGTGAAGCTGCAAATAAGAGAATAAATAAATTTACTATGCACATATATATATATATA
>JAGPOW010000261.1:239907059-239920536 GCA_030014935.1 Caiman crocodilus
ATATATATATATATATGGACTAGGAAAAAGGGTGTAATATGTAGGACAGTGATCAGAAAATTGAATATTGCACTAGAAGTAGACCCTTGGTCTTAACTACACTAGTATGCCAAATCAAGATTTGGCAGCCCACTCACTCCAAATTAAGGCAACCTCCATCCCAGATTCCAAGGCAAAGGTTAGTTCATACAGCCTACACAAAAAAGGAAAATCAGTTAGCTAAATTTCTCCATCAGTTCTCTGCTTTTAACGTAAATGTCAATGGGTGCACGTACATGTGCACTTTACTGTGGAGATAACTAATTAACTCCACTGTAAACCATCATTACAATACACCCATATTAGGGCACAGTAAATTAATTAATTCTGCTGTAGGATAGCACTCTCTGGGACATAATATCCGACTGCAGAGTAGTTATGTGTGCCAAATGCACATGTAGACATGCCCTGACCAGCCCTGGTCACCAAGGGTGCTACAATGCAGAGGCTGCCTGCCAGGTCCCCTACCAATTGAACCCCTTGGTCTCCTGACAGCTTGGGGTTGCTCTGCCCTGACTCAACATGCTGCAATCCCAGGTGCACATGTAAATAGTGCACTCTGATGAAAAGCTCCAGTGCAAAGTGTGCCAGAGTTTATTTCTTCACCATAATTGTAAGTGTAGATGCAATCAATGAATGATAAAATGGACTGAAAAATGTGCGTAACCCAACTAATAGAACATGAAAGTCCATAATAAATAGGTAGATGGCATTGTGCAATTCACCTCACACTACTTTAGGCTTGGATTCTTTGCAGTACACAGCACTGAAAGGCACAGTCTCATTCAACCTTGTAACCTCTGAATATTTTAAAATAGTAGATTTAATCATATATAAAAATAAGTCTTCCTTTGCTCAAAAAAAAGCATGTACCTCCATGCCTGGAGATTTAACACTATAACAACATGTGTACGCCAGATAGGATTGCTTAGAAGGAAACCAGAGAGATCAACTTTATTTCACTGCTGAGAGTTGCCACAAGCAAGAAGCTACCAGATAGAGGAGGAAGGAGGCTAAAGATATGTCTAAAACAAAAGGAGCTGTGTCCACCTTGATCTACAGTAGAGTAAGTTTCTAATACTTGATAAGAGTAGAAAGTAATTGCCCAAATTCTCTATTCCCATTCTCTAAAATAAGGAAGTCACAGTTTTTGTTTTCTGAACGTAAAGAATACTGGAGACCTCAAAGGATTCTGCTAGTCAGAAATGTCATGTGCAAAGGCCATAACTTCTCATTCCATCTGTTAAATTTGGTACTGTCTTAAAACTAAGAGTTAAAAAGGTTGCTGGATTTGCAAGGGGGAGGTGATTTTATGTTAAGCCATGCTGAACATGTTGCTGTGTATTTTGAGCACTAATAAGTACCTTGCCTTTATTCATTAATGAATATCGATAGAGATAGAGAAATTCCTGTTTAGGTTTACTGTAACTGAATGTTCCTCTTTGGATTTGTATATGGTTTTTATGATGAGCAGGTTTTGCAATTAAACAAAAGTATAGCTCGCTCCCCTTCTTCCTGGCCCTTCTCCCACCCGTGCCTAAACCACAGAACAGCTGGGTGCTCGTATTCATTTGAAAAAGCTGCGTCCTTCCAACAAGGAAAAGAACATGCTTTTTTAAGAGGAGGTTTCTGATGTACTGGATCCCTGAAGACTGTGGGAGGGGAAGGGCTCTGTGGAACATGCTGAAGGCAATGACCAGTAGCGGGTAGAAAAAGAGAGCTTCCTGCAAAGAGGAAGGGAATAGAGGTTTCTTGTTAGTGGAGCTAGCTGTGCATAAAGGGATGTGGACCCCAGGGACTTTTCCCAGGAATTGTTCATGAGAACTAGGTGGTAACACTGAATGTCAGGCGAAGATCTTTTTGCTTTACCATACTCTGTTGTCAATGCATTTGATCACTATTTTTATACCATTTATTTTTCCTTGTAATAAACTATTATTATTGTAAATACCACTTGTTCTTCACTTTTGTTTGTCTTTTAACTTTACTGAAAGGCCTGTGGTAAAATAGTGATTTTCTGGGTAAATTCCAGAAATAGTAATCTGGGCACACTCATTCAGAAGAGAGCATGATCAGTAGGGTTACACAAACCGAGGTTGCACCTCTAGACGCAACATAACATGCTAGGGTTTTGTTGCACTCTTGATTTTTGCCAACTGCAATATTTGCCAGTAAAACTGAAATGGCCATCTCATACCAAAGTCAACTGCTCCTGAGCTAAGCATCTACACATGGGCCCAGGACAACAGCACTTTCAACTGGGGTGGAGCAGCCCCAGGCTGGCAGGGGGTTCTGTGGGTCAGCCCCAGCCCAAGCCCAAGCCGTCAGTGGCAGGCAACATAGGGGCTGGCTAAAGTACAAGGATGTTGAAGTGCAGGATTAGGCAGCACACAGCTTCCACACTTTTGGCCCCTGTCACCATCTACATGCATGTTTCAGTGCATGCAAGTACTCAACTTTAAGACAGTACTGTTCCCAACAGTACTATCTTATAGTACAGTTAATTAATTTGTTGCGTTCTAATCCCAGGACACATGTAGACGGTAATGCTTTACTGCAGAGTAAATTAGTCTGCAGTAAAGCACACATGTAGATGCATCCTGTGTATTTAAACTTTCCATCAAATTCTAACCTTAACTTTTCCATTATAAGCAACCTTTCCCAATCTTTGCACTGTTAGGGCCTTGTTACAAGTCAATTTTAGGCAGCTCCTGAAGATCATAACCCCTTGATTGTCCATACATTAACACCTGAAGCTAAATTTAAGCACGTTTTAGGTAGCTTAGTTATACCACTCTGAACCATGTTACCCAGCTCATGCTCCATTAAAGTGTGGCCACTCCCCACAGATGAGCCACCCAAGTTGCAGTCCTCCAGCATACCAGCGTGCAGTCTCTCTTCCCCCTCCCCGCCTCCAGCTCTGTGTGCACAAACTTTACACATCATGAACTCTACTGCCCAGGGGGTGGTTTCTGGCACCAAGCCAACTCTCTCTCCTGCCCCAAGAGGTATGACCTTCCAACCACCAGGGTTGCAACCTTATGCAAACTACCTGTAGAGCAGTGTTTCTCAACCCGTGGTATGTGTACCCCTGGGGGTACACGAGATACAGGCAGGGGGTATGTAGGTGCCACATTTTGAGTTTGGCCCACCCCCACACCCAGTGGGTTGGAAGCATCTTTGCCTGTTTGGGCCACTGCCCCTCTCACTGTGTCCAGTGCACTGGGGCTTTCACTCCCTGGAGTCAGGGGACAGGGAGGGGAGACCCTTGCAGGCTGCTTTGCCCTAGGGCACGGTCCACAAGGAAAAAGTGGGACTCAGCTCATGGCTCAAAACTGGAAATACCACAGTGGGACTTCCAGTTTTGCTTTCACTGCATCGATCAGCAGGTGGTATGAACAGTACCAAAGGTTGAGAACCATTGCTGTAGAGAACATGCCAGCTAGCCAAGCTGCAGGGCACAGATGGGTCCAGGAGTGGAGTCTACAGGCACATGGGGACAACTAGTAGGGAGAACAAGGTAGAGGGCCAAATCAGATCCCCATGAACTGGGGCTTCCTTCCCAGGACACAGGCAGTAGCTCCCTCAAAAGTCAACTCTTCCTTCCCTTATTGCTCCCACCTCCCAGCCACCCCAAGAAACATAAAAATAAGGCATCATCCCCCACACCTCAATCTTAGATCCCAAATTATTACAATATGGGACCTTTAATTTACTTTTTTAATTCTGTGGGTCTTTTTATTTTTATTTTATTCTTCAGCAGCTGACTAACCATTTCACCACCCTCCTCCACCCCCATTTCTTTTCCGTTTCTGATTTCATTGTCTACCATCACCCCGTTAATTCTCCGCCTCTCACCTTCATGTTTCTGACTTCCACAACCCATCTCTCATACACCCGCAACAGGAAGAGAGGCCTATCCTGGCTCACCAGCCCTGTAGTGGCAACTGACAGCTGTAACTCTTAGTCAGGCCCCTGCTCACCAGCCCTCTAGTGCCTAATCACAGCTGTGCAGGTGGGGGACAGCCAGTGGGTACATCTACACAAGACACTTTACTGAACAGAAGCATAATTTACTACATATTAAACATGTGCATCTACAGATGCACATGTTTACTACATGGTAAACCTCGCTAATCATGAATATATTTGCTACCTATACATGCAAGTAGCAAATTTACTTGCAATTACTTACTGTGCAGTAGCACTCATGTAGACACCTGACCAGGAGCAAATCTGCTCCAGGTCAGCAAGCCACCAGGGTACAAGAGACTGCTCCCTGGCCCTGGGAGCTGCCTGCTGCCAGACTGGGCTGAAGCCTTGTGGGGGGGAGGGGAAGAGGGTGGGGACTATGTCCCTCTGCCCCAAGAGCAAGGAGCTCCAAGCCCTCTGCTTGTGGGTAAACAGCTCCTGCATCAAATGCACATGTAGACACACCTAGCAAAGGTCCAACTGCTCCAAACTCAAGCTAGCCTTAAAAAGTGTGACTGCTCCAAACTCAATCAACATTTGAACAGCCCAAAGTAAAATTTGCAACAAAGCCTTTCGACAGCTTTGCCCAGTCTTTGAATGGGATCCTGAGAACTACTTTCAGGTGGGCTGAATTTGTAGTTTGTGCTTAATGCTATATGTGAGATAAATCTGGGCCAAAGCCAAAGCTGAGCCATGACTTGCCCTGAACTGGGGTGGCTCATGTGGTAAGGGAGGGAGCATGCAGCTGAGGAGATACTGTTATTTATATCTACTGGAAGAGATTCTACTGTCTTTAGTGTCTCCCAGAATAAAGAAGGGGAAAGGTGGAAGTCTAGCAAAGAACACGTTCAGAATACTCGGGGATACTCCATCTTAGTGTCCCTAATTTAAGCACAGACATACTTTATGACCTGAACTAGTGGATTCAACACATTTATATATCCCAGGAAACTTGTCTTTTATTGTATAACATAGTTATAACAATAGAGAGAACAGAAAAAACCATTAGGTAAAGCGATCACCAATATGCAAGGTCTTAAAAACAGCACTTCATAAAGAGAAGGGACTTGTTATTTTATTATTCTTCTAAAACATCCTTGTGTGTGGTAATTTCTTGTTTGCTTATTATGACACATTCCAAATGTAATTTGCAACATACAAAAACATTAGCATTATCCAATGAAACATTTTAAAAGATGCTAGTTTAAGTTCAAATCTAAAGGAAAGAACTAAATAGGATTTCCACCTGTAACTCCTCAGTAATATATAAGGCCCTTCCCCTCACTCTACTGTGTGGTGCTTCATTCCATTCTGATTATGGCTTTCTAGCTACTGTTCATGCCCTGTTAAATGGTTTTCAGTCTAATTAATTATCCTGGTGATATGAAATCACAAAAGGATCCTGCTCTTCCAGGTACATGCAGACTCATTAACATCATATTTAATGAATGGTCTCTTTTCTAAAAAAAAAACAAAAAAACAACTTGCTCAGAAGACATAAGAAATATACAGGTACAGAAATTAATCAGTTAAAGGTAATTTAAACAGGCTTTGCTAGTACTACCTAGATCTCAGTTATTTACCACAATGGTAAAAGAAAGTGATCTGGTTACTACCTTATGTACAAAAACATCACAAAATAAAGTATTTATTTGAAAATAGATGTTCACATCATACTAAAATGTGGAAGTAGCTGCAAAAGTTTGTTATTAAGAGTCCTAATTCAATTCTTTTTGCTGAGAAAACAGTTCATTTAACTACTACAATGAGGATGCCTCAGGGAAGTATGCTTCAAAAAACCAAACATGAAAACTCTGTAATAAGAAATTGCTTAGAATACTGGTTCTCAACATTTTTGGATTTGAGGCACCCTTTCATAGACTCAAGGCACCCTTCGGAAAAATGCCAGCATTTAGTTTTCACTTTTTCCACAGTGTGTTTAAAAAAAAAAAAAAAAAAAATAGAGCAATTCTTCTGTTGCAAAGAACTCAAGAAGACCACAAAAGGTCCAATATGTTTTCACAGCTAATGGTGCAAAATTGCATGACATGCCACAGCACCCTTAAAAGGATTCACATGGCACCCTTGGGAGTGTCTATGGGAGTGTTTGGATTCCAGCTATCAATCTGATTCATCAATCTGATAAGGGGCCAACTGCAAGACATGAACAAAAAAAAAAAAATGTTTGTAAAACCCTTTTCCCCACAAAGAGATTGAATCCAGAGCTTTGGTTTGGATCAAATGCTACATGTTTCTGGAAGTCTTATCACTGTTTATATAAATGATATTTTCATAAACTACTAAGCTAAATATGAAACATTCCATACTTATTTTATGAAAATCTTCATGTTGTATTATATAGAAACATTCCAGAATACTGGATGGGCTATAACTTAGTAACAATGTAAGACTATGGGCTTTTTGTATGCTGCTGTCTATACTCAAAGCATAGAAGAAATGGGTTCTCCCCCATTCAACATGGAAAGAAAAAAAAACAATTGTTTTCAAAAACACTCATTTGAATTTGAGTACCACCACAGAGCCAATGGCTGCTGTGGCCTTAGTCAGAGCTGCAGCCTGGTACGGGCCAGGGCCAGGGGAGACCAAGTGCTAGAGGGGAAAGGGAACTGTTCGGGAGACTGCATGTGGAAGAAACTCCAGAGCCAAACCATTAAAAAACTCACTCTCAATTCACAGTGTGAATGCCAAGTTTTAAATATACAGCACACTCAGAGACATATAGACACAAAAATACACAGAGAAGCAAAATACATTGTACAATGATAATAGCTACAGACAGCATTCCCATCAGGCTGTGTGGCGTGCACAGTCACGTAGGCACGCCTGGCAACACAGCACGAGCATGCCTGCACGTGCCACACAGCTTAGTGGGAATGCTGGCTACAGAATACTCAAATTAATTCTGTTTATCATTTGTCAAAGATCATAGTACATAGCGCAAATAAGATAATGAAAGAGAGTACCTTAACACTTAATTCCTTTAAATATTTAGATTTTCAGAGAAATGCACATGCCTTGTGTTCTAATTAGTCTAAAAATTATTATAATTACCTTTCAAGTGTTGTAGTTGTATATGAAAATGATAAGTTAAATGTTTAAATGACCATTAGCATCCATGACCAAACTGAATATTCAGAGAAAGGAAACAATACAATTATACTTCTGAAAGTCTGGCCCAAACTGTTTTGTATTGCAAACTGATTCATTATTGTAATACCAGAAAACTGATACAATTCTATCAGTAAATGGTTCCCAGTAACAATCAAGTGTACCATTTGGATTTTATTGAGCATGGAACTCATCAAGCAAATGTTAACATCTAGTTATCTTGAACTTCATATTAAAACTTTAACTTTCCATAACTACAAGCTTCTTAAAATAGAAGGGAAAACATCACATAATTATTTATTATCTTAAAAGAAACAAGATTAAAACTAGTCATTTCAATATAGAGCTTACAAAGGGCAATAGTTAACTTTAAAACTATAAATAAAAGACATATTACTGATCTGAAAATAAAAATCATTTTAAAAGGACAGGCAAAACTAACCCAAAAGTATTCTAGGGGAGGGGGACAGGAGTAACATAATTTTTTGTCATTGAAGTATATTTCAAGATAACAGTTTCTAAGTAAAATAAGCCTGTGGATCTCAACTGTGAAGAAAGTAGAAAGAAAAAAGAAAATCAGCGCTCATCAAAACACACTCTACAGACTGTATAAATAGGCATATGACTCAAAACGAGATGATATTTGCTGCTTTCTACTTTCAGTGCTAATGTAGTTTTTGGAAGCAGAGGAATCCCACTATAAAAATTTATTCACTAGACATCTAATGCTCGTAGCTATATTTCCAGAGCCAAAATAATTCAGGTATATATTTCTTTGTACTATCTGTGGACCAGCATGAAGGTTAGACTGATAAAGTAATATATATATATGCATATATATTACCTGTTCTTGCCTCTCCAGCCACTTGTCCACCATGGGATGACTGGCACTTAACGATGAGCGAGCATTGTCTCTCTGAAACTGGTTAGACCAGCTACTAGTATCCCGTGGTAGGCTTCTGTAGTTTTCATCTTTCTATTTCAAAAGAAAAAAAAAGTGTCTTATAAAAAACAACCAGTCCTTGCACATTACCAATGCAGCTGGTTTAAGATAATACAAAAGGAAAACCAAAAAAGGTGAAAGCAAGTTTGGCCAGATATGCCAAAGAGTAGTATGTACAAATCTATTGCCTTGAGTCTATTTCTTGCCATTTACTTGAAAAAGACTCAAGTCCCTATTTGAGCCAGTAACAGCCAAGTAAAGCCTTTTGATGCTCTCCGTCTCCTGAACCACCTTATTTCATAAATTCTTCCAAACTTAAACCTCTACTGGACTGGTTCCATAGGAACAGGCTTCAAAAGGTTTTGGGGGATCTCAAACAATTTTTTTTTCAACAAAGTAAATTAAATATTGATTGAACCCAAAAAAATACAACAGTGGTCAGTACCCATCTTAACATGCAATTATCTTGAGGTTGCTCTACAGCTCACATAATACGAGATTCAGTGTAATGATACTTTAGAAATGATACTAAGAAGATTTTATCCTGACACAGCATAAATATTTAAGCAATCTTAATAAAGGATTTGAACTAAATACAGGTGCTTGTCAATGTACCCTGAATTCTTTTGACATATGCCTGTGTATTGTATGTTAACATTAAAAAGTCATTAAAGAAATAGCATTTTTAAATGTTATTCTTTAGATTGCCCATCTTAGTTTGGAGCGTGTATCCTTATCAATGATCAATGTTTGGCTAAAAAAATAACAAACATGGGATCACTTGTAAAGCAGTTACCTGAAAAAAACCGTACTAACAAGAAGTATACATTTATTTTCATTAAGATAGTCAAAAATGGGTCTTGGGAGTTGTATTTTATTTTAATCAATTAGTTATGGTTCATTTGATTTCCTCCCCCCACCCCCCGCAACACAACTACTTCTTGATGCACGCTGCCCTATATCATCATATCATTGCTTCTCCTTTTAAAAGTCTTTACAACCAAAACTTAACATTTCAGATTATTCAAAGCCAGTAGGACACGGAGGCAGATCAGAAATGTCATTAGTCTGGTAAAATCAATGAATCTACAACAGTAGTAGCTCCAGTAATTTAAATGATGTCAAATTTTTGCAAAATTTTAAAACACAAATATAAAAATACTACATGGATCTTGCAAGGACAGAATAGTTCTCATTCTAATTTGGACCAGATGGGAAAGAGACTTTTTCTGATACAGGTTTCCCTTTATTTATGCTGTACATGCGTTCCGGGAGAATGGTGAATTAATCCAATTAGCATAAAGTGAACCCACCTTACAATGTAACAAATAGGGATAGATTCCCATGGCAGTGAGGGAGGGAGAGAGGGAGGGAAGGAGTGAAGCTAGGACTAGGGAAGGGACAGAGGGAGGGGTGCCGCTCCCAGGGCTGCACAAGGCAGCGAAGCAGAGGAAACAGTGGCATACACCCCAGCCCTGGCTGCAGTGGCCCTGGGAGCAGCTGGCGCCAGCTACCTGCAGCCGCTCGGCTGCACTGTGCTCCACCTGTCCCCACTCGCCTATGTTCCTGGGCTGCGCCATGTCCTGGTGCAGGCAGCTGGTGCTGGCCACTCCTGGGGCCACTGCAGCCGGGGCTGGGGTTAGTGGGGCCACGGCCCTTTCCCATCTCCCCGCAAGACTCACTTGCTTGGGTTGGGGGAGCATCTATGCTGATCACATAAGAACAAATTTATCTCGTATATAATGAATTATGGGTCTAAATATGCTCATCACACAGGAGTGAAT
The DNA here is from genome assembly GCA_030014935.1 of Caiman crocodilus. Taxonomy (NCBI): domain Eukaryota; kingdom Metazoa; phylum Chordata; order Crocodylia; family Alligatoridae; genus Caiman; species Caiman crocodilus. The sequence continues at coordinate 239,916,927 of JAGPOW010000261.1, forward strand.
TCGCATATATAGAACCTGCATAAAATCGAGGGAAACCTGTAGTTGTTCTTCTGAGGGATGGGGACTAGTATTTGGGTTTTAATGTTGCATTCTTAGTGACCCTTCACTGATGAAAAACTGAACAATGGAAAATCTCTGGAAAATTCTGAATTTCTATGGAAAAAGCATGACTTTTTCACAACTCTTATACACACCTGACTTCTTCAAAACATTAAAGCTCATTCCTTGGTCACAAACATAATGTATTAGCTTGACTTTTTTTAAATCCATTATTTAATATTACCTGGGCCTAGCTTCAGCAGCAGGGCAGGCTTAATGGTCCGTCTTGCAAGACACACAAGAAAATGTAAAGTGCTTACTATGATATGCTATGAAATGAAACCCTCAATGCCTATGTGAAGACGCATGGATTTCCAGGAAAATTCATCTTTTTCCATAACTAAATTAGCATTTTAATGCCTTAATCACTGACAAGTTCTTTACTAGAGATACTCTCAGCAATTGCAAACAGAGCTTCAGTATCAGGGAATTAGCGCTCATAATTCAAACAGTACAATCATCCTTATTATAAAAATGTCTCTCTGAGCTGCCATTCTAATAACATTTCCTACTAACCTGTTCTGCCTGTACTACAAATAAGTTAAAAGCTTCTAATTTATGAGCAATCAAAAGAGATATGGGTATTTCAGTACCAGCTGAATACCAACCTGGCACAAGGTAACAGGCCCTAACACAGGGGCAGGCAATTATTTTGGGTGAGAGGCGCTTAACAAGTTTTGCCAAGCTGTCAGGGGCTACATAGGTAGCCCCACCTCTTGACAGTTACCCTGCCCACAAGTCACCACATCAGGACCAGAAGTCCTGCCCTCTAAGCCCTGGCCTTTGCCACCAGAAGTCCTCCCTAATACTCCTTTTGGGAGTGGGAGTTGCCATCTTAGAACCAGGGGGAAAAAAAAAAAAAATATATTTTAATTTTAACACAAAAAAATATTTGTCATGACTTGTAATTGTATACTGTATATAGAAGGGATTGCATATAATAGGGGATGCACGTGCACCCCCTAGGCATCGCCCCTGTGGAGCTGCAAGCATGCAGCATGGAGCATTGGTGATAGGGCAGGCTCTACTCCCTCCCCACCCTGACCCCGAGTAGTGCTGGCCAGAGCCATGCCCCACTGGGCACCTGCACTGGACACAGGCACCCTGACCTCCCCACCTGCTGCTGCTGCCAGCAGTGAGGGCTGAACACCATGATACGAATTGGGGCAAGTTCCTATACCCCCCCCCACCCTCACACCCACACCCTGCCCAGCTGAGATCCACACTGCCACTGTCCCTCTAGGTACAGGCTCTACACCACGCTCCCACCCAACTGCAACTCTACGCCCCGTCACCAGCCCTACTACTTCCCTACAAAGTTCCAGCTGCAGCAGGAGCCCTGCCCAGCAGCTGCTGGCTGGGCAGAGCCCTTCCACCCATAAAGGTGGGAGTGAGGCACAATAGAGTACGTTGAGGGCTATAAACATGGAGTGGGGGTGCCGCAGGCTGGATGAAAGTGCCCAGTGAGACGGATTTGGCCCACGGGCTGTATTTTGCCCACTCCTGCCCTAACAGTACTCTCTCCCCTATCTCCTCCACCTTCTAAACTTGAAAGGCAGCCAGTGAACTGTATATAACTCTGCTTAAAAAGTTTCTTCAGCACAGCCACAAAGGGCAGCAAGTGGCATGTAACAAATGAAGTGCTCCTGTTGCTTTTCTCATGCAATTTCCCTTCTTTTGCCAAAAGAAAGTGCAATGACCATGAGTCAAAACCAACAATTAAAAATTGTGTGAGGTGGCAGAAATGTATAAGGAAAAAAAAATCACAGTCTGGAGAAGGAAATAAAAAAATACAACTTGACAATGAAAAATCATAACTGGCCCCCGAGTTGTTGATTAGGTCTTGCCATCTGACAGACTATCAGCTGTTCTGAATTAGTAGACGTATATGCCTCTTATGCAATGAGATGCATTGTGTGTTTTGATAATTGATAAATAATTCTGTTTTTTAATAATCCATATTTACACTGTTTTCAACACAGCCTTTTAAACAAAATTTCATCTATTTTATACAAAAAACCCTCCCTGCGTAGTCTCTATTAACCATGAACAAAAGCTCTTAAGTAACACTGAAAACAAACCAACCAAAAACCTATATTTATTAAGGACTGCATTCCTGCTTCTGGATTCTGAACTTAGCTAGATGTTATCCAAGACAAAAGTATTTTTACTTACAATTACATTTTAGTTGTAATATCTCATCCCATTAAGTAAGAAGGTTAATTGACACGACATCAGATATAAGCCATACCAAATTTCCTACACAAAGGTACAGAGTCAAATCCCATCTTATATTTCATGCAGCCACACTAATGTCAGCAAGTCTCACAAGTATAAATCTATGCAGAGGTGATTAAAGGGATGTGTTCATTTTATTTACAGTCATCTTCTGTGGAAAACAAATTTTCAAAGAGCAAACAGCTATCAAATACTAACACTCCTCCCATAAACCAGTTCTAGAAATTGCTTCTAACATTTTCCTACTGTCTGCTGCTACCACCTGCTTCATGAATGATAACAACAGTGACCAAACTAGGGGCTGAGAGCACCTGGCATTTTAGTCCCATATAACCTCGCTGTGAGCAAGAAATCCTAAGGAAATGGTGGCCCCCTTGAGTCCAGTCTACCGTAATGTTCCCGTTACTGCTACCTCTAAATTATTAGTGACCACAGAGCAGCATTGTAAGAAGATACAGATTTGTACATTGGGAATCACTTAACACATGAAAAATTAAACTTGTTACAAATATGGGCAGAATTCGCAAGCAAAGAATCTTTCTAATACTTGGTGTAATAATACCCAAAACAATCCGCAAAAAAGTATTAGCATGCCCACTCCCTGGGATGCATCTTACGTTACAGAGTTCAAAACCAGTGCATGCCACTTTAACTGCAATATCATAAAGTGAAAGATTTTAGCAAGGAAGCCACCAGGGTCATAAAGACAATTCTCATTTCTTCTAGAGCTGCAGCTGTGAGCCCTCATGAGACTGCTACTGACACGGATCATTGGTTACAATTAAATGGACTAATTTAAAAAAAATTTCCCCACACAGCTTTAGAGAACTGCGGACATGCAAAGTTCTATAATATTTGTAATGGGAATTGATCAGTATAATGCTAGACTTGTCACATCACAATATTACAGCAACACTTAGCAGCAGCACTCTGCTACATTTCAAATTTAAATGTGTATGCCAGCATCTTGGGTTTAGTTTACTATGGCTTCCCTGTTGAATTCGGTCCAAGTTGGGGGGAAAATGGTACAGTGATTTCACTGTACTTTCAATTATAAACAATTTGCACATACAACAAGCTGGTCACTAGAGGAATATTCTATGAGTGGTTGATGAGAAGATGCATTAGTACAACCTGTGTACAAGCAGTACTTTAATTACTAGTTGTCAGTGCATAAACTAGCCAATAGTTTTAACCTGCAATTGTAACGTTATAGATGCATTAGCTATCCTAACCAAACCACAACTATTCTATACCCTGAAAAATGAGATTT
>JAGPOW010000261.1:239927924-239939395 GCA_030014935.1 Caiman crocodilus
TGTATTTTTGCTTTATAATATTTCTATCCTGTTAATATAAATATATTCATATTTCATCTCCAACAAGCCATTTCTATAATTTTATAAATTTAACATTGGTAGATGTGTTTACTGTAATATTCTGTTTCAAATGATAAATACCCTGGGGCTATCATAAAACCCTCTCCACCTTATTAAAGCTGGGTAAATTTTATTTTTTTTAAATTAGCCTGTTTTCAGGGTTTTCTTGCTTCCCCCCCCCGCCAAGATTGGAATACTTTTCTAAGAATTTAATGACCCCAAAATTACCTCAACTAACACCCTTGGGTACATTATTCATCCAGCATCCTTGGGTGCATCCCATTCAGTCCTGCTAAATTGAAAGCATCTAGTTTATCTAAGTAATCCCTAACCTGTTTTCCCATTACTCTGAACTATTTTTCTCCTTCCCCATCTCTTCTGCCAATTGAACTCTTTATCATAGCTACCCCTATTTGTGAAAACTGAATTAAAAAATGCATTAAATACTTCAGCCCTCTCTGCATCATCTGCTGCCCACATGCTGTAAGAGTCCTATGATTTCTCTGGTCCTTCTATTACTCTTGACATACTTGTAGAATCCCTTTTTATTGCCTTTTATCTCCCTTTCCAGATGCATTTCAAATAATGCCTTGGCCTTGCTAATTTTCTCCCAGCTGCAATGCTCTTATACTCTGTCCTAGCACTATGACCAAATGTCTACTTTTTATAGGATTCCTTTTTGAGTTTTAGCTTCTTGAAGAGATCACTGTTTAGGCAGGCTGGCTTTTTGTTGCACTTCCTATTCTTGTGTTGCATTGCGATAGCTTGCTCCTGAGCCCTTAAAAAAGCCTGCTTAAAATGCAGCCTGCTCTCCTGGACTCCTTTTCCCCTCAGACTTGTTTCCCAGTAATCCTGCCCACCAGGCCCTGGAGCTTGTTAAAATCTGTTTTTCTGATGTCCAGGAAGATCCTTATTCTGGTAATTCTCCTTCCTTCCTTTGAATACATTCACAGGTAGGCATTTAGGCTAGACAGACATGCAAACAGCCTGAGCCTGAATTGATTCAACCTTTGCAGGTTAGTCTAACCTGGCTAGGCTGAACCGCTTTGGAAACCAATTAAACCAATTAAATTGGTCTCATTCTCTCTGGAATGAGAAAATGCAGCCACAAGCTCGGGGGGGCGGGGGGGGAGAAGGCATTAGAGCAGCCCTCCCTTCCATTCAACAGTACTGAGCTGAGGGGGCCGTGGTCAGGCCCAGGTAGGATGTTTTGATTAGGGAGGTCTGCTTGTACCATCCCAGGCTTTTCCCCACTGGCTGCTCAAGGGATGGGAGTGTTGCCAGACTATAGCTGTACTCTGTTGATACAGAGCTTATCTATCTCCCTACCTGTTTCTTTATACTGTTTGCAGCAAACTGACAGGCAAGCAAGCCAGCAGGGGGCAGATAACAGTGCTCATCACCCCATCAGCAAAACAATAGCCTGTCTCCATTACGTCAAACTCTTCTTAAACAGCTTTTTCCAAGGAGGGGCATTATCAGCTGACCTGTTGATTAGCTCCAAAAAGTCTTAAATGGTCACTGTTCCAGCTACCTGTCCCAGTGAAATTGGAGACACACACACAGACAAAATAGATGGATTTTCAGGAATTAGAACAGGGTGGAGCAGAATTGGAGTAAGGTGCATAAGTCCAATTATAAGTCCAATAATTGGAATAGAATCTGGCCCATAGTCCACACTATTCCATAAGACAATTAATTCACATAGATTCAGTTTCCAAATGCATGAAGTGGGGCTAATATCTACATAATCTACATGTGGTTAAAGACTTTTCCTGTGCATTATTTTGATCTCATAGTTTCATAGTTCTTAGGGTTGGAAAGGACCTAAACAGATCATCAGGTCTGACCCCCTGCCCTGGGCAGGAACAAGTGCTGAGGTCATAACATCCCAGCCAAATATCTCTCCAGCCTTCTCTTGACGATCCCCAAGGTAGGACAGAGTACCACCTCCTTTGGTGGTGGTACTGTGGTCTGTTCCACAGCCTGGGAACCCTAACTGTAAAGTATTGTCTCCTGATGTCCAGCGTGAATCTTCTCTAACAATTTGTGGCCATTATTTCTAGTAACCCCTGGTGATGCCCAGGAGAACAGTGCCTCACCCAATTCCCCCTGGTCCCTCTTGGTGAGTTTGTATATGGCTACTAGCTCCCCTCAACCATCTCTCATGGAGGCTGAATAGATTCAGGCTCCTCAGCCTCTCTTCATAAGGCCTGACCCACTGCCCCTTGACCATGCTAGTGGCAATAGGACAACACAGTACTCCAGCTGTGGCCTGACCAATGCTGCAAAGAGAAGAAGGATCACCTCCCTGGACCTGCTTGTGATACCTCTGTAGATGCGTGACAAGGTGTGGTTAGCATTACTGACTGCTTCCTCACACTGGCAGCTCATGTTCATCCTGGAGTCAACAACGACTCCAAGATCCCTTTCTGCCACTGTTTTGACAAGAGGGGTGTTCACCAGCCTGTAGGTGTGTTGCCGATTCCTTCTCCCTAGATGCAGTACCCTGCACTTGTCTGCATTGAATTCCATCCTATTCTCATCTGCCCACCTCTGTAACCTATCTAGATCTAGCTGGATTCTGTCCCTCCCCTCCAGCATGCCCACCTCACCTCACATCTTGGTGTCATCAGTGAATTTGGACAGCGTGCTTTCCACACCCACATCTGGATCACTGATAGAGATGCTGAACAGTACAGGCCTCAGGACTGAGCCCTGGGGGACTCCATTGTCCACATTCCTCCAGGTAAGAAATGACCCATCCACTACCACTCTCTCAGTACAACCATCTAGCCAATTTTCCACCCATCCAACTGTGGAGGCATCAATGTCACAGCCACCTAGTTTTTTTAAGAGAATGTGGTGGGAAACAGTGTCAAAGGCCTTCTTAAAGTCTAGGAAGATGACATACACCTCAATGCCCACATCCAGGGACTTTGTGACCTGATCATAAAAGGAAACCAAATTAGTCAGGCAGGATCTGCCCTCAATGAACCCATGTTGGTTGCCCCTGAGCATTACCTCCCCTGCTGGGCCCTTGCAGATGTGCTCCTTGATAATTTGATCAAAATTCTTCCCAAGGATCAAGGTAAGTCTGACTAGCCTATAATTGCTGGGGTCCTCCTTTCTCCCCTTCTTGTAAATGGGGACCACAGTGGCCCTTTTCCAATCCTCTGGTACCTGGCCAGAGTCCCACAAATGCTCATACAGCTGTGCCAGGGGCCCTGCTATGACCACCACCAATTCCCTCAACACCCTCGGGTGAAGAGCATCTGGACCTACTGATTTAAACACATCCAGCGCCTCCAAAAAGTTCCCTAAGTAATTGATTCCTAGTCCCTAGTGCCTCCCTTGGGTCTGTCCATAATCCTAGTGGGGGAAATGTCCTAGTCCCTGTTCAGGAACATGAAGGCAAAGAACTCATTAAAGAGGTCAACTTTTTCATTTGCTGCAATCACCAGATTGCCAAGCCTGTCCTGTAGGGGCCCCATGGTACCCGGTGCCACCTTCTTACTCCCTACATGTTTGAAAAAGGACTTTTTGTTACCTCTAATTCTGGTCTCCATCTCGGCCTTGGCCTTCCTAACAGCCTCCCTGCAATCACAAGCAATGGAGGTGTAATCTTCTTTGGTGATAGCCCCTTGTTTCCACTGTTTGTATACCTCCTTTTTTGCCCTCAGACAGTCCTGGACACCTCCGCTGAGCCATGGGGGGTTATTAGCACTCCTGCCCCCTTGGGGCAAATTGGGACTGACTCCCTTTGAGCTCAGAGGATTGTCTCCTTGAGGAACAACCAACTGTCTTGGACTCCCATCTCACTGAAGCTATGAGACCCCAATGCCTCTCCTACTAATCTTTTTAGTTGATTGAAGTCAGCACTACTGAAATTGAGGACTTTTGCCTTACTGCTTGCTTTCACCACCCTGCTCAGTATAGTAAATTCCAGCAGGCGATAATCACTGTCGCCCAGGTAGTTGAGTACCTGCAGACACCTCACCAGTTCGTTGCCTGTGGCAAGAACCAAGTCCAGCAAAGCATTTCCTCTGGTGAGGCTATGCATGTCCTGAGTTAGGTGGACATTCTGTATCCTGGCTAGGAACCTACGTGAGCGGTCGGACCTGGCTGACTGCTCCTCCCAGCAGATATCTCATTGTTTAGGCCACCCATGACATCCACATCCCTTGACTTTACAGACTGCATGAGCTGACCTGAGAATTCCAGGTCCAGCTTGTCCCCCTGGTGAGGCAGCCTGTCATAGACACCCACTATCAAGTTCCTTTCCCTATGATCCCCTTGTATTCTGACCCAGAGCACCTCAGTTTGCCCCTCCTCTGATCCTATCCTGATCATCGAGGTTGTGTACTGCTCTTGGATGTAGAGCGCTACACCCCCTGCTTTTTTCCCTGCTCTGTCTTGCCTGTACAGCCTGTAGCCCTCAAAGTCCACTGCCCAGTTGTGGGTAGAATTCCACCAGGTTTCCATGAGCCCCTCTAGGTCTGGGTTTCTGATAGCTAGCAGGAGGACGAGTTCCTCCTGCTTATTCCCCATGCTCCAACCATTTGTGCCCTCCTGTAGGTGCATGTGCCACCCCCTTGTTCTTAAGTCTGCCCAGACCCATGTCAATTTCCCTTAATAAAAAAATCATGTCTTGGATTAAAGAACAAATCAGGTATATGAGCTTATGTCAACAAATATGGCACTGATATCTGGTTCTGATACTAGCTTAGCTAAAGCTTTATAGTTAACTTTTATATCACACTCAGTGCTTCCCCTCCGCCCCCATATGGATATGATGTTTTAAAACAAACAAAAAAACCCCAAAAGGAACACCAAGTAGAAGCATGAAGTATTTGATTTCTTATACATATATATCTATCTCTATATTCACACACACAATACACTTAGGAGGGAAGTTTAGGTGAAGGGTGAAGCCTTTCTTAACAGAAAACCTCTGAACATGGCAAATCCTATTGTCTGATCAGTCCAACGGAGATCAACAGAGAACATCTGAAGAGAAGGAGGGAAAACCCAATGCTTTATGGGTAAAGTTCTTGAGACATTTGATGACAGATTTACTTTTGTTTTAAATCCCCATATGGTTTCCACATTATCTAGGTATTTCCCTAGTTTTACAAAACATACTAAGGTGACTTTCCTACCTATGAAGATAACAGATATTTCATAATTTATTCTTGCAGGCAAAGCTATATTTTTCTTTCAGTGACAGACACATGGGTGAGCCCATTAAAACCTGGCTGCTGACTAACTAGCACAGACAAACAGGAAAAAAGCCCTATATGCCAAGTGTACTCAGCTGTGTGTTTGCTGTTTCTGATCCACCGCTGCAGAGCATGCTACATGTCATTTGCTTTGTTCAGGTGGGTGACTGTGAGAACAAGAAAGGAAGAATCCAAGCCAATGAACAATCATGTTTCCTACTTATGTTCTGTCTTGATCTTTAAGTATATATTTTCACTTCTTTATGCTATACCAGCTGGATATGCATTTCAAATCCAGAAAAATCACACACGGGAATTTCTTCAGAAACCAGAGGTCCATACCATAGGTTTGCATTAAGTAGATCAAGTTACTAGATAAACTATGTATATTTTGGTGGAGCAGGATCAAAAGCAGGTTTGATATTTTGTAAAGCCACTTAACTCCTCACTGCCATGGATGCACAAATGAAAACAGTAGCAACTGAGCAAACTCAGAAGAAGTTAGGTACATTATCTTATAATTGTCACCAGCAATATTGCATTCCTATAAACAATTTTTCATGTATTATGATGGTGTATGACACAGAAGGATGAGTTATGGTATCCAAGAAAAAAAAAGCTTATTTTTTCACATTATTAAAGTTGCAGAAACAGCTGCTTGTGTCATGGGGCTCTGTTACTGGCTTCTCACTTTCAATGTGCAATTAAATGTCAAAGAATCATTTAAAACTACCATTTAACTGTGGCAAAAAGTGCATGGAATAAACTTCAACTGAGAATAGATAGCAGGACTATTCAAATGAAACTTATCAGTTACAAACTACCAACCCCAAATTTAGAAAGATTCTTTGTGGTAAGAATGATTTAACAGAGTAAAACCTAAAGGATTAAACTTGAGCCCCAAACTACATGTATAAGAAATAAAACATCAAAAATAGTTGGTAAAAGCACTAGCAGGAAACTAAAAGTCCACTTTAAAAGTTCCTAATAAATGTAGTTACTTAAGAAACATGATGACCAAGCCCAATCTTACCAACTTCTCTTTGTATCAGTAGCCCTGTCATTTGACTGAGAGTAGTCATGGTGTAAGCCATGCCTCTGTGCCTAGACTAGCTTATGTAGCAGTGACAAGCTGCAAACTGTGGCTAAGCAGTGCAAAGACTCAAAGCCTGTTCCTAAGTGACTGCAATGTGAATATTTCGGGGTGTAACAACTGATTTAGCCAGCAAATGCCATCAACATGTCTGATAAAACATAATTAAACAATGCATTATATTATGGCTTTATCTTGAAATATTAGAAGTAGTGTGTGATTAAATGTATTATTTGGCTAAAACAGATGCAAAGATGATGGATGTAGAAACCAAACAGCTTATGGTCTTCTTTGAAAAGGCTAAAGTAAAGAAGTAGCAGGAAAAGGAGCTAAGCAACCCTCCCTCTTTACTTTTCCAAGGTTTCCAAGCAGACAAGAGATCGAGTTCCATCAAGTTCTAAAAGTTTCAGTGAAATTAAAAAAAAAAAAACCAACAACAAAACCAATCAGTCAGAGAGAACATTTATTAAAATATGAAAAACTGCCAATTATAAATATTGGGCATAAGCTAAAAAAACTTCAGACTGCTATGAACTTCAATTAACCAACTCAACTCCCCAGCAGAACAGAAAAGCTGGGCCAGAGGACCCACCTCTTCCCTGGATCCAAGGCTACGTAAGCATTGTCCTTATTAATACAAGTCAGTCTTTGCTATTGTATACCCTAATAAAGCTTTCTAGGTATGATTGGAATGGTCTCACTGGTCAATCAATCTATCTCCTCCCAACCACCATAAAAGTTTAGCGTAACAATTGGGGTAACAGTGGCATGGGGAAGAATTACCCATTTGTGCACAGACACCATCCTCTTTTTTCCTAAACTTAGTTTCTTCAAGTAGGCTGATAGCCTGAGACTCATTATCTATCAGCATGCACATTCTAGTATTTTTAAAGGGTACGAAACTAGGAAGGCCTCAACACTAAAGCAGACATCAAGCAACTCCTAGGCTAGGGACAGAAGTTACACATAAACCAGTTCAAGTGATCAGAAACTGATTTAAACCTGTAACAGAACAGAAGTTCAGTGCACAGAAACCAGTTTCAAAATGGATGAAACTGGTTTAGGGTAAACCTGGCTGAATGTAGCAGACTTAACTGATTTGGGTCAAATCAGTTTAGGAAACTTCTGTTCCAGACCCCTTCCTGGTTCAAGTTAAATCAGAGTCCCCCAACATCCCAGCATGCTTTCCAGCCCTGGACTGGGTTGTGCTACCTGCTCCAGAAAGCAGGGCTGGCCCTGTCCCTCTGCTCCCTAGCTGGAGCAGTGAGGGCTAGCTCACTGAGCCTCCTAGGCAAACCTTGTCTGGAGTCTGGGGCCAGGGATGGGGGTGTTAAACTCACCTTCCCCCAAGTACAGAGCAGCCCTGCCTTGCTGGCTTACTTAGTGCTGGCTGTGACTGTAGACCAGAAATCTCACAGGCACCTGGAAGCAGGAATGGTGCTAGAGACCTCGAAGGCAGCAGGAAGATGAAGCAAGCACACAGCCCATGCTGCTTATGTGCCAGAGAGGTATGCCCCCCAGCTTCTGCCTTGAGCCACTACAGGCATACGTCTGCATTTCCTGATTCACAAGTGAATGCTGGTTCATTTGCTTATTGGTTCAATCTTTGCAGCTTAGACTAACCTGCAAAGACTGAATCAATTCAGCCTCAGGCTTTTTGACTCTCTCTACTTGGCCTGAGAGATCCTGTTTTCTAGCTGACCAATGTAAACAACAGAAAACCACCAAAATCCTTCAGCCCTACCCTAATATACAGTGTATCATCACAACAGTGTAATACATAATAAGGATTTCTTTACAGTAATGACAATTGCTAAAACAAATAGAAACCAGTCGCAAATACCTCAGGAGTTCAAAGAATAGGTTGACAAAGTGTGGCTGATAGTAGCATCAGAAATTCTTCTTCAAAATCTATGGAACATCTCACCTTTATCTACTTTCCGTTTTTGCATGGGTATCCCCCTTCCTGCCCTAATCCTATTGTTAAAGGATCTATGAATATCCCTTTGACAAGAAGTTCTATGTGTTTTAAGAATCGGCAGTCCAGTTCTATAAGGCAAGTACCTCAAAATCAATGTATTTGCCCATTTCAAGTAAATGGCACATAAGTAGTACATAACCTATAGTTACATTTTTTTAATATTGTACAGCACTGATGATCGGGAGGAGATGAAGAGAAACACTACTGTTTTTAAAGACATGACATTTTTCAGCAAAATCTTTTACTATAACCTTTTTGACTAACAGGAAAAAAAATATCAATAAACAATATATAAACAAACTATTTAACATAGTACTCTAAATAAGGTCAACACATAAAATATATACTTTACATGTTTAGATGTTTGCAGAATTTTACCCATTAGAAACTCCTGCTCCCAGTGATCACTGAAAATGTAGTACGTAGCAAAGTAAATTTTAAGTGATACATTATCAATATTTGTTGTACTAACCTACATTAATTCTCTCCCATCTTGATTTAATGGTCTCTTGTGCCTGGCTTCCCACCACTACACTAGATCAATTGAATTCCTTTCCATCCTGGTCACCAGGCTCATTCCCAGGGATGCCATGCTCCAGTGCACTTCAAATATTTTCATGAAAAATCAAGAGTAAGTACATGCTGAACAGCTAATGATGCAAGGAGGATGAAGTGAAAGCATAGCTGATGTTTAATTCTCTCCAAGTAGTGGCTTGAGATACTCAAACAAGGCTGTTTATGCAATGTATGGCCCTTATTATAATATCCATGTTCCTGGACTAATGAAGTGTAACCTCCTTATGATTTCATATATCTTCACTAAAAATGTTACCATTTTGCATAGATAAATATAATGTTTTCTTTTTCTTAATGTTAGAATATTAAGGCTTTTTTCAATTGGATTGCCAATAAAATTGAATAACATTAGCACAATAAAGCACAAGATCAAAAATTAGAAATTAAAACATGTCACTATTAGACTTAATTTGATCACGTATACATCTACACATTTTCACTGCACAGCCAGAGCCAGACAAGCTTATTTAAAAATGTGGTTCTACATACATATTCTCACTTGCGATACTTTATTGCAGATCCTCGCTCAAAGTAGTTCTTTTTTAAATAGCCAGAAGAACAACAAAGAGATGAGTGTTCACTAGAATATAGTATAAACCCTTATCTGAGTGTATAGTTCTAACTCTGCATACCTTTTGAGAAACAGAATTTAAAATGTGGTGCTAAGATTAATCAAACAACCATACTTGAGAGGCAAAAAACAAATCTAAATATCAAACGGCCCTTTTTTAATCCTTGCACAATTTTGTGCAGCACACAATTGTAAACCAAAATACAATATATTAATTATATAAATCATTTATATTAGAAAATTTTAATTTAGGTAAGATCCAACTTACTTTTTCTTTTAATTCTTTTCATTGTCACAAGAAGAAAAGGGGCAATACACAATAAAATACAACTCTTTCAAAATCTTTGTTCAATAAAATAAGTACAGGATTCATGCTGATTTCTTTAGTTACAGTGTAGCTCACGTAGAGAAGATGCACAATTCTAGCTGATAACAAAGGGGAATACACACTGTTTCTGATTTAATGAAGAAACAGAGCATTTGCAATTTTTGTTTTGAACCACTCAACTGGTTGTTCTGAAAATGATTATTGAAAATACTTGCTTGGTACTGGAGAAAAAAAAACAGCAACTACAGATATGCTTGCAGTGATCAACACTCCTATAAAACCATTATGGAGCAGGGCATCTGAAATGAAAATCAGGCACCATATACATGGGATCCACTAGTGATCAGAGGAAATGTGTGAATGCATTTAGGACACGTCGTACAGATGCAATGACTCTGCTGGCATTCCATAACTAATGAACAAAGAGCATGTAAAAATGGAAACAGGTGAAAAATTAAATGTGGCACTGCAACAAAAATGTAGATCTCATATAAGACACAGACTTCCAGAGAGGAACAAAGATTTACCTTTCTCTCATGACTTGTGGGTAGTCCTCCAGGGGCATTCTGTTTGAGGAAGCCTGCTGTTGTGGACCATCTTGTAGGATTTTTCCGTGAAGGCTCTTCTGCAGGAAAGTTTGTATCACACACAGAGGTTGAAAGACCAACCAGTGCAGGATCACTACTACGCCGCACATGGAGAGGCATATCTGAAATAATAAAAAAAGACCAGAGATAAGCATTCTGTAGGTTCCTCACACAAAAATACACTTCAAAAGGTATGAAAAGCTAGTTGCAACCAAGACAAGGTTGAACAGAATGGCTAGCTGTTGACCCCAGCCAAACTCCTAGTGCACAGGCGTTTTCCAAATACCATAATCAATTCATCACTACGTAGAGGAATCTGGGGGAAGCCTTAAACTGAACCGTTCCAATGAATCAATTATATGAAGTCACATTTTGGTTTTCTAAACACAAATAAAGTATTCTTAATACTCGTTGGTTTATAAGATTAAACTGTCTAAGAGCTGTCATTCTGAGGTAACTTAGGGTTGCCATATACCCAGGTTTTTGTGAAAATGTCCTCTTTTGGGGTCTTCTGATCTCCACCGGGGTGTTTTTTTTTAAATACGAATAACTGTCTGAGATTCTGCCCTCCTAGTCCTTTTTCAACTTTGATGCTAGTACAACTGTATTTTCCGGACTGCCCTAGCAGCATGCGTGTTAACCAGGCATCCGGATTTTCCATTTGCTACAGAAAAAAGCAGATTTTCCTTTTTAAAGGAAGAAATGGCAGGCTTCCCTTTCCAGGCAGTGCAGTAGGAGCAGCCCCAGTAGTTGGATGCAGGTATGTCTATGGGAAGTGGGGGTGGGAGGGCCAAGGCCTAGGGAGTATGTACACATGTGTGAGTACGCACATGTGTGTCAGTGGTGTATGGTGGGGTGTGCCTCCTGGTACTGGGAAAAAGTGGCTGGGCCCTGGGGTTGTGGCATGGCAGGAGGAGCGAAGAGGAGGGGAAAAGGGTAGAAGAGGGTCCTTCAGCGGGCTTTAAACTAGGCTCGCCGGGGGAGGGGGAAGATGAGGGCAGAGGAGACCTTGAACTGCCAGGCCTTGCGACAGCCAATGAGCCCGGACCGTCG
>JAGPOW010000261.1:239944237-239960740 GCA_030014935.1 Caiman crocodilus
GAGAATTCTCCCAGGTTGTTCTAATGGTAGAAAGAGTTAACGAAGACATGTGAACGGACGTTCGAATGCTGAGCCCCCGAAGAGCAGAGAGCAGTGCTGATTCTACGCAGACTTCCTCAAGTCCATCTGGAGGCAGCAGCCTTGACTACCTGACCCAGACTGCTCACAGCCCGTAGCTCCTTGCAGCACATCGTGAGCATTGTGCAGCAGGCACGTTCTGCTGGGCAGCAGAATCCAGTTAGCAATGCACTGTCTACCTGGCAGGGGGGGATAAGAGCAAAGGACCCTGAGTTGCTGGAAGACTGTGCTCTCCCAAGAGTGATTTATCCCTAGTTGCTGTGTGGAGAAAAAAATCCTGAATATCTGCAAACTCATGCAGTGGCTCTTCCCAGAAACAAATGTGTGCCAGTACACGGCCTATATCTGCTTATACCAGGGGACATGAGGAAACAGCTATTCTCTGCCCATCTGCATCTCCTAGAATATTTATTTAATCTGGAACAGCTCCAGCAGGAAATACTGAGAAACCAAATAGTCAAATGAAGTGCAGGAAGCTTTGAATTCAAGTTTCTCTACAGCATTTCCACATTCCAATTGAGTATCTTCACGCTCTATCCGCAGGCAAATGATTTATCACAGATATTTATCTGTGACTCTTTCACCCATACTTGAAAAAGTTTTGATAGGCCTCTTTTGCTATTGTAAAGAACACAAACTTCCCCCCCACCCCCGAATTTTCCAGCAGTTTTCTAGATCAGTTATAAATGAAACTACAAAGCAACAGGTAAAATGGGGAAAAACAGCATGGTGAATTAGTAAAAATTTGCAAACTATATTAGATTAGCTATGATTGAGACACTGGATAGTACTTACTGAAATTTAATTTATTTTTAGAGATTTAAATTAGCCTTAAGTTTAAGATATCTAAATCTCCAAGAACTAAGAACCAAATCCCAGCACGTTCAATTAGTCTCTTTAATTTTCTAAACTAGATGCACTGAGTTTCAGACACTTTTTTAATCTCTACAGGATTAGAAATTTCCAAGCACAGAAAAATTGAACTGTAATTAAATTTCTGAATCCTACAAAGAAAAATGTCAACTTTTAAAAAATTTAGAATTAATTTCAACTGGATTCCCAGACAAGTTTATAAGGACTCAGAACAAGCAAAAACAATTGGAAAAATCAACTGATTGTGAATTGATCGACCAACTACTGGAACCTATTAAAGGCTGAAGCAAGTGAATACTCTTCTGGCAGATTAGCAGAAAAAGGCAGTGAGAAGCTAATTAGAATGCCTGTTAGAAATATCAGCATGTTGCAGGAGCAAAAAGAAATACTCAACTGAACAAACAGATCTCTACTATTTTACAGGGAAGTCAAGGCTACATTATCTGGCTGTTTGCTGGAAAGAATGTAGAAAAGCAGCAGTACCCACCCATGTATGCTACCTTTCAATGCTCATCTGGAAACAGAAAATAGAAACAATAAAAGTACAAAATAATGGAAGATTCCCAGAGCTTGGGGGAATAGTTTGTCATTGGACTAACACTCAGAAGAATATGGCTTCCCAGCAGAACAAAGGCTTGATGATCCAACTGTCAAGAAGTGCATGCTTTACATTCTGCCCTGAAACAATGCACCACTGGTAGTAACCAGTCGGCATGACTGTTAAACAACACAGTCAAGTAAACAAAAGCACCTGTAGCAGAGAAAGAAGACCATATCTGATTACCATTCTGGCACCTATACAGAAACTAAAGCAGGCAGAAAGCACGGCAGAGTAGTACTTTAAGGACAAACTCGTTCAGAAATGTTTAAGCTATCTTAAGCAACAGACTACTTTGTTAGATGCTGCGAATGGACTTGTAGGCCATGTCCCCAAAAGCAGGGGGGTGAGTCTACTGTGCATGCAATTAGTCCAGGGAAAAATACTCCAGATGGGGTAGGCAGGCTGAGGCAAGCACCTGGGCTGGCCCCAGCAGCCCTACCTGGGGTTCTGGGGGCCTCCCAGAGCTCCAGCAGTGGAGATCCAGGCACACAGAGCCTGGCTGACAGCTGGAGCACGGCTCTGGCTGGCCAGGCTCTAATTTTTTGGCAGCACACACTGCCACCATATGCACTGCCCTGCTTTTTTTCTGGATTTTTTTGACACAGGTATTTATTCCTGCGCAGGTATTTTGGACACCGGAATCTCCCGGTGTTAAAAAGCCAGCCATGGTGCAAATTAGCAGTGTGGTGAATGCCCGCACGTGCGGCCTGTGTGGCTTGCAGCACCACAAATAGGTCTCTGGCATCAAAATTCATACGAATGCACCCCTAGAGAGCAGTGATACTAAACCCACTGCTGGTATTAATAGAAAGGAAAAATTTAATTTAAATATAAAGGACAGGGAAAGAGGGAGGAATGGTTGCAGGGGTTACTTCTGAGAGATGCAAAGGTAGGTTAAAGAGATCAAACAAGATAAATAAAGCAATTAATCCATTGAGGAACATGAGCGTTACAAAGCTAGTCCAGGTAATGGGGAAAGAATCCATAATTTCTGTTGAGATCATAGTTACATAACCTAGTCCATGGATGATTTCTTGTTCCACATTTCACATTCAATTGCTTTTTAAAGCAGAGATTGATCTCTATTTGTTGGGATTTTCTGCATCCTAAACATTTTTACCAAGAAAGTAGTTTGTTTGGGTTTTTTTTACTGAATCTATTTTTCAGTGTTTACTAATGAACCTGTGAAGCTATCGAGATTGGCGTTGGACACCTAATGATTTGTAAACTATTCCATGGTGAAATGAAAGTAATCAAAACTGTAATCATTGAAAATTAATGGTAAGGACTTGCCCTGCAGTGTCTGACAAATTCTCTTGGTTCCTAATGTTCTGCAGGGTCCTGGCTGGGTGCCACACTCCTCCCTTAGGTGGTACCACTGCTATGGACTTGTATACGCATAACCTGGTGAAATGTTTGGGGATCTTTGGAAGCAAAACCAGCTATGTATATGAAAATGCACTGCTGTTATTAGAAAAAATACTATGAGCTGTACTACATCAAGTTTAGAACAAAATAACATCCCTCAGTTGTAACTGGTAACATTGTGTTGTAGCTTAGGCATTTTGACTGGTAGTATTAAACACATAAGAAGAACTCCAGAGATTTTTTTTATTGTATAACATGGTTTTCATTTCAAGTAGTATATTTCTTCAATATAAAAGCACCAAAATTTTGGAGCGTAAAACTATTTTTGTTGTAGCAAAAAAAAAAAACAAAACAAAACAAAAAAAACTATACTTACCTAAGAGTACATAAAAATAATTCCTCTTTATAAACAGTCATTTCTATTCAAAATTATACTGCAGTATAGGGAAGGAAAATATAGACTAGCACCTAGTAGATCTTTCATAGGCCCAGCAGAAAATTCTCTTCTACAATATATTTTCTAGTTGGTTATTCTATAAGTATGGGGGGTGGGGGGTAATAATTATATACGAGGACTTCTCCCATAAAGAAATTATTTCACAGTTTTTTAGGTCAAGCTTGTAGAAAATTAATTCTGATCATTATCCTAATTTGATTGATTGACTGATCGATCAATTGATTGATTTTGGATTGCCCAATTTCATCCGTGCATTACTAGTTATCTTCCCTTTAATACCAAGCAATCTCTCCCTTCGTCTCTCTTTTAGGTCATCATAATGTCTCTCAGAGAGGTCACAGCTTAGCAGAGCGACATACATCTTACGCCTTCTTTCCATTATTTGTTCCTATTCCCATTTTATTAACTTCCTCTGGTATTAATACATCCAAAAATTACAGATACGTGGCATTTTAAATGTTGCCTCTATAGGGTTATAATAATCACTAAACCACTGGGAAAAAATTACATTTGTCTTGTCACCATATCCATTCAAAACACCAATCAGTTTGCAAAGATTTCTTGTTTCAAAATTTAATGAATGATGTTGAATTCCTTGGTGCACTATAACCCTAAAACCTTTTCAAAATAATAAGAGGGAGGTATATGACAAGTAAAGAACCTATGTCAAATTGCAATGAATATTCTTTAGACCAGTGTTTCTCAACCAAGGTGTCTGTGGTACCCTGGGGTGCTTGGACATTTTCTAAAGGGTGTGCTAGAGTGCCATGCAATGTTAGCACAGTTTATCTTAAGTTATATTTGCACTCCTAACAGAGAGGTTTCAAAAAGAAATCCAGTGTATTAAAACCATTCTGACCTGTTGTGTTCTTTGAGAGTTCTTCGTAACCAAAGAGTCAAAACACCAAGGAAAATTAAGAGCTAACATTTTCCAAGGGATGCCTCGAGTCTAAAAAGGTTGATAACCATGCTTAGATTTATCAGTTTTCATTCTTCCACATGGAATTCATTTTTCCCCACTCAGCATATGTACTGAACCACTCTACATCTTTGGTGTATTTTTTTTTCCTGTTCTTGCTCACATTATTCTCAACTTTCAGTTGAGAAACCTTTGAAATTTAATTAACATATTGTTTACTGAATTGTCTCTTCCAGATCATTAATAAGCAGTTAACTAAAAAACAGCCTAACGACCATCCCCATGATGCTATACTGGACAAAAAAAATCTCTGGGACTGAAACACTAGCAGTCGTCATGACCCTGTAAAACCCCCGTTTGATTTTCAACTGACAAAAAAGTATTTCAGTTCGAGTTACTCTGAAATGTTCAAGATTCTTAAAGTTCTACTGAATGTTTTACATTTCCAAATATTACACCAAGAGCATTTGTTTTATCCACAAGTATTAATTACAAATTACTCATTTGGTCTGGAATCTTTTTCTTTTACATTTTCATGTTAGTTAATCATTGAAGCTGTCTTGCCTGCAAGGGAAGAAGATAAAGTCTGAGAATGCATACTTTGCATTTTTAATATTTTTATTTTTTAAAGCTCTCATACCATGTTTCAGTCAGACATATGTTTGCCACGTCTTTCCTTTTACCATACACTGTCACCATTATCCTGACATCATTTTGTTAGATAACTGGCCCCAGACACTGCTATGCACCTATCTGGGTACCTTATAAAAATTTACATTTTCTCCTCTCTCACAAATTCTCTTTTTAATTTTTATATTCAGATAGTTCTTAACATAAGTTTGCAAGTACTCACAAGAGCAAGAAATCAATCACATAGTTTATAAACTGCTAATTCTATACGATTCCTTACAAAATGAACATTATAGTAAAAAATTCTTAGAACTAAAAAAGGATGTTCAACTTTTTAGCTCTCTTCCAAGTGAAGAAACTACAAAAAAATCAAGTGTCAAAATCTACTTACATCTTTGACTATCAGTTTTATCAAATAAAAGAGTGGATTTCGCTTTATAAAGCTTTCCAAAATTTGTGCATATTTTCTGCAAACATCAGGTATACACTATTTATCAATTAACCATGTTAATATTATAAAGATCCTTGGACATGGAAGAGGAAGAGAGCAAAGTGAAACAACATAATAGCTACCAACAACACCCTAATTTGTTTTAGTTTGTTTTGTTTTTTAGATTTATACAGTGATTAATTATCATCCTTCAATTTATTTCAGCTACGACCTCTTTTGAAGACAATATCTAAAAGGCAACAAACAAAAGGTCTAGCAGCCCACTGCACTAAAAAGGTTAAGGCTTGCCATTTTTTGTAGGTAACAGCATGCACAGTTCAGCATCACATCCAGCTCTCCCTGACGCCCCAGTCTAAATGATGAGATACCCTTTTACCCTGGGTTAACCAGAAATCAGCCTTTGGCATCAGTTTGTAAGGGCTCTTCAAATAATTTATTTTGACTATCTTTTCAATTCCCTCCTATTCTGAGCATGTTTACTGAGACCTGGTAAAATAAAGATTACCACCCTATTTTAATTTTAGTCCAGCATAAGTTTTTATTCCTTAATAAGAGAGACAAGGATTTCTCAGGGCAGTATCTTTTATTGGGTCAAGTGCATAATTGGGATAGAGTTAAACAAACTTTCAAATGCAAGACATTCTTCTTCGGCTCTGTGAGGTTAAAGCCAGCACAGCATAGTAAACAGTTGGAAGAGTTGGGAGAGAAATTCCCAGAGAAAGTAGAAAAACAATTAGCAGAAAGAAATGCTGATCAAGGCCTATCAAATGGGAGGAAGATCATTGCCATCTTTCACATGTGAGAAGAATTCAGAAATCAAGTACATTTTAGCGTGTTATAAAATCAATATTGATATTCAGTCCTTGGCATTACTGTCCATCCAGCTTATGAATTTTTGTTTCTAAGTTTGTCTGTTAAAGGTGTTAGGTAGGTTAGCCTTAAGCACAAGGATACTGAGGTCAGAGAGGGATTATTCTGGAACAAATGTGCTCCTAATGGGGATGTTTGTCTGTCTATCTAAGAGTTCATTCTGGTGTGTAACCTCTGTTTAGTTTTACCCATGTAGTTACAATGAGGACAGTTAATCTATTGGATCAAATATGTCACATTTGGAAAAGGCATATTTAGGATCCATAGATTCTAAAGAGTTTACTGCTGAGGGGATGCTGATTGTAGTAACAGTGGAAAGATGTTGACAGGTTATGCATTTCTTGGTAAAGCAAGGCTGTCTCACTTGATGTCTGTTGCACAGTACAGCGTTTGCTTCTGTTGATGAGCTGGGCAAGGTTATGAAGTTGCTTGAAAGCCATGAGTGGAGAAGCTGGGAATCTCTCTCTCTGATTTTTGTTGAGTATAGGCTGTAGTTTGATGATTCTTCTTTAGTTCCAATGTGGCATGGTAGGTGACCAAAAGGGATGTGTAGTCACAAGAGGGTTTATTTTTGTACTGTATCAGGTTACTGCAGGGTATTTGGGTAGCTCTTTCAAATGTACAGTCTATTTCTCTGTGTCCCTGTTGCATAAAACTACATTTTGAGGCTGGCTTGGTGGGCATCACAAGTGATCTCCTCAGAGAAGATATAGTGGTTTTAGGACCTGATTGTGTGTGCACATACAGGCTTCAGATGATTGCTGATCTTGTGGACAGAAACATGGTGATCCATGTGTTGCTTATATATGATGGTTTTCAGGGTGCCAGTCCAGACATTATTTGTGGAATCTAGAAAGATGATGTCATGTAGACCAAAGAGTTTGTTAAAAAAAATGTTTTTATATTGCATAATGAAGGAAAGACTCAAAATCAGAACTGGCACACTCAAAATTCTTGGCAATCACTTCATCGGTGTTTTCCATAAATTTGCAGTCTCTCTTGTGGGCATGATATATTGTCCATCTTTGGTTGCCAGTTCTCCTTCCTTTGAGTAAGCATAAGGCAAAAATCTATAGATGCTTAAGAGATATGATGATATTGCCTCTGACAATCTTGCATTTTTTCCTCCCTAACCGGTGCAATGGACTATGGACTTTATGATAAGCACAGCAAGAACAACATGACATCCATATTTTGAGTTTGTCTAAACACTTTTGGTAGAATCAGGTACAACTCGTACAGAAAAAAGCCTACAACTCCATACCAGGCATGAACAAATAAAGATAAGATAAAAACGGTGCATAGTTTCATTTGGTTACAACTTGATTAACTCATCTGGGAACTACTGACACTATCTTGTACAATGCAAATCCCAACTCCTTTGTTATTCGGCTCTATAAAAATTTTGAAGAATCAACCTCATTGCTTGGTTTGTTCAGGGGATACCTTCTCTTAAATCTATTTCCTATTCCAATTTACAAGGGAACTGGATCACTATGGAACTGCACTATACACCTGCCACTTGCTAAGTGGTAACAAACTAAACCCAGCCCTCCCCAGCAAGGCACCTGAGCTGCCATGGGCAAATCTAGGTAAAATGGGCTTCAGGCTGGCGAGAAGGAGGTTGATAGATTTTATATCCCTTCATCCACATATGCCAATCGCTTACGTGACATTAACTTTCTGCCCAGCAATTTAGATGATGCCTTCCAATCACCTCCCATCCAGGTCCCAAAGTGGGACACTTAAAGGAGCCACTCACTTTTTCCCCACTAGTCCAAATCTATTTCCCACCCCCTGCCACCACCCTGTGGTTACAAACAGTAAGCTGGGTAAACATTAAGTACTCCTAAACAATTAAGACTCAGACCCACCCTGATGGTCTCACAAATGTAAAAAGCACCAGTCTGAAAACCACAGAAAAATTCTTGAGTTGGTTATTTGTACTTTAATTTATTATATCCCTTACCATTTACAAATCTATGCCATCCCCCTTGACCTACCAGGATTTCCAGTGCATTACTTCACTCAGTGCATTTAGGGACTGCTAGAGTAGGCACCAACTATATTTAGGTGAGTTACTAGCACTCAAACCTAATGAGACTGCAGAGGTCATGGAAACTATGCATTATACTACTACACCGGGATTTTGCTATGCTTGCTGCTCACCTCATCTCCCCAATTCTTGGATAAACCTGGTTTTGTACATATGCCCTAGCTAGTGACACTTTTAAGCTACATAAAAATACTACCTTAGACTATTTTTCCTCCTAATTCAACCTTGAGCAGAGGAAAAAGAACTCCCATTCAACATCAATTTCTTACAATATGTCACCACAGCAAAAGAGGTTTCTACTTGAAAATATGTACAAGAACCTAGGTATTCCATATGTTTAACCCTTGGGTATCTGAATAATTAAAGTCCCCAGTGCAGTACATTGTACTCTGCTCACAATCCCTTTACGGAGCTACAGAAATTTCTCTCCCCACTCTCCATCAGAAGTCCAATGCAGCACTGACACTTGCATCACCAGTGAATGATTTATTTATTAACTACATTTTCAGAAGTATAAGCTACCTAATGTCTAACAGTGATATTGATGGGGCATTTACATTGTCTGAGACTACACACACAGTTCAACTACTTAAAACTTTGAATGCAAGTCTGACAATAAAGCAAATCAAGTTTGACCCACTGATGAGTAACCAGAATAGCTACTGACAGCACAAGGAAACAAACAAACAACGCCGTCCCCTAAAAACCCAAAACCCGGCAAAAAAACCTGAAGGCATTTCTCCTGGGGTTTCAAACACAATGTGTCTGAATTGTTAAAAATGTAGCAGAGGGAGCAAGACTGAAAATGCCATCGGGAAAATCATTGACGGTATGGAAACAGATGATACTTTATTTTTTCTTTTTACAACTTCAGCAGTTTTTGGTTCAACCAAAACCAACGTGAAGAGAAGTAATCTCTCTGAAAACCATTACATAAATTATTTATTTCTAAAGTATGTGTGTGAATTCACTGCTTGTGAAACTGTCCAGGTGGCATCCTGTCACATTAAGTCCTATATTGCGTAGGATTTCTTAGATATGTGTATCAAACTTCAACAGAAGTAAAACGTGTGACCCAGCTTAGAGGCCTGGCTGGTCATGTAACCCAGCATATCCTCATTAGATGTGCAGGGGCTAGGCCATGGACAGCTGGGGGACAAGGCCCTTCAGGGGCCAAGAGAAAGCTTCAGGGCTGTGATGGAAGAGCTCAGAGAGACCCCAGACTGGAGTCACCCTTTGAGGGCATGCCCACTGATGCTGGTAACCCTCACTAATGAGGACCAGAGCTGAATCCCAGAGGGACTTGCACAGTGCTGACCCCAAGAGGTAAGAGAGTAGCACTTCCCTGGTGGCAGTGATTCCCAGAGGCACTCAGTTTCGTAGTGGTGATCTAGAGCATGGCAAGCAGCAAAAGTGGTAGGCAGTGTAAACAATGAGTGGGGATTACTGCTGCCAGGGTCTGCTCATTATTTCCTAGCACCAGCATCAGCTGAAGACCTGGATAGAGCTCCCTAAAGTGGCAGTATCAGATGGCACTCCCTAAAGTGGCAGCTGTAGCACAAAGATGGTGGCAAGTGACAATCCCCAGGAATAGAGACAACAAGCAACGACAGTCTTGCCAGAGGACTCGGGAAGAAACCCCGCAACCCAGGCTAGAGTGGGCAAGTGCAATTCCCTGGAAGGGGTAGGGATTGACCACTCAAAACATCAACCCCACAGGCCAAAAAATGTGGGTTTTGGGGTGGGGGGGGTATTTGACTTTTAGAGTAATTAATAACTAAGGGGCAAACATTTTGTAGGGGTGGACATTTGGGTATTTGGAGTATTTAGGGTTATAATAGCTGGGGAGCATAAAGAGGAATTTGATGTGGAATAATTAATTTATTTGTTAATTTACATTTTAATAAACTGTGTACTTGAAGTTGCTTGTTATTGGGGAAGTTGTTTCTTTAGAGTCCCAGTACTATAGGCTTTCCAGGGTTTTTGGGTTAGGGCTCAAGCCAAAACTCCCCAGATTGGAACCTGGCTCTTGTACTGCCATCAGGGCCTGGCAGAAGGATTACATTTGCTTGAGGAAGTGAAGGTACTTCAGATCCCAAATTCATTCTTCTCAAGGTCTCTGTACTGAAACCATCAGCAAGCTGGTGGCTTTTTTATTTTATCAATAGGAATTAACCTTTCCACTCCTCCCAATTCACAGACAGACCACCCATAAAAAAGCATCAGAGGCCACGTACAGGCATTACATTTCTACTAGGAGAACGGCTATTCTCCCAGTAAAAAGGACAAGTGCACATGCATTCCTTCCATTTAGCTTCAGGAAACATGCCCCTTTCAAGAGAAAGATCTTCCAGGTATCACCCTAGGATCATAGATTCATAGAAATTTTGGGTTGGAGGGGACCTTAGGAGGTCATCTAGTCCAACCCTGCTTCATAGAGGACTATCCCCAAATTCTATCCCAATAATGAATACTTGTACGCTTCATTCCTGAGAGGGCAGGGGAGCAGCGAGGCAATGCTCCCGGCCTGTTTCCCAGACCAGGGACTGGGCTGGTCTGAGGAACATATTGTGGGCTTTGCCCTTGTTCCCAGAGAGGCTCCAGGTGCTGACTTTGAACATGCTACCCAAGGCAGAAGGATCATCATATATGGGGCTGTGGGCACCAACTCTCAACATCTTCCCTCTGCCAGAGCAACTTATGGCAGTGGAAATTTTTTAAAGATGTTCCCCACTAGAAAAGAATGCCTGTGTGAGGCCAAAGTCTATCAATGACTTGGATAAGATCTGAATCTATGACTGACAAACACACTATATGTTATCTACGTGATGATACAGTTTAGCTCTATGTGCAACTTCAGCATAATGCTTATAAAATCTGTAATAAAAACTGATTTTAATCATTTAAAGATTTCATTCCTTTCCCCCAAGGAGTAGCTCTACCCACACATGCATTTCCAGTCTGTACAAAACACAAAATTGGGGGAAGGAGCTGGAGTCTGATGCCACTTTTTCCTTTGAATATTGTACGTAACAAAAACTTTGACAGCTAACCTTTAGAATAAGATGCATTGAAAACATTTTTAATAGCCATTCTGCAGTATGTCTAACAGCTTCTGTAACTATAATAGCAGCTGCTGTTATTTCCATTGTAGAAACATTCACTAGGATTATTAGAAACATGTTGACAATGTTCATAAGGCTTTTCACAGAGCTATATCTACCACTGGTGACCATGCTATGCAGATTTAGAAAATATAATATGGGACTGTGGGTGGGGGGAGGGAGGGGAGGAAGAAAGAAGTCATGCCAAACATTGACACGTTCAATTAAACAGTATTGCTAACAGAAGGCTCTTATGTAGATGAAAACTGCTATACACCAAAAGCCAAGGTTTAAAGAAAAGAAAAAAAAGTAGAGCTGTTCTCAAGGTGAGTCCATTCAATCACTGGACTGCAAACATCAAACTAAATCCCTAAATGTGAACAATGCATCGTCACATTTAACTAATTAAATGAAATATTGACATCCTCTCTCATCTGTAAAAGCATCTAGTACAATGGAAGTACTAGGCTTTGAAGGTAGAGAGGACAATATTTGACAGGCATTGCAGTGGAGCAGTACACTTCCTGACTGACCCTTCCTTGGCTCAGATCCAGCGCATCCAGTGGAATCAGCCCATTTATCTCCTAATCATGTTGGCGGGGAACTCTAGCCACTGCTGTTACTTCTCAACTTGCTCAGTAATATGCTTGGGCTTAAAACATTAAATAATGCAAAAAATGAGGAGATTGCCAAAAAATGCATCAGGAATAAGGCAATTAAGTCATGTTTAAAATTGTTATCTAGAATATGTTAATGTCACACTACTTCCTAGTTCAATATTGTACATATGTTCAAAACTGCCTGAGGAGATTCATATTTCAGCCTGAAAAAGTAGCATGTGAGCTACACAAAAAAATTAATGTACATTATGACTGAAGAGGTTAGAAACGAAAGAGCAGTATGACAGGATGTAATGGAGTCGGGCCCTGTTATCGCAGGGAAGAGTGCATCTGAGCCATCTCCAACCCAGGACTGCTCCTCTGACCCCCCCCACTCTAAAGAGGATGCAGCTGCGCTGCAGCTGTACTGGCCAGCCAGAAGCCTGTGCAGTGGGCGCAGCCATGGTAGGCAGCCCCAGGTGGGAAGTGCTCCCTGCTGTGGGCAGATAGAAGCCCGGCCATCTGAGCAGGGTGGAAGGGCTCACCCCCCACAGGAGGTGGGTTAAGAGCAGCCAGGAATGGCTGTAAAGGGGTCTCTCTGTGATGCTGGGCAGGCTGCCGCTACCAGGGATGCAGGCAGAAGGTCTGGTCCTTGGGCAGGCTTTCCCTCACCAGGCCAGAGCTCTGTTGCCAGTCTGTGCCCAGATCAGGCCAACAAGACCACAACGTGGAGGACAGACCATAGAGACTCTAAGTGACAAGCACAAGATAAATGTAACCTTTTTATTTATTGTTACCAATTTGTGTTTTCAGTTATAGACCCAGGACAGGAAACCCAGGGCCTGAAGAAAAGCCTATAGTCTGGGGGCAAGCCTCATGCCAGCTGCTCAGGGAGGCCAGGGTCCTGGTCTATGGTTCCTCAGCCAACCCTCTGCAGCTAGAGAAGAAGGGGACAGCGTGTGTGTCAGTGTACCTGACCAACGCGCCCAGCAGCACCCCTCCTGCATCGCAGCTACTTACATGGCCCACACAGGACCATGCATGTCCAATGAAAACCAAACTTTTCATTCCATCCAGGAAGAGCACACACCAACTGCTGAAACTTCCTTTGCCTGATGAAGGATTTTTGAACCCGAAAGCTTGCTTAATAATTATTCTCCAACCATTTGGGTTGGTCTAATAAAAGATATCAAATTCACCCAAGGAACCTCGTCTGCCTAATGGAAACAAAATCATTTAGAACTGGAAACCAGCAGGATAAAGAAAGAAAGTAAAACTTAAGGAAACATAGAAAAGAACAATAAAAAGAGAAATGAAAGAATGGTTACCGCTGGAATTCTTTCATGACCGCTGCTGTTGACAGTGTCAAATACAGCGCTCATCTCGACTTACGTGCTTCTCACGTAACATAACATTTCCTAGCCTACACTTTGGCAGTAGAGTAATATTGCAACATCCCACTGATGTTGCCTACTAATGACAGTTGGGGAGGTGAAACCAACAAGAATTTTTAATAGTCTCTCCCTTTTCATCCGTTAGGAATGGATTGTAAATACTAAACCATTTTTTGCCTAAACTTTATGATGAGCAACAGCCCCTTTCTTACTCTTCATGGTCTGTGGTACTTGACCTTCCCAGCTGCTTTTACTTTAAAAGAGGAGAGTCCTCAGAAGAAGGAAAATGAAAGTGCTATATTTGGTATCGCTTTCAATCTTTTTCTTGTGATGTAATGATAAAGGTAATCTTTTTTTTTCAGAAGTATGGGGATTTCTTCCCACTGGATTGCCAACATTTATGACATATGGCATGTCTTAAAAACCAAGCTCCTAGAGACATGCAAGTATATAAAGTTTTTAACTTCTGTAAGGGAATGGGCATACACAAAATTACTATGATGTACAGAAGAGTACGGATTTATAGTAGATAAGCTACTACACCGTAACCACCCATCACACACATCCCATAACAAGTAAAAGCTAGCCTGTGGTAGGTTACCCTTCTATGAAAGAGCAGTAAGCTACTCTGGTTAGATTTTATTTACTGTAGAATAAGAACATGAAATAGGGAAGTTTCCAAGCTAGCATGCAACCTAAATATTGTAGGGATTTACAGCAATAACCTGTTCATGGGTGTATGCCCTGCATTTCTAGCCAGACTGGTTGCAGATTGAAAATATGAACTATAAAGACTCAGGACCCAAAAGACTAATAAAAAAAGAATCCAAAACTTAACTGTAAAAGTTTTGGCATCATCCAGGTAATTCATGATTTTTTGGGATTATAACCAATAATATTTTAAACACTTTTAGCTGCCAATGCTATTTAGAGTTTCTGACCACATTCTAACACAGAGATCCTATTTTTCCCTTTCCTTTGACAGCCAAAACAGCTCTTGGAGACTGCTGAAATACTGCACTACAGGCTGCCATGCTCCGATAGCTGGAGGATGGAATTTCTCAGGACCTCAGCAACTCTGTTTTCCTCAGGCATCCACTTACATTATGCTTTTGGTATATAGCTTCACCCTGTGAAAGACCTACTTGGGGAATACATAGAAAGATTTTTTATAAGATTACTGGGAAGAAAGGCGTTTTCTTCTTGAATGAGGATTGAGAGGGTGTATTTCTGCAAGTTGGTCCAACTTCCTCACAAACTGTAAGGTGGGGGGTGGAGCCAAAGACTGGCCACTGTTTACTTCCTGCCCTTCTTCCATTTAGAGGTGCAAACACTGGGTTTTTTAAACTGCATAAAGCAGCCTAGCTGACTCATACATGGAAATCTATGAGACAGGACATCTGGGAGCTGGTAAAAGGAATACAATTGTATATGAGAGTGACCTCTCAGTATCTTTTATGAATACAACTACAGCAAAAGCTGGGAGCAGAGAATGAGATTAGGAGCACAGAAACCATCACATGGGAGAACACCCAAACACCCAAGGTTTCTCTAGTTCAGTATCCTATCTCTGACTGTGGCCATTAGTAGAAGCTCCAGGAGGGGTGGCAAGAACTCCATAGCAGACAGATGTGATATAATCCCAAAATACAGCCTAGATGGGCAGCACACAACCCTGCATATGTATCTTTTTATTACTTAGTTAATGTAGCTACTGCTAAAGTAGTATAAGAATCATCCTCTAATGACAGTTGTTCTAACCCCACATCTTCACGGTAGATGAATGCATAAAAGACACAGCTGTGTGTGGAGAAAAACATCTCCTGAACCGAAGAAGTTATTCCCTGACTCACCTGGGAGAACAATGAATTTTACAGCATGGTTCTGAAAATCATCATTCTTATCTAAATGTTAGACTTTAGAAAGCTTTCTGATGTTATGGCCTCCCCAGCATATTGATTTTTCAATCTAGGTATCCATATGAGGTTTGTATATTGCACCTGCATCACAGAACAACCATTGGTGAATTTGGGGGATGATTTAAGAACAACAAGAGAACTGAGAGTGCAAAAAGGCACCAGGGGAATTCATACTGCACCCCACTGATCACCGACACAAAAGGACATTAATTGCAGGAAAGCAGAAAATGTTCCAAGTTTTTGAAGAATTTAATTTAAAATTGTTCATATAAAGAAAAGTCTTTAAGATGCTGTCTCTATTTCCAGAGGAGTTTTCTGAGGGTTTAAAAAGATAGTGTTTGACCTGCATGGCTGAGTGACAACATAATGAAGAAGGGCTTCCCTATATAAAAATAGATGCAATGTTTTTATATTTAGATGTTAATGCTTCCACTACGTTTTCATTTCACTGTTACCAAAGTTTAAACTAGCCTGACTTAAATGAAAAAAACAGTTGCTTTTGTTTAGTGAGATACTGTATTTAATGTCACCTATGTTTGCGATTAACCAAGAATGAAACTATTAAAAAGATCAGGGAGAATATTTTTAAAAGTACATCACTAGGTAAGATATTACTGATTCACAAAAGGTATACCCTATATTTAAACCCCTCAAAGAGAATGATGCTTTATACACAAAGTGCTTGGGAATTCATTGCATATATTATTATAAGACTAAATGTATTGCATTCCATGTATTATATATAAAATGTATATTATTATAGCAGATTATAATAGGTGTCAGTTTTAGATGGGTCAAGACATTTTAAAAATTAGTGGTGATAATTTGAACAAGCTCAGAAAAATATTCCTTAAAGCCACTTCAATGTTGAATACTTTAAAAAAAACCCAAAAAACAAAAAAACTCAAAAGTTGTTTAGAATCATATTAATAGAATCATAGGAAAGTAGGGCTAGAAGGGACCTCATGAAGTCATCTACTCCACTCCTGTTAAAGGGAAAATCATCCCAGCCAAATGTACATCTAACCTGGTCTTGAAAATTTCCAGGAATGGAGATTCCACAGCTTTTATAGGTAGCCTGCTTCAATGCTTAACTATTCTCAATAAGTGATGATTAATAATTACCAGGGATGCACCAATAATGATTTTCTCAGCCAGTAATTGCCAGGGGCACACCCAGAGAA
>JAGPOW010000261.1:239960840-239976890 GCA_030014935.1 Caiman crocodilus
AGGAGGTTGGATGATCACCTGTCTGGGGTCTTGTGAACCCAGCATTCATTCCTGCCTGTGGCAGGGGGTCAGGCTAGATGATCTGTTCAGGTCCCTCCTAGCTACTATGAAACTATGAAATTGACAACTGATGAATAACCAACCATCTTAGCTGATGCCAATCCAATAACTGATATTTAGTAATAGTGCAAGGCATTTTAAACTACTGACATAAATGAACCTTCTTTTGTGTGTTTGTTTTGCATTTATAAACACATGCATGTGCCTCCTGCCTGCTCCAGCCCTCAGTGAGGAAGGTGGTAACCACCTTATTCCAATGTACATTACCCCCTTGCACAAGGCTCTACCTGCAGCCCCGCTCC
The DNA here is from genome assembly GCA_030014935.1 of Caiman crocodilus. Classification (NCBI taxonomy): domain Eukaryota; kingdom Metazoa; phylum Chordata; order Crocodylia; family Alligatoridae; genus Caiman; species Caiman crocodilus. Next base: position 239,961,203 of record JAGPOW010000261.1, read on the forward strand.
TTGCGCAGCTCATGCAACCACCCCAGACGGACAGGGCAGACAATTGTGCAGATAGTGGCACTGGGCATGTCTGGAGCCCCAGAATACACCGCAGCCACCGGGGAAAAGCTACTTTTGCAAAGGTGCTCAGTGCCCAGCAGAGTAGAAAGTCCCTTGCACAGTGCCTTACCCTGCCCATGTGCAACCCAACTCTCTGCAGCATCTCCGGCCCCTGCTGCATGTGGAACATTGCCATGGTAGCAGCAACAGGAGCCAGAAATGGTTCATTCGTTTCTGAGCTTGACGTCCTATGACTGCTTCCCCGCTCCCCAGCGCTCCCTCCCCCCTGCTGCTCACCAACAGCTATAGGCTGCTCAGGGCTCTGACCAGCGGTGGGGTGCAGGGACCGGACTATATTCACTAGGGTCTTCCAGATGTGGCTGTAATTATCAGCTACAACGAGCAAAAAAAAGACAATGGCATAATTTCTCCTTATAGGTGCAGATCTGATAGCCAACCAATATATCAGTGCACCTTTAATCATTGCATAAGCCTAATTTGGGACAGACTTAAGCATCATCAATTCACGAGCCACAAATAAATTAAGTCCCCCTGTGGACAGCTGATTCTTTTCACTTATGGAGTCATCATAGGAGCCACAGAGCTCACAATACCTTACTGTACGACCATCAGCTGGTCTTCCCTAGTTGAATCCTCAAGCACCCCCAGACTATTAAAGCCATGACAGAGAACTGCATGTGTTCAAGAGAATGTGAACCTAGAAGGATTCTCCCAAGCAAACTGCCATCATGAACATCTATATCATATAATCCCTTCCTTACACTGATCAAAAGCAGCTGAACAACTTGTTTTCCATCCCCTAACCATACCCCACATAACGTGCAACACGTCCTCCGTCTGCTTATGCAGTTAGGGGATGGAGGGACAGTGGGGAAACTAGAGTCTGTTGTGGGCACAGAATGCGACCTACATGGCAACTTTCTCTGAAAACAACCTTCTCTCACCCCATTGCTGCAGTGTTTTGTATGGTTTCCCTTTATATTGTACAACAGATAGGTTTGAAAAACTTCCCATCTGTTACAGCTTAGAAAATGTAGCCCGTATAGGATTCATGAACATAATTACCCGAGTAGTCTAAAATCTGTGGGGCAGAGCAGTACTGCTACCGAGATCGTCCACAGGTGGCAGATTAGCGGAATGACCTTCATGGGCAGTTGGCTGTGAAATAAACAGGGGTAACCAAGGAATAAGCAGCTGTGGACCAAGCAGCAGAAGCACCACCAGGATGCCATGAGGACAGCAGATAGCAATGCTTTTCCTCCTGAAATGTTAGATATATTCTTTGATGGGATTCTGACATGGTGAATACAGGTTGCCAGTACAATAACCCTGCCCAGCCTTCAGCCATGGGACTAAAAGTCCTCAGTGGAAGAGCAGACGGAGGACGTTAGAATTTTGACAGCTGTAAAGACAAAGGCTACAGCAGAATGAGATCCCCAGTTGCCTTGGTTTCCTTGACATTGGATCAAGGTCCTGCTCTGTCAAGAGCTAAGTGGAAGCTGATGTGCGGCAGCTTCTCCATAAGTCATACACAGAGCATCTTCCATAAAAACAGCTTTTCCAGCACATTCCTCAAGCCCATCAATCCCAGATAGGCTTCATCACTCCATCAGCCACCTTTGGACAGAGGTAAGACAATCATGAAAGACAATGATCCTCAACTGTGAGGGATTACTGAAGGAGTTTAAGATACAGCATTAAGAATCTTGGACAGCAGACCCCTTTGCCATTTTCCTAGGAATTAAAAAAAAAAGAAAAGAAAAGAAAAGAAAACCCTTTATGGTATAAGAGGAATTCTTCTGAATGAAACAGATGAAGAGACTCTTGGCTCACAATAAACTCAGAAGCGTGCAGCTGGAAGAAAATGTTCACTGATTTACTATATGATAGTTTGCTCATCTAGACTTTCTAACTGCAATACAGCATTTGTGTAAGGCCAGCAAAAGGGAAAATTGCTGCCAAAGTGGCAGGTTTGTTATTATTCAGCTATTCCAAAGAGTTCACCAGAACTTTTAGAAGGAGCATCTCTAATTCCCTGAAATTACTGATAATGGGCCAAGTGAATGGAGAACAATTATGAAGAAAATTGAATGCTTCCAAATGCCAATTTGTTGTACATCCTGAATTAATATTGCATAAGCATTCTCTTGGTCTCTTGCTGCAAAAACTGAAGGATTAAAATCCAGGCCCACAGGCCTCTTTAAAAGCCTTTTTCATAGAATTTAATATCATCAACACATAATTTGTAATAATAGTTAGTTAGCACTTATGTGGTTCTCTAAATGCTGGTATTTAATCTTCTTTATACCTCTGAAAGATATATAAACTAGGCCTTGTATGTATTGGAGAAGTCAGCCACAAAACCAAAACTACCACTCTAGACAAGATAAGCAGATATGAACTGAGATTTATGTCAGCGCAGTCCAGTCTACTGAGCTTGGTGTCAAGTTCAGCTTATAGTGGTGGCAATTATCCATACAGCTGGTTTGTACTGGGTCTGCTATATCAGGGACTAGCCATTATGGCTGTAACGAGAATAAATCCTCAGTGAAAAAGAGCTATTTGTACCCACTTTTCAGATGGACACTGTATGAAAAACACAGCTAATAATTGCAAAGTTGGTGTCAGAAATTAATTCCTGGTTTCAGCCCAAAGCTAAAGCCACTTAAGCATCCTATCATTTAAATTAAAATGACAGCAGGTCAACAGAGAAGCTGATGATGGGGGCAAAATGCTTTCTCTCAGCACCAGTACTGCCAGTGAATTTCTCACTGAAACCAAGTAGGGGATCTCAGCAAGTGATGCTATGTACAAGACAAACCACTAAGTGTATTTTCACCTTTCCCTTTCTTATTTCCTCCCTCCTCAGTGAAAAGACAAACAAAAAAGTGGGGAATGGGAAAGAGAAAACTGTACATACCAGGTGAACTGAAGGATATAGCATGAAAATGAAGAGATAAGAATGCGTAACAATAGAGAAAGGCTGGGGAAAGAGAAGGAATGACAGCCCACAAAACTATGGAAATGGGGGAAACAACAAACAGCTGAGAAAGAAGGACATGGAACGCACTGGACGGAGAAAGAAAACACTGGGGAAAAAACTAATAATGGGGCAAGAGTTGCATCAGAAAACCACAAAACCACATCTACACTGACAATCACTGTGCATATTGAAGGGTGTTCTCTCTAAGCAAGGCGGGACTTCAAAGGAGTCTCACCAATTTTAAGTGGCCATCTAGGCAAACCTCGCACTTAAGAGGTAAAAAACTCACTCAAATCCAAAACTACTGTTTGAATTACTGCTGCACTTTCAAAACTTCAACTGATGGAAAATTTACCGTATCTTCTCTCCAGATAAGTTATTCCAATTGTTAGTGAGCCTCACCTTTATAAATTTGCATTTCAATTCTATTTTGATTTGGCCTAGTATCAGCTACCATCTACTGGATCACATTATCATCTCTCTTTCTGATAGGTTAAAGACCTATTCATCATCAGAAATCCCTTTTTCATGTAGGTTCCCATGGACCACAATCAAGATTCTTCCTGACCTCTTATAAATTAAATACACATAACATCTTTAAGTCTCCACCTAGGAGCCATGCATTCCAGATTCTCAAATCATTCTTATAGCTCTTCAATTTACTGAGCATCTCTAAGCTAATGACCATTTCTGGCAAAGTTCTACAAAATGCATCCCCTTCCAGTCCTTACACTAGAGAAAATGCCGTATATTATTCTGTAGTAAGTACTTCAGAATATTAAAAATCATATCTTCATGTAGGAATCAGCAAGAATTTTCCTAGTATTGACAACATCTGGGTTCCAATTAGTAATACAGGTTGTCCTGAGCATACTTCCCAAACAGCATCATGAAAGCCATCTCTCTCCCTCATTTATGATCTGGTCACATAAAACCCATGCAGATACTACAGCAATTATTAAAATGCAAGACATAAGAAGGGGGAAAAAACCTATATGCATCTTTACTTTTGTATCGCGGTAACTTTTCTGCTAGCAAGAACCATACAATCAGTTGCCCTACTGCTGATCACCAATGGTTCATTCAAGCATGCACTTAAAAGATACATGAACACAGTTTAGGAATCACTGTCATTATGCAGAGAACACAAGGACAAGAGTAGCACTAAATAAATCCTTTTGGCATCTCCTCCTGTTGGTGTAGTAGTGGAACAAACTGTAACATTTTTTTTTTTTTTTAAATGGAGAGCAGATACAAAAAAAATATAAGAAAAATGACTATAGAACATACAGAACATACAGGAACAAAAAATACACACAGCAATACAAACGAAAAAGGAAAGAAAGCTACTGGTAAAATGAGATCTCTCATGCTGTTATTCACACTGAAAATAAAATCAAAATTTTATACTCATCCCTCACTGAATCAAAATTCCCATTAAAAGAGATTTGCCTGGGTAGAAAGAGCTTTAGGATTTATCAAGAACTTCTCCTCATGATCACATAAGACTGTATATTCAAGATTTTTAATTCTAAAGAAATTGGCACATAAAAGTTTGCTATAATTCTTATTAAAACAATCACTTGGATGGAACGTATAAAGCATTACAGGCTTTAAATATTTTCTGAATGTATTCAAATTTATGAACTTTGGTGTTTCAGAAAGGAAGGTAATTAAATACTTTCCCTCCACTCTGGTCTCAAATCTTCTACTCCTCTCCGACAGAAAGTACACTATGTACCAATCTAATCAGGTTTTATATTCAAAGCACTGAAAAACCTCTTTGTCCTAGACTTGGCAAAATCTTTAAGAACAGGAAGATATAAAGTGAAGGAAAATGGTGCAAGTGATTTACAAGGATTTAGAGATTTATTCAGTTTAAAATATTTAATTTTCAAGGAGACCTTGAAAGCATCTGTATTGGGAAAATATGCTTATTATTAGGCAGGCCTAAACTAAAAAGCCTTGCTGGACATTAAAAATGATAACAAGCTAGGGCTACAAAAGCAAATTGAAATCCTTTATTAAAAATGTTTTCTAACCCCATCCTTTACAACACACTGAGTTTGAAAACAAACAACAACAACAAACCTAAAACAAGAACTGAAGAAATATCTCAATTAGAGTGCTACAAAAGCTAAAAGCCCCAGACCCACAGGAAATGAGCCTACAAAACTGAAACTAAGCCCGCCGAGGGGTAGGGGAAGACTACTGTCACTGCTGGCCCGCAGAGCAACCCTTGCAAAGCCAGCAGGCCAAGGCATTTAAGGGAGCCCACCCCTGCCCGAGCCCTGAAACAATCTGTGGGCAAGGCAAGAGCCCCCAAGGGGACACTTGCCTGCCTATACACAAATGCCAGGAGCTTGGGGAATAAACAGGAGGAACTTGTCCTCCTGCTAAATGCAAATAACTACGATGTCATAGGGATATCGGAGACCTGGTGGGACTCCACCCATGACTGGACCACAGGTATAGATGGCTACATCCTGTACAGGAGGGATCAAGTGGACAAAAAGGGCGGAGGTGTAGCTCTCTCTCTCAAGGAAAGCTATGTGCCCCTGCAAGCTGACATTGGCACCCACAGTGGACAACTTGAGACCCTCTGGGTTGAAATTCGTGGGGAACATGATACAGGAGATACTATGGTGGGAGTTTACTACAGACTCCCTACCCAGGGTCAAGACCTTGACCAGGAGTTTGCCAGGGAATTAGCTGAGGTCATGCACTCCCAGTGCATAATTGTCATAGGAGACTTTAACTATCCAGACATCTTGTAGGAAGAGCGCTCAACCAAATCCCAGCAGTCACAAAGCTCTCTTGTGCATGGATGACCTCTATCTGATGCAGGAAGTCTACGGGCTGACAAGAGGTAAAGCGCTGTGCGACCTTGTAATGGCAACCGGGGACTACCTAATCAGAGACCTAATGATTGAAGGGAAGCTGAATGACAGTGACCACGAGCTGATCACCTTCACCATCTGCCGTAAAGCTGGCAAATCAGTCAGTAATACAGAATTCCTTGACTTCAGGAAAGCTGACTTTGATAAGCTAAGGAAGCTTGTCAGTGAGGCCCTAGAAGGACCACAACCCAAAGGGGAGGGGAGGTCAGGACAAGTGGCTGCTCCTCAAGGGAGCAATCCTGGATGTGCAAGCAAAGTCCATCCTGTCTCAGAGGAAAGGTAGCAAAAGGGCACAGCAGCCCCCTTGGCTCTCCAGAGAACTGGTGGACCTTCTGCATCTTAAAAAGGAAGACCTACAAAGGATGGAGGACTGGAACCACCACCAAGAAGAATATTCTGCTCTGGTCTGGACCTGCGGAGAGCAAACCAGGAAAGCCAATGCTGCAACAGAACTCCAGCTAGCTACATATATCAAGGATAATAAAAAAGCCTTTTTTTAAATATGTGGGGAGATGTAGGAAAAGCAAGGGCAACATTGGACCCCTGCCAGATGGAACAACTGACAACTGGCGCCCAGGAAAAAGCCAACCTATTAAATAGGTACTTTGCATCAGTCTTCATCAGTCCCATGGGATGCCCCTGTCCACTGTGGGTCAGGGAGGCCCAGATGAGGGAGAATCTGTACCCTCCATCGAAGCTGACCTCATGAAGGAACACCTTGAGAGGCTGGATACCTTCAAGTCAGCCACCCCTGACTGCTTAAACCCAAGGGTACTCAAGGACCTAGCTAGCATCATAGCTCAGCCCCTGGCACAGATCTTTGAGAACTCCCGGCGCTCTGGTGAAGTGCCCAAAGATTGGAAGGCCAATGACATGCCTGTCTTCAAGAAAGGGAGGAAAGTAGATCCGGCAAACTACAGGCCTATTAGCCTGACCTCTATCCTGGGGAAGGTCCTGGAAAAGATTATCAAAGAGGTCATCCTTAACAGACTAGCTAACAGCAATATCCTGAGGGATACCCAGCATGAGTTTGTTGTGGGTAGGTCTTGCTTGACCAACCTCATTTCCTTTTACAACCAGGTGACCTATCACCTGGAGAAGGGGGAAGAGATTGATGTTGTATATCTTGACTTTAAAAAAAGCCTTCGGTCTGGTATCCCATGATCACCTCTTGGCAAAACTGGATAATTGCAGCTTTGACCTCACCATGATCCACTGGCTGGGGAATTAGCTCCATGATAGGACTCAGAGGGTAGTGGTTGACAGAAGCCAATTGTCTTGGTGCACAGTCTCCAGTGGGATAAGGCTCTGTCCTGGGGCCTACACTGTTTAACATCTTTATCAAATGATGTGGAAATTGGAGTCAGAAGCAGACTGGCCAAGTTTGTCAATGACACCAAACTCTGAGGTACAGCATCCACACCCAAGGACAAGAGGGTGATTTAGGCAGATCTTGACAGGCTCACAAAATGGGCAGATGAGAACCTGATGGTGTTCAACACCAAAAAATGCAAGGATCTCCACCTTGGGAGGAAAAACCCGCAGCATGCTTATAGGCTCGGCAGTGCTACACTGGCTATGGATGAAAAGGTCTTGGGGGTCATGATTGACCACAAGATGAACATGACCCTTCAATGTGATGCTGCAGCTAGTAAAGCAAGCAAAATGATGGCATGCATCCATAGATGCTTCTCAAGCAAATCCCAGGACATCATTCTCCCCTTGTACTTGGCCTTGGTAAGGCTGCAGCTGGAATAGTGCATCCAGTTTTGGGCTCCACAATTCAAAAAGGATGTGGAGAAGCTTGAGGAGAGTGCAGGGGAGAGCCACGCACATGATTAGAGGTCAGGAAAACAGACTTTATGATGACAGGTTGAGAGCCATGGGACTCTTCAGCCTAGAAGAGTGCAGGCTCAGGAGTGATCTGGTGGCCACCTATAAGTTTATCAAGGGTGCTCATCAGGATCTGGGGGAACATCTGTTCACCAGAGCGCCCCAAGGGATGACAAAATTGAATCGTCACAAACTTCATCGCGACCAATTCTTGCTGGACATAAGGAAGAACTTTACTGTCCGAGCCCCCAAGGTTTGGAACAGATTGCCACCGGAGGCGGTTCAAGCACCCACTTTGAACGCCTTCAAGACCCATTTGGCTGCTTATCTTGCTGGGATCCTATGAACCCTGCTGACTTCCTGCCCATGGCGCAGGGGGCTGGACTCAGTGATCCTCCAGGGTCCCTTCCAGCCCAAATGTCTATGAAATCTATGAAAACGGTACATGAAGCAAGGCACAAACTCAGTATGTCAGACCAAACTGAACTGTCTGATGAGTAACTTAACATTCAATACCAACTGTAACAGGAAGCCAGTGCACAGAATTCAAGTTCAGAAAAAAATCTTGTTTCATTTAGAATGGGGATGAAACCTAGATGCCCAATTGAGTCTGAGCCAACAGCCACACTCCCTATGAAGATATTCTCTCTACTACCCCTCTATGGCAATGGGACCTTGCAGCCAGCTACCCTAAGGACCAGTATTGCTCCTTAAGTAGTCTTGGCAGAATTTGTTGTTTATTTTTTAAATCATTTTGACACATAATATTGATGTTTATTTTAAGCCATTATTTACATTTTTATCAATTTGAATTTAATTAACAACACAGATCTCCTGCCCCCAGGATGGCAAAAACATGAAGAAAAGGACAAAAAAAAGCACCAAAACTTGTATCCTAACTGGAGTAGCTGATGATTTGTGGCTGGCAATTTGTGGCTGACATCTCCAATATGGACAAAGCCTAATTCAGGGAAGTATCTAGCCACATACCAGTCTTACCAGTAAGCAGCTTTGCCTCTTTCTACAGTCTCTCCTGAGGTCTCTGCAGCTGAATTATCTCAGTCAGGAACTTCCTGGGGCTTCTTCACATGCCTTCCTCCAAGGCCACTGCTTCCAGTCAACTCAAACACTCTCCCCACACTCTGGGCTTTAGGTAGGGGTTTAAGTAGCCTGTTATCTCCCCTCCAGCCCACTTCCCTATACCTGTGACAAGCAGCTAATTGCTTCACTGAGAATCATCAGGCCACCCATTGTTTTCCTCTGTAAAGAGAGGCTGCCTCTATGCCACACTGCAACTCCCTTCTGTTCTTCACCTCTTTTTAACTATGAACAATGGGAAAAAAATTGTTGGTCTGTGAGCATCAGGTAAAATTGCAGTTTATCAATGTTTACTGATAGAAATTGAATCCTGCCAAGCCTATCCTTAAATCACAAAACTTGCAAGAGTATTAGAAGTCAATTACTCTTTACTTCACCTAGCATAAGAAATATACAAACCTAGATAAAATTATGAACATCTGCATGCATTTCTCTGCCTGGGGTTTCTCGAGCCTGGCGTATTCTTTAGGCTTGGCTCTGAACCTTAAGAATTCCAAGACCCTAAACTCCCTTCTTCCCTTTTTTATACCTAGCTTGTTTTCCACAAAGTGATATCTAGTCTCTCTCATATCCAAATTCTCACCTCCTAGCCTTCTCTCCCTCTCCTACAACATTCAGTTGCATAACCTGTAATACCAGTTACTGTCAGAAACTGAAAATTGTGCCAGACAAATCAATGGCCTCATCCAGAACAGTAATTTATGTGAGTTTATAACTTAGTAATAGTTATGTGATGATAATAAACAAGGCTTTTATACTAACCTTACTATTTCAAGAAAAGCTGTGAAAGTTTTTGGTATTCAGAAAAAAAAAAAAATAGGAGCCTTACTCAAAATTATATCCTGGCTGAATACCAGTCAGAAATTAAATAGCATTAAATTTGAGAATATTCATACTTGTAAAGCCTTCAACTCTGTAAACTATCAAAAAAAATTGTATGCAAATGGGGCTCTTGGAACAGAAGTTCTACATCAAAGTATAGCACCATTTGAATTTATACTGATACAAAAGTCAAGCAGATGAATGGAATAAAACTCTGCCCTAGAACAACAGTAGAGTTTAATTCCATCATTAAATAAATACATTTTTTTCAAGAACTAATCATTTTGTATGTTCTTGAAAAGTCTCATGTTCTCTTTAGTAGAAAATTGAGAAAATATCATATCTTACACTTGATCTTATTTCTCGAATAGCAAGAGTGAAGTATAAAAATATAAATGTAGCGCCAACCTTGCAACAACTCTAGCAAAACCATATAATCTTGAAGGGAATCAGGGAGAAAAAGTTCTTTATAGCAGTTGGAAAAGGATTTATAATCTGGGAGTTGGCATGAAAGAGCCCTATTCTTATGCTAAAGACTTGCTGTGTTATTTGTGGTCAAGTAATTTAATCTCTCTGTGCTCCAATTTCTTCAGGTATAATACTGAGATAATGCTTTCTTTCTTCACAACAGTTGGTACAGCATTACAGTATTCATTAGTGCTTGTACAGCACTAATTGGAGATATTCTAGTAAAAGGTATGGAAGTGGAAAGGAGTAGTAGTATTTGGATATGAACAACGCTGCTAACTAGTGGGTTTTAACTGGAGAAAAAAAGTGAAAATACTGATTTAACTGTAATCTGCCACTTTCTAAATGATGCAACAAGAAGCCATTTTATATCGCCCCATGGGTTGAAGAAAGAATATGGCTATTTATATTTCATTATTTTTAAGGTGTGCATTCTGTTCTGGGCCTTAATCAGATATAGAGGTAACCTTCACCTATACAGAACTGAGAACACACTCTCCACTATTAACTGGAGCAGGTGACTGTATAGCTACATAACAGACACGTCGTGTGGAGAAATGTCATGTAGTCCACCTTAGAGTGCATATAAACAGCTTCTTTCACAGCAGCAGTTGTGCACAGATTTAAATAAACAAATAGAGTGACTCCAGGCGGTGTGACCTGTCACGATGGGACCCATCATCAAAGTATCTCAATCCCAGGACCTAAAACCCCTCACCTGTGTCAACCAAAGTTCTGAGCACACAGAGTTTGAAATGAATCCAAACAGGGGAAGTTAATATCATTTTTCTACTTGGTGAGAGCATTTTCACAAACACACACACACTGCTGAGCTTGCCTCAGGGCAGTCCTGAGGCATATGCTTAAAAACACAGCAAGGAAAGATACACTAAGCACACCAATGGTGTATCAAAACCCACTGCAGAAAATGAATTTGCACAGGATTTCAAGGTGGTTAATAAAAGAAGCTTTTCTACACTCTCTGAATCCTATCAAGAACTGATAATTCAATCTCAGTATCTACACTCTGAATGAGTCAACGCTACAGATCACAAAGAGGTCTCAGTTTCAGCATTACCCATAAGTAGCATACATACACAAACATAAATCAAGTCCAACCACTGGAGGGGTAAAATTGCAAAGACAAGTCCAACTTTGCTCTAAGAAGTCTAGTCCACAGTCGGTACATATAGCAGGCAGAAACTCATACCACAGTTCAAATCAATGCACTTTCAGACCACCTTTTCCAGTATGTGAAGCAGCAAAAATACAAATCTGACCATGAATACAAGTATGGCTCAGTTTCAAACCTGCCCTTTCCTTAAGCGAGTTGGTTTAGTCACCCTGGCAGTCTCCTCCAACTCCCCCTCCCCATATGGCTGAGAGGGATGCAGGGTGAATTTGATTTAAATCAAATAGATTTAAATCATGATTTAAATCACTGGTCAAGAAGCCTTGATTTAATCATTGTTTTCTACAAAAAGTGCATTCTTATCGTTTGATATCTTTTATTCATTTAACTTCTTAACACTTTGCACTTTTAGAGAAAGGTAAGGGTTTGACTGTGTGTACACAAACTTGCAGAGAGGCAATAGGGCTGATGGGTGGTTAATCGGGTCGGTTATCACTCTTCTCCACATACTGCTGTTAACGAAAGATATTACGTCTGGAAACAACAAATTCTCTATGCCTGAAGAAAGGCATTTGTGCCCGAAAGCTAGCAAAGAACATTTTTTCCAACTATTTAGTTGATCTAATAAAAGATACCACATCTACCCAAAGAGCCTTGTCTGCCTCTGATCTCTGGAGAGAACTCCACAGTTTCACAACAGAAACTAAGCATCACAGGGATGCTTAATGGGATCTTCTAGACTGAGCACTGACTCCCATTGGGGAAAGTGGTTTTCTTTAGTCTTTATTAGTCTACAGAGGAGCCTCTGGGAATCCCATAAGACTGGGCCCCTAATATAGTCCATGGCCTGTTGTGACCTATTTATAAAACTTCTAAAAGGTTTACATGAACATATGGCCCCAAATAGTATATAAATATAAGATAATCTCTATTTCATAATATCTTTCAGCTTCAACATATCTTAAATTAAAGCTGCCTTTATATAAAAGTTTGTTTTAAAATGCATCTTAGCAAAAAAAAATTTTAAATGTGATTAAATCAAAAACATTTTTTAAAAATTGTTGATTATTTTTTTTTATTCACCCTACAACCAAAGTGAATTTTCTCTGTTCTTGTGAAACTAGAGGATGAGGTGCCAGACTTTTTTCCTTCATACTCCAAAAAGGAGAGGAGCTATTTTCATCTACTTCTGTGGACAGGAAGACACAAGGGAATTCATTTCTCTAACCATCAGTTGGAGACTTGGCAGTAGAGCAGTATGGGGTACTGGTCCTAGCAAGCACGTACCCAGAGGAGGTAGACGTTCTAAGTAGTTCAATTATTCACTGCTACGTGTTCATAAAAGAGATGATGTGCACCGATTTGAACCAATGTTGGCTGCAGGATGAGAGCAGGTGCAAGCTGCCTGGCACAGCCCCACACTGGCTGGAAACTGCATCCACACCACAGCTGGGGGAGCAGGGAGCAACAGCAGTATGGACCACGGGGTGCGGGGCATGGGCATAAGCCCAGGCAAAGCCCTTCAACTCCAGATCCAGTGACTCTATGGGCCATATGCTCTAACCCCTGCTCTAAAAGAAAATAGCATTTCACTTGTTTCTTTACCAAATAACCTTGCATAGCTTATTCAATTACCTGACTGTAAGTTTTTGTTAATTAAGACTTTTGCCCCGTAAGACTTCTTTATAATGTGCCTAATATTTACAATTAGAAAACTGTATAATACTCAATCTAAATAAATTAATTTCCTATCCTGATATTCAAACAGCCCCTAAAATGAACAGGAGCATTTCTGAAGCTGGAGTCCATCTTATTTACACAAATCATTGCAGATTTATAACAGGGGGCAAGGAGGGAGGAAGTAAGAAAACTGCGGTCTTTTGACAACTAAGAAAAAGTGAAAAAATATATACTAATAATAATAATAATAATAATAATAATAATAATAATAATAATAATAATAATAATAATGGAGGATTGTTCCCTATCCAATCTTTGCTTTATTTCCACATTAGCTTTTCAGGGATTTTTTCCTCAGTATGTCAGAGAGGTAAATAAAATGTGGCGCGCTAAGAAACAAGTCTGTTCACTGAACAGCGATCTGTCACCACGTCTCTCCCCCACCCCCTTCAAAGTACACACTGACAAAAAAATCTAACATGACTTTATCCCACGACTGAACAGAAATGGCCATCTATCCCCAAACTGATTTACCAAGGCAAGAGGGCATAAGTTCACTAGTGGTACACGAAGTGGGGGAAAGCCACAGAGTCCCTAGGGTTTAAAGAATCACAAACAGGAGGTGATGCCTGTCTGACTTGTTGTGGAAGTTCAAAATTGGTCTAATTTAGAATATGCCTTAAGCATAAAGTCTTACAGCCTTGGGCTGGCTGGTCAAAAATCTAAGCCACATGTTCTTTTCTAGCTGCCATACTGAAGAATGCTGTCCTGGCCACGGCTGATAACACTACACAGCAAGCAAAGCATAGCACCACCAGTGCCGAAGCATTCTGTGCTAGCCTTACAGTGCCAATTAAATAGAAATGATTTTCCTACCAGAGAGGACTACAGGAGAGTTATTATTTATTAAACAATGACAATGTGCTTGTAACAAGTATGTGGTCCTTTTCCTCTCAGCTTTCTCTTTGTCTTCTGACTGCAGAAAAGATTTCCTATCAAATAAAAGACCATCCCAATTAGAGCCAAATGAATAATTCAGTACATTTGACACATTTTGCATCTTACCCTGTTGGCAAATTGTCTGCAAGCAGATCGCATCAGTATCCTATCCTCATCAGAAGCCAATATTTAATATCTCAAAGGAAAGGAGAAAAGAAAAAGAGAAAGAGAAAAAGAATCAACTGGCAACTGACCAAATTGATTCAATCTTTGCAAGTTAATCTAACCTGCAAAAACTGAACTGATTTACAAGTACACAGACATTCATGTTTAATTCTGGAAATGGAGACACATGCCTGCAGGGGCTCAGGCTAAGAGCGGGGGAAGCTAGAGCAGCCCTCCCTTGTTTACAGCAGCTGCAAAGCTGGGAGGTGTGACCAGGCCCCCGAGCTAAGAATGATTATAGAGAGGTTTAAACCCCCACCCAGGCAGTGTCTCAGGCAGAGATAGGCAGGGCATGGGGATTAAGCTCCTCTTTCTCTGCACACAGGACCCACTGGGGTCTAACCAGCTTTCCCTCCTGCTCTTGCTTGGGTAGTGGAGGGCCTGGCCTGGCCAGAGCCACCAACATGGTCCTGCTCTCTGCCCAAGCCTGGGGCTGTGGCTGCACCTGGAGCTGCAGGGCTGAGCCCAGCCAGCCTGTGCTTGTTGCTGAGGGCAGAGGCATTGGGGCAGCCCAGGCTGGGGCCACAGAAGTTTCAAAATCAGACTGCTCCCACCTCCCCATCCCAAGCTGGGCAGGGCTGTCATGGAGCCCCAGCAGGCTAGGAAGGGTCCCATGGGCCAGGCCCATGGGAGCAGGGTCCTTCCCGCTGAGGCTGCATGACAGCCCAGCCCAGCAGGACGATCAGGGGCTGTCTGGGAAGCAGGCTTCCTGGGCCAGCTGGTACATGTCAGCAGGCCCCGAGCCAGGCAGCCATCGCTACCACACCCCCTTCCCTGTGCAACACTTGGGGCTGCAGCCCCACAACCAGCAGCAGGCTGGCCAGGGCAGGGGGTTATTCTGCCCCCCTCACTGCCAGTTGCTGCTGCTGCACCACACCGCACTGCTCTGGGTGGTGGGGTGGGGGAAACCTTAAGCCCAGCCCTTTTGCTGCCCAACACGTGGAGCGCTCGAGCTCTAGCTCCCAGATGCCTTGGAAAGCAGAAGTGGAAGGCACACAGGGGCTGCAGCCAGAGCTCCATGCGCAGGGCAGAAGCCTCCAGGCTGAAGCTCTCCCTCACTCCCCACCGCCTCCCAGAGTGGTGCAGCAGCAGCAGGAATGGGAGGCGGCGGCGGCGACGGCGAGGGGAAGCTGGCCTGGCTCAGCAGGGCTACTCTTCTCCCTTCACTTTCAGCAGTGGTTCCTGCTGCACTGTGCAGTGCCTCTCAGGGTTGGGGGAGCTTCCTTCAGCCCAACTCAGACCGAAGCCGCCAGGCTGAAGAAATCTCCCCCAGGTTCAAGAGGCACTATGCAGTGCGACAGGAACTACAACCAGAGGTGAGTGGAGAGAAACAGCCCTGCCAGGCCAAGCCAGCTTCCCCTTGCCTCCAGCAGTGACTCCCTCTCCCATTCCTGCTACTACTGCACTGCTCCGGGGGGGGGGGGGGGGGGGGACACCCCCCGACCCCGCCCCAAAAAAACCTTAACCCCCCCACCAAAGGCCCCAACCAAGGCCCCCCCCCCGCCGCCCCGGGACAAAATCCAACCAAACCCCGCCGGCATTCAAAGC
>JAGPOW010000261.1:239977523-240040322 GCA_030014935.1 Caiman crocodilus
CAAGCACCTCTGAGCTGGCATAGAAAGCCCACTCCCCAACCGGCCCCACTCCATGCTGCCAGGCAGGGAAAGGCCCTATTCCCCATGCACCAGCCCCACTTCCCAGACTGCTGGGGCCCCATGATAACCCTGCCCAGCTTGGCCACAGAAAGCCAGACAGCCCCCACATCCCCAGCCCTAGCTACAGCCTGCTGAGAAGGACCAGGACCTGGCAGCTCAGCCTGAGCTGGCTCCTCTGCCCTCAGCAGCACTCACCAACAGGCTGGGCTCAGCCCCGCAGCCCCAGCCACTGGAAAGGCAGGTGGATGGCAAGGACCATGCCAGCCAGCTCTGACCCTGCTCCCTCCCCTGACACTGGATTAGCAAGGGGGGGGGGGAAATGGGTGACAGGGGCCACAGTCCCCCAGTAAGAGAGGAGGGAAATAAACTCCCTCCCTGCTCCCTTTGCCTCAGGGGGCCATGCCTCTGGCCATGCCCCTGCCCCTGCTTAGGCAAGGGAGCAGAGGGGTGAGGCCAGCCCTAATCTCTAGAGCAGAGAGCACAGCCCAGCTCAGAGCTGCAAAGCATCTGAGATGCTGGGGACTCTGATTTAACTTAAACTAGGAAGGGGTCTGAGACAGACATTGCATAAACTGGTTTGACCCAAATCAGTTAAGTCTGATACTACATTCAACCAGGCTTATCTTAAGCTAGATTCAGTCATTTTGAACCTGGTTTATGTGCCCTGAACTTCTGTTCTATTACAGGTTTAAATCAGGTTTCTGATCTCTTAAACCAGTTTACATGCAACTTCTGTAACTAGCCCATATAGTGAATACTATAGAACATTTTAATGCTGCACAAAGAAACATGCCCTATTTGTTTCAAGCTTGCATACCTTTAATTTCAAGCTGTGACCACTTTGTTTTATTATAATTAAACACTATAAATTGCAGTTATTATACTTCCTTCTGTCATAATGACAAGCTATTTCAAAACAAGAAACGTCATCGCAATAGGGTTAAAACTACCTGAACACAACTGACTTCATGTAGCTACTCTGATATACCCATTCAGATAAACCACCCAAAAATATAGTCCCTCTAGAATGAGCTAAATGATTAAGGAATGGTGAAACCTAATGCACCTTCACATGGCAATACTTTGCTGGTAAGTCATATAATACAGCTACCCTAGGTTTCTACATTAAGCTTTCTAAAAAACAAACAAGTGACCAGTAAGTCTACTTTGCATGAGTTCTCCTATCAAAGCCTTCAGTTTCAAACCTGACTTATAAGACATTTAAATTCAGCATTTACCCATTCAAACAATTGTCATCCCACAGCCTACTAGATTCTGTATATGCTATTAAAATAGTTGCTCATTTAATCATTATTGTAATACATGAAATGCTTTCTTTTGTTTACTTCATTGTTGGCATTTAGAAGGCAAAGTTGGAGAGAATCATTCAAAAATTTAAGGTGTTTCAATACCTTTTTTGGTATACCTTTCTCCACATCCAAAGAAAAAAAAAAACACATCCCCTCAATATGAAATGAAGCCTTCAAGTGTCCCATGATTACAGAGATTTCCTTTTTAGAATCCAGTGAGTTTCAAAACACTTAACTTTATTGGTTCCAGGTGTTCTTACCCTGGTGAAAGCTACAGAACTTTCCTTGATGATAGGCTGGGAAGGCTCAAGGTATTAAAGGTTAATTTAAGATCTTAAACCGTTTAAAAGCCATTTGTTTTCACAGAAGTGCCATGGTTTCAGTAAAAACAAATAGGTTTTAAACAGCTTAAATTTGAAATGAACAGAACACAATGTAAAATGAAAACTTCAGCAAACAATCAGCCAGCCGTGTGTGTTGTGCAGTGGCATAAGGGTAGGTTATTGCTTTAATTAACAGAAGCTGGGAGGTGCGCGGTACAGATTGGGGAATTTTACCTGTGGGTTATTTACTGCAAGTCACTCTGAGCTTTCTGGATAGGGTGGGATATAAATCTTATTAATAAACATGCACCCCTCCCACCCACCACCCCCAAAACAAACAGCACACTTAGCCTAATGCAAGGAAGCATCTTGAAGTGATTTTACCTGATTCAATGAGAATACTGACTAGTTCAGGAAAGAGCCACACTAAGTCTGATGCAGAGACTGATGTGATGAGTAGACCTGTAGGGTTAGGGCCACGGGTTGCTGACAATGAGAAATCCCAGCAACTTTGCTGAACCTTTCCCCAGAAAAATAAAACCTGAAAAACAGTTCCTGCTCAGCTACCAAGACATGGATATTGGCCCCATTCCGGGTTCTTCGAACATCAACACAGTAAAGGAAACACAACTTTATCTCGGACCCCGGCAGGTAAGTAAAGGTGAAGGTGATACCACAGTAACATTTGGGGGTTTTGGTTATATATTAACATGAGATATGAGAGTGCTCACTTTATTTGCTCACCAGCTCCTCACTTAATCACTTCCCAAACACAATGACTGTTTCTGAGAAAGAAGAGCTAAACAAGCATTTGAAATTTTAGATGAGCTTTAAAGCTGATACATAATAGTATTTCATAGTATATGTGGAAGGATTTTTTAAATATGAATAACTATTTAATTGCATGTCCACCAAACTATAGCTCCACAAAGCTAGTACTTTCCTTTCCCCAAAGCAGTGTCCTTCTCACCCTCTTCCCTTTCCAGTATTCTGCTTTCCCAGCCCTTCAAACATCTAGAGTTGGCATGATTTCTAAACATAGAGCTGATCTTCACCTTGGTAAGAGATTCAGAGACATGCAAGCAAGAATGGAAGCAAAAAGCAATTTCTAACATTAAAAAGAATTGAAAAGAAATATATCCCAAAGAAGTAAATAAGAGATTGATATCAAATGCAGCAAAAAGAAGGAATAATTTTATCTGCCAGGCTTTCTTGGTACAAAATAGTCCATAATATAGGTATCCCCATGACATGTACTAATAGAAAGAGTCCAGACAGCTGACTAGGAGGCTAAGGCACATCTATTTTCCTTTTCAGGAAATACTGAATGCAACAGCAGAGCTGGTATATAGCCTTTTGAACTTGAGGGTAGGGCTAGCAAAAAAAGTTACAAGGAAGACAACTTTCCAGGCAAGAATATCCAGAGTATTAACTGCTCTGCGCTACTGCTTTTACCCTACAGTAAATGAGAGTCAGTTTGCTCCACTTTCATTGGGATTTAAACTATCTCACATTTCCCACAGCACGCTCGTACCCTGTTGCCATGGAGTAAGTAGCTAATGTGCTGTAAGTTCACTCCCTAACTTACCTAGCAGTAACTTGGTTCATACAGCCATACCATAAATGGTACATTTCTAGGCTTTCTACTGTATGTAATATACTACCGAATGACAAGGTCTCCTCCATCTTATTCTTTGAAAAGGTGCATTTTTTTTTCTTGCCTGGAAAGAATCAGGAAAGGAGGTGCAACTTGACAATTCAAAGAAAGAACAGCTATTTCACAGTCCAGGCTAGCTGTTCACCTTGGACTATTATTTGTTGTGATCATTTGTTCTCAGTGTCCAACAAGGGGTAGGAAAAGAGTTAATTGGTTTAGTTTGTAGCAAAGCAGATTTAGTTAGATACACTGAGAAGCCTTCTAACTACAAGGATAGCTAAACACAGTACAGGCAAACCCCTCTGTGAGGACTCTGAGGAACAAGAATGGATGTGCCTACAAAAAAGCCTTCATTCAGTATCTTCCTTTTCACCAGCTTCAAAAGGAATGACACCTACTGCACGGATGACAATAACGCTGTTAGCTAGCATTTCTAAGAAGGAATTCATTTGACTTGAAGGCATCTCTGGCCAGGAGAAAAGAGAAAACGATTAAAGCAGGCAAAAATAATAGGAAGGAAATTTTAAGAACTTCCAGCCAGGCTACTCCATTCCTCCCTCAGTACCAGGGCTGCCAACTTTCCAGAATGCTATGGATAACTAGTTAAAAAAAAAAATGCACCCGCACCCTCCCCCCCCCAAAAAAAATCACCTGTCCGTAAGGTCCACAAAAGTAACTTGACCATCTGTAAAAACTAAGCAGCCTTGAGCTCATTTCAAGATCCATTGTCTGTATGAAGCCACAGTTAAGTGCTGATTCTGGATAATTTCCAGAGTGGAGCAGCACTACCTGGTGTCTAAGGAAGAGCACTGCTTGGCACCCTGAGGGGAACAGTCGGAGCTTTCTTACCCAGGTCTCCATAGCTCCTCTTCCCCTCCCATTCTAGCCAAGTGCTGCCACTGCAAACCATTGCTTGCCTGTAATGACTGCTCACAGTGAAGGTGTGCAGGGGTACATAGTGCACATGGCTGAGGATGAGGCATACAGTGCAGCTGGAATGGAGCTGTGGAGCTAGGGGTTGAGGAAGAAGTGGCAGTTTGGGGCCTGTTCTGAGATGGGGCAGCAGGGTTAGAAAGGGTCAGGTTGAGGGGTGAGCAGGGTGTCAGGCTGTGAGATATTTAGTGGGGGGGGAGGGGCAGGGAAGGAAGGGTTGCCAACCCAGGATTTATTTATTCTTTTTATTGACAATCAGCAAATCGTTTACTGACACCCAAACTTTTTTTTTTTTTTAACTTCTTTACTACAGTCATTGTAAAGTCCCTAAATTTGAACCCAGACCCTCTAACTGGGCCCTGGCAGCAGGGCTAAGCCTGGCAGAAGAGTTACATTTACTCTGTACAAAGCATATGTCAATTTTTTAAAAAAGTTTGGTTGTCAGTAAAAAATTTGCAAACTGTCAGTAAAAAACACAAAACACTTAGTCAGCAACCCTGCCCTGTATACACTGGCTCCTCAACCAGAAGTAACTTTGCCAAGCCTGTCTGGTACAAGCTAACTGCCAGTGGCATATAGCAGCGCCAATCAATCTATCATCACCACTGCCTACACACAGCTAGACTAGTTCCAGGAGGGGTAGGGGATGTAGGCATGCAAAATTATACAGCAGGTTTTAGCATACTGGTGCTGTGCGCAGAAAGACTTATCCTCATACTGGCAGACTAGATTACCATAGAGGAGAGAATGCCAAAATCACAGTTCCACAAGAAGCAGAGCAAAATAAGTAGAAATATGCATTGGTACATCTTGTTAGAATTGTTCTAACATGTGGTATTTTCAGTTCTTATACTTAAGTGACTTAGAGGTATCAAAGGCAGACAAGGTTCCTTGGATGAATTTGATATCTTTTATTACACCAACTCAAATGGTATCAACTACTTTATCCTGACAAGGCACCTTTAACTAAACATTTTTCAGAAAAATAGAATTAAGATGTAATGGCCTCAGTTTAAAGCACTCATTCCCCAACCTTGGGGTCACAATAGTAAAAAATGGGGTTGCAAAGACAGTAATAGATTTTCTCCTTTAAAGAAAAGAAAAGGAGAAAGAAAGCAGGAAGCAGTATTCCCCTTGCTGGCAAGTTCCAGCCTGCAAGGAGCTGTTTGTGGCTGTGGGGAGTGGGAGGTCAGGCAGGCAGGGGCCACCACGTGCATGCGCAAACATGGACATAGCAGCCAGGCAGCATGGAAAGTAGTTCCCGCAGCTCTCTCCAGGTAAGTCTATTGCAGAATGGAGGCCACATCACGGTGAGGGAGGAAGGGAGTACGGAAGGGCTGGAGATGGGGGTGCTGCCCAGCCAGGCCAGTGCATGGGGTCTAGGCCCCCGGGGCTTCCACAGCAGAGAGTGAAAGAGGAGACTTGGTGTTGCTGCTGGGAGCCCCATACTGACTGCACCACTATGGCGAAGCGTCCCCTGCCCACCCATACTTCTGCTGCCACTGCTGCCAGGTGGGCAAGGGGTGCCACAGCATGGCCAGCTTGGGGCTCCTGGCAGTGGCACTGAGCCACCCCACCTTCCCGTGCTGGGTGTTGCCACCTACTGGGTCATAGCCTCCCAGTGGGGAGGCTAATAGGGCAGGGAGCTCTACTGCAACTGTACTGCCCATGAGGAGAGGGGGAGGGAAGAGCCAAGATCCACATGCCACTCCAGCCACAGCAACTGTGGGAGGCAACCAGCACGTTCATGTGTTGCTTGATGGGGACAGGGGCTGTGGCTGAGAAATAAGGGGCACCTGGAGGGGTGGGGGCTTCAGGTTGGAAGTGACAGACCATGCTGAGAAAACGGGATCATAAATGGAGGTCATGCTGAAAAAAAGGTTGGGAAGCACTGGCTTAGAGATCCAAGTCTATGTACAGCTTTGTGCACTAAATCTCCATAGCTTAATTATATTGAGCACACAAATTCTGATACAAACAAGTGTGCAAACACTTAAGATGTAGGCAATAGTAGCTTACCTTAGGCCACACAACAAATTGGAGGCTAAACCAGGAATACAAAACACCCGCTCTTCAAATTACTATAATGCATTTTAACTAGATGGTGCTCTGGCGCTGCAACCAGGCAGTGCAGAAAACCAGCCTGTCAACTGCTCTCTTTTACTGGTAGAGACCTACTTGATATGAGGCAGCCTAGCTGCCATTGTATGCTGAAAACCAGAAACCATCCAGATGACAAAAATAAAACCTCTCAAAAATAATAATGAAATAAATGGATACAAATATACCTAGAAGATGTTCATTTCCAAAAGAAATGTGGAGGGAGGCCTTGGAAAAGTCAAGTCCTCAATGAGAGCCTTGTAGGAAGGGTAACATGTTACTATGAACTTAACTATCATTATAGTTAGAAACCCTCCTCCCACTATGATCTAAACTAAAACTGACTTGCTATAAACTAAATCAATTACCACTTTTCCTACTCCTTGGTGGACATGGGAAAACAAATTATCACTGTCCTCTTTGAAACAGCATTATATGTAAGTAACAACTGCTATGCCTCCCTCAGTCTTTCCTAGGCTAAACTAGCCCTTTCAATTTTTACTCAGGTCACATGTTATTAATCTTATTTTAGTCGCTCTTTTCTGGACTCTCTCCAATTTCTTTACATCTTCTTTTAAAGAATAGTGTCCAACATTGGATGCAGTACATCGGGGAGGTCTCACCCCTGCTAAGTAGAATTCAATAATTATCCCCCTTATCTACACATCTATTAAGGTATGCCAGGAAAGCAGTTGTCCTTTTTAGGCACTAAGACTGCATTGCTGATTTACAGTCAGTTTGTCATCTCTATAAACCCCAGATCATTTACTACAGTACTTCTGCCTAGCTACTTATTCAAATGCTTGTATTTGTTTTTTTTATTTTTTCCCCTCTGATTTCAATAGTTTGCAACCGTTTATACTGACTTTCATTTTATTGATTTCAGAGTATTCCTCCAATTTAAAAAAGATCATTTTTTATTCTAACACTGTTCTCCAGAGTGCTTGCAGGTCCTTCTAAGTTCTTGCCATCATACAAAATGTAAGCGTAATCTCTGTAGTCAATGATGCAAGTCATCAATGAAGATACTGAACAGTATTGAAGCCAGAGATGGGTCTCTCCGAGACCCTACTGTACATATCAGTGCCTCTCAACCAAGGTTCTATGGCACACTGGGGTGCGTCAAAATCCTTTCAAGGGTGCCATGAGATGCCACACTTAAGTATGCAAACATGATTCAAAAGAAAACCAGAGATTTCAAATAGGAATCCACAGTTACAGTCTGAGTCCTTTGCAACAGAAAAACTGCTATTATTTTTCAGGAGTCAAAAAGAATCAAAACAGAGCTAGGATTTGCTGAGGGGTGCCATATGTCTACCCAGGGGTATATATAGTAAGTCTATCCAGCCCTTGCCAGCCATGAACATAAAAAGGTTGAGAATCACTGTTGTATAGCTTCCTGCTTTGACAATAAACTATAGATAACTACTCTGGGTATTTTTTTTTAACTAGTTGTATATCACAAGGATAGCCCTCAAAAACCATTGGTTTCAGCCAGCTCCTGTGTTACAGATGCACGAGACAAGTGTTTGTTCAAGCGGCCAGCCTTTAGAGTTTATGAAAACACAGAAGCATACCTCATTTTTGGGAAACTGACACGGCAGCCGTAAGAAGCTATGAAAGTAGAGAATGGAAATTCTGACAAATGCAGTCATCTTATGACATCACATGAACTAGTACAATGCTACGTCATGCCACAGGTGAGAAATTTTAGGTGCAGCATGGAACAGAATTCTTTAGACTTTAAGGAACAGCACGCTCACATGTTCAATGTAAAGATGATTTGCTAGGTTATATTTTATGTGGTGCCAAGTAATCACTTACTTTTTATTGCTGTAGTTTAACACTTCATGTATACAAAAGCTAATTTCCAATGATTTTCACACCAATACGTCTGTTAGTCGGGCTGTTGGTTATTTAAGAAAACATAATGGATTTTTAAGAAAAGGAAAACTAAAAGAGCAGGACTCCTTCACAGTATCTGATGTAGTTGTAAAGGGATTTTATTTATGGTATTTAAATACAGTACTGTGAAACAAACAACTTGGTTCACAGACAGTGCACCCGTGGCTGAACTGTCATTGCCTGACATCCTGTCTTATCTGCCAAATTGCTCATTAGGTTTGGCAATTTTCACCTGCGCCTCCAGTTTATATTTCAGCAGGGAATAAACATCAGTCTGCTTTAACAATCTTCTGCAGTAAGCTTCCAACCTCTTCTGAGAAGCATGCAGGCACACACACAAAAACACCTTGTGTACTATACAGCTACAAAAAAAAAAAAAAAATCCAGCTAAGCTGATGAAATATAGCAACAGGAAGTTTGGCTTTGATAATACAAAAAGAAAGAGAATGTGCTAGATACGAACTGTAACCATAGTAAGCTATGCCCAGTATAGAACAACACAGAATTGGCATTATTCTTTTCACATTTAGTTGGGAAAATCCAATTTGAACCATCTCCACAAGTGCATAGTATATACTTATATGTTTGCATGTGGGGAAAATGGGAATGCAGATGAATATTACTTTTCCAGCTGGACCTGATCTACCTAACCTTTTCCTTTGAGGGAGGAATGATGGTATGATTTACAAATAAACAAAAGGAGTAGCATGGCAACCAGAACAAAGAGAGATGAAAATCTCAGCAGACCCTTAAGCTCCAGCCTAATACAGTTAGATGCAACCTCAGAACAGAAACCACTATGTGCCATTTGGGTGCAGGTGAAGAATGGCACCCAGCTATAGTTTTGCAAGCAAACCACTGGGGAACATAGCCCAGCTTGTGGGCAAAAAGCACCAAAGAGGTAAAACAAAATGTCTAAAATGCTATAAAACAATTTTAGGCGGAATACTGTTTTTCATTTGTTAGAAGTAAAATATTCACCGCCAACCCTGCAATTAGCTAGAAAATTACAATAATTACAGCAATTTTGTATCCCATCTCCAATCCAATTAATAGATATATGACCTTGTCAACATGTAATAATCAGGATCTGCATCTACTACAAAACTGGATGGGTTTTATACACTGAATAGAACTTACACAGTAAGGAGGCAATTATTTGAAATACTGAGTATACCATTTGTATGCTATGCTTCACTTCACCAGTTAAAAAGGAAATACAATAGGGATATTATTTCTATGTTCAATGTATATTTAAATGAAACTCTTGAAATAGGTAAGTCTAATACAGGATAATATTACTGAATTGGTTTCTATGCCCATGGGTTGGGACTCCTAAGAAGTGCATCCAGATGCTAACAGGAAAAGAAAACACATTCTAACTATCAGGCAGAACTTCTCTGATTGATATTAACATCTTTAGGCAAAAATATACCACTCCCTCTACTTCTGCATGCTTTCCCATGAGCACTGCAAGATCCACAGTCCATAACAGCTAGATGTGCACAGATATCAGTTGCCTATTAGATCAGCACTGATAAAAGGGAAATTTACATCATCAGCTATCGGCTTTTTTGGCTGTTGTAGCAGATAATGTTTACCAATAATTATGCCTTGGGGCCAGGGGCCTGGACACCTGGTTTCCCCTCAGGAAATGGAGGGTTTTCCCTTGCAGGCAGGCAGCATTCCAGCCTGCAACAGGTTCTGCTAGGAGCGAGTCACAGTGGGCACCACGTGCATGTGCAGAGCCCCCCCCCCCCCACACACACACACACACACACACGGCCAGAAATGCAGCTGGGCAACATGGAGAGCAGCACCCTGCAAGTAAGTCTATGGAGGAGAAGGGGTATGAGGAGGGACAGATTGAGGCCCCCATGGTGAGGGAGGAAGTGGGGCAGGGGCTGGGGGCACTGCCCAGCCAGGGTGGTGCACAGGACCCAGGGCGGGGAACAGGACAGAGCCATGGGCAGCTCATCCAGGGGACGTGAAGGGGGCACATGCCCCCCCCCCGGATTTGTGCATGGAGAGGATGTGGGCTGCTCACTGTGAGCTCAGGGCTCTCTGACCTGCTGAATTTGCCCTGGGAGTCCGTGCCAGCTGCATGCCCCCTGCCCCTGGCAGCAGGGGATACAACTTGCCACCCCCACTGCAGTCAGGCAGGCAGGGGGCATGCAGCCAGTGCAGGGTTCCCAAGGGAAAGGGTAGCACAGCAGAGAGCCCTAAGTTCGCAGTCCATATCCGCCCTGTGCACAAATCTGGGAAGAGGGGGCACATACCCCTGATGAATCTCTTGGGAGGTACACACAGTGGCAGGGAGTCACCGCCCCCCACCCCCAGGACAAGCCACCTGTGGCTCCACCTCACTGCCTGCCATGCTGATTTAACCAGAGTAAATTGGTTACCAGATCAGCTTCAGCCAATATGGTTGGTTAATAATTGGCTACCGGTACAGCCAAAAAAAGTATTTATAGATGCACTCCTAATGACAGCCCTAAATAAATTTTATTTTGCACTTTTATAGCACCTCTTATCATAGATTCTTCTATCATCACTGAGTACTTTTCAACAGGTTTGCAAGTTAACCAACCTAAGGGAAAAAACAAAACAAACAAACAAACCAACAACATGAGTTTTTGCCTGCCTCAGAAGCTCCATGCAATTGTTGCAAACCTATTCTGGGTTTTTCAATAAAGCATAAATTTATTTTAGAAGCATAATTTATTTTATACATTAAAATAATGATAGTGTGGCTGATTGTCAACAGCTCCTTATAATTCATATAGGTAAATCCATACAGAGAGCCTTACGTAAAAACACTTTAGAAGCTTATAGTGATTGATGATAACATCTGAATAGGTTTCTTGACATCATCAGCCAATACCATTTGATAATATTATGCAGACTGCTAAGAATGTTATTGGATGACTAAAAAACTAAAAATAATATTCACCACTGAATTCCTCAATTTTGAGAAATAACCTATCTACTGATGATAAAAAGATCATTCTGTTCCATGTTATCTCTGTGCATCACCAGCTGTTTTAACTGAAAAGTGGTAAGTCACCAGCTTACTTGTGGGACGGGGAAAGGTGGGGGAAGGGAAGGGAGCAGTACAGCAACCACTGCTTATAGGACCTTTTTACCTTTTTTTCATTTTATATACCAACTGGCAAACAAAGCTACACACAACAACCTCATTTGAAAATGTTTCCATAATTTTCTTTGTTTGGCAATTTATAACTGGAAAGTGACAGAAAAAAGACTTATTGCCTTTTAAAGGTGCATATAACCAATTTATTATAATGGAGAGGTTTATTTACTTGCACACAACAAACAGTTATCCAGCTTTTTATTTTTTTTAAACCGTAATCATCTTTCAATAAGGACAGATAATGAATCATATTCTCAGTAGTATAACTGAGTAACAGAAGTTGGCATCCTTGTAAATTAAGATTAAATGTGCAGAAGCAGTGAGCTTTCACTTACTTGCACGAAGCACTGAAGGTGTGACCTCAATTTCACTTGTTGCTTGATAAGGCTGAAAGGCTGAAGTGGTGTTGGAGCCAAGTTCACTGCCAAAAATCTCTGGACTTTGAGTGCCAGTTGAACTGGCACTGGTGCCATCGCCTCCATGATGTGGATCTTGTTCGTCAAATATGGCTACAAGCTGTGAATGACAAATTAATGCATTGTTTTAAAAACTTCAACCTCAATAGGCTATTGGAAATCAGCATTCCATTGCTCCTTCCTGTCAAAATAGTCAGAAACCACCTAACAAACTAAGGGTCAAACAACATTATGAGTCCACCTACTCATGAAATGATCACTATGAACAGGGTGCAGACATACAACCCTCAAGAGGACCCACTGCCAGATTCCACAGCTCACAAAGTAAGTGAAATAGGCCAAGAAAAAAAAACAGGCTCACCAGGAAAGAGCCACATCTATAAAAAAAAAAAAAATCATCACTGGAGTGTGCAAAGCAGGCTTTATTCAAATTGGATTCAGCCCAATTTAGGAGACAGTGATTCAATTAATTGATTTGGATCACTGTCCCAATTCGATTCACCCAAATCTGAGGATTCAACTTGATTTGGAGAATCAGCAATTCAGCCATAGACACAGCTTTATATGTATTTTCTACATACCTCAAGGTACCGGGTGCAGCTTGTGAATGCTGAGATAGTGGGGTGGATGGAGTGCCCCACAGGAGCACAGGGGGGGCCCCTGCATGCTCAGCGGTGAACTCAGAAGTACTTCCGATCAACTGTGGGGGGACCCCAGAACCAGGAGGCATCAGGTGCCGAGCCATGGGGCAGGGTCCCCTGCGCACTCCACAGCAGACCCAGAAGTGGACCAGGGATGCTCCATCTGCCCCACCTGGTACCTTGAGGTATGTAGAAAAAACAAAGCTGTGTCTATGGTCAAATCCTCAAATTTCTCCAAATCAAATTGGAGGCTTCGGATTTGATTTGGAGAGATTAATGGGCCTCCTGATTTGATTCGGACATTGGGCCACCAAATCAGGCTGAATCTCCTCCAAATCGAACCAGCTACTGAAGCTTTTCACAGCCCTAAAAATCAACCCCCGCCTTTTCTGGAAGACCTAGTACCACTTCTGTCCCTGCCTGGTAGCGAATGAGGCAACCATACCGTCTCCTGTTAAGACAAAAGTGTACAATGAATGAATACTTCCCTAAAGGGACAACAAGAAAAAATGACATACAAGTTTATGAAATAAGCATACATGATGAAAACAGTACACCTGCAGAAATGCTAATGCAGGTTGTGCATAGGTTTTAATACATATGTATGAAGTCATCCCAAAACACTGAAATTGTTGCCAGATACTGCACTTTACATATTTTAGTACAATATGAGTTGTGTGCATCTCCAACAGAACTTCACTAACCAACTCCCTGGAGTTGCATGAAGCCTACTTAGCTAAGATAAAGGCAAACATGTTTTTATTTATTATGCCTAACTAGACCTTGATAAAGATTTATCTAAATCGCTTGAATTCAAAAGGCAGATAAAATTATCTAAACCTATTCTAACAAACAGAAACTGCAGGAAAAAATAATACAACCTGTAAATGAACATAAAATATTCTTCAACATTAAATAAATGTTGACATATTTAAAGGTAAACCACCCCTCATGTTTTATCATCCACAATAAACCATTTAAAAGTACAATTCTGGTTTTCTTATGTTTATTTTAAAACTGACCTGGCAGATGAAAGATTATTATGGTTAAGAGAACTTTGTACCCTCCTCCATAAATGTATCTGCAATTCAACAATTGACAGGCTCTTCCAAGAAATCATTGTACCCTACTGTCTAAACTAGATGTCTAATGGGCAATGTGAACTTAAAAGTTACACATATTATTGTTCTCTTTAACAGATAAGCTTACTATACCCAAAAGGGATTACTTTTTCTAGTTGGACTAGTTGTGAATTTGACATCATTCACATTTAGCCAGTCAGTTTAACTGTTTCCCCTGTGATTTGTATGAGACTTCCACAAAACAAATTAGAAACCAATTTATAAAAATCAGGAAACAATTTTTAGCAAGAAAATCCAGCATGGGAATTTGGGATGCCCAAAACTTCTTGCATGCATTTATAAATGAGTAGCTTTCAAATTGATAATGTCCCTTAAACATTGCCAAAGAAAAAACATTGTGGGCACTTCCAACGTGCCCTTCACCCTGGCATCTAGGCTCTGATCTGGGCAAAAGAGCAAGAACAAAGGGAAGGCTGAAAATATTTAGACCAATTTAGAAGGCAAGGGACAGAAATAAAACAAAGCTGTTATAATATATTTCTGATTCATAAGCCATTAACTCATACACAAAATATATGTCCTAACTTCACAAAAAAAATATGCAAGAGACATGGACACCACGTTTGCTCTAAGATTTCTGTTTCTTTAGATATATAGGTAAAAGAACATTTTCTAGCATACTGGGAAGCATCACACAACAGAAACTGAAATTTTTGTGGGTAAACAACCCACAAGTGTAAATTTTCAAGGTTCTATTCAATGATATTGGTTGGAGGGAAGATGCAGAAAATAACAACCAGGACATGAAAAACACACTTAAAAATTGTGACAAGATGCAAATGATTGTCCCCTACATGGTCCTTTACTTTCTTATGTCTTTGCAACAAGGTAGTTAGCAGAATTTGCCAATGCACTGGAATCTGACATGGCCATGCTGTGACCACTTCTTCTATGACCTCAAATTCTCACCTCTAGGCTTCTAGCTGCTCACCCCAGTGTTAACACCACTGGAGCAGGGCCCTGTATGTGGTATATGTCAGTTTTAATCCCAAAGTTACATAAGCTTCTCTTGAGACAGACTGACAAGTGTTCTCTGGCTTTGGGACTCTACATTCTTTACAGCAAAATTCCCAACAGACATTCAGTTAAAAGCATGATGGGATCTTGTCTGGTATCCCAGGGCTGGCTCAGCCTCCAGCCCATGAGCCAAATGCAGCCCACAAAAGCGTAATATCCAGCCCACAGGGTTCCCCAGGGGTCAGGAAATGTGATGGAGAGGGAGCAGCACTAAATAATACTGCCCCTCTCCCCTGCTGCCAAATACCCAAACCCTGCAGAGCTGGGCCACACCCCCCGACCCACAATTTGGCGAAACAGCCCTGCCTCACTGCCCCATGTGCCTGATTACACCCATCCGCCAGGTCAGGTCTGCAGACAGATGGAACACAGCCCATCTGACTCGCAGGGCAAAAAGGTTTGGCACCACTACACTATCCCAACAATCATGCTTCCTGCCAGGCCACATATGCATGGTAGAAGGCACAATCGTGGGATCAGATCTCAATGGCACCCTGCTGCTGATACGGGGGAACCAGGGTCCTTCATGATCCCAGGCTCCCTCTGCACGAACAGTGCTTCCACGGCTTGGAACATCAGTCAGCTGACTGGTACTCCAAGCTGTGGGAGCAGATCAGTGTCCCTAGAAGGACTGAAAGGCTCCAGTGCACTCCAAGGACTGGGAGTACCAATCAGGTGACTAGTGGTCCCAGTCTCAGGAGCACACCAGAGCATTGAAAGGAAAGGCCATGTATTCAATTTAAGGTACAATGGAAACAAGGCACATTTTGTGAAATAACTTTGTGACTTATTCCTTTTTTAATCAAGCCATTAATTGCTTGCACCTGTTGCCAGGTAACCTGTTGTAATGTCTGCCAGGGACCTAAGTAGTGTCCAGCTTTTTCCATTGTTTAGCCTATAATCTAAAGGCTGACCATTCACATTTCTATTTCTCCTCTGAACTTATACATCCCAGCAGTTATTCACTAAATCACCAGCATCAAGCTTTCATGAATTTTCAAATCTATTGAAAAACTTGTTAAGTTGTATTATGTCTGTACACTACAGGGAAAAATAAGAAATATTCAAGTTTTTAAATGCTAACAAATTTTATTTCCCTGTTCTACAGGAATGGCTTATACCTCACATCATTTCTGGACTGTTTAAGATATTTACCATACAGTATAGTAGTGGTTTTATAAGGGTATTTTCAACAAAACACTCCTCAGTGACCACCCCATAATCACGGTCTGCAGGGACCTGTAAAAAGCAGAAATCTGGATTCTGATTTTTCAAAAATTGTTTAGGGTTCTATGTGGGCGACTGACACTGCAGAAGCATGACATGGAAGATCTATGGTCTGTTAAGCCAGTAACATTTTCTTATATTTATTAGCGCTGCACAACATTCATTATCAAAGAAACAGCTGCATACTGTCCTAGCAAAAGCTGTACCACTGACTGCTCTAAATACCAAAGATTTCAACATCTATCTATTCTGGACCAGAAGCCATTGGAAGCTACTTCTGGGGCTATCTAATACCAGTCTGCAAAGTGATCATTTAACTTATGATCCCTGGGAATTAATTTCTTCATTGAATAGTATAGATACCTATAAATGTGCCGGATACCTGCTAAGTAGCATGCATTGGAGCAGACTCAATTAATTACCTAATTAGCACACTGCAGAAGCCTCCGTGTCTCATGTATTCAGTGTCCCCACTGTGGCGGCGTGAGCCACTCCCAAGGACAAACCCCAATGCTCTTTGAGATATCTCCAGGGACCCCAGCCCTGCAGACAAGTTTGCAGAGAAACAGGCCGGGCTGGCAGGTGGGTCACATGAGCCGGCGCTGCACCAGCTTCTCAAGCAGCTATCAATCAAGTTCAATGGCAGTCGGCTGATTACATCAGCCACTGCTGCAGGAGATTTAAAAATGCCGGCAGATGTTCTCAGGGGAGAGAGAGGCAGGAGGCAAGAAGCTGAGCTTGCCAGGGTGTGACCCGTTCAAGCTGTTAATTACAAATGACCCCGCAAAGAGTAGGCAAGGGCAGTGTCAGGGAGCCAGACAAGGCTCCTCGAGCCCAGGCTCCACAAGAGTAAGCTTGGAGTCAATCACCAACCCCAGGGCACAGGCAGAGTTTATTCAACCCTGAGCCTATTGAGAGCACCGAAGGCACAAACCCTGCACTGGGGTCAAGCAAAATCGAGGGCCCAGAGTGAAGAGCAGGCTGCAACCACAAGCCTGCACTGTGAGCAGAGGTCGAAGGGGCTGGAGTCCCTTGGCTGGAGAAGAGAAGCCATGACCACAGCCTGGCACAGTGGCACAAGTCCAACGGTTGACAAGTGGAGGGAGTAGGGAAGGCAAAGCCCCAGGACCAACCACCACAAGGCAGTGAGTACCCGGGTCTCCAGGCTCAGGCTTACAACACCACTGAACCCCCCCTTTTCAGTTAAAATTCCAATCAAGTCATACCAGATGAGTTGGGGGGCCTGACCCAGGGAGTGGAAAGGTACTCATGGCGCCTACTGAGGTTGTGACACTCTCTCTTCAAAATGGCAACAGGGGTGCTTTAACTAAAGGTCATCAAACGAGCTTTGGCTAAAGCACCCCCGCTTCAATTTTGATGAATGGGACTCTGAATACATGTTACTCTGCATGCATTTTAATTAGCGCAGTTTTTGGAGCTGCTCTAACTAAATTAAAGCACCCTGCCCCTCCACACCCCTGAGCATGTATAAAGACACCATACATTCACAAGTACACACAAGGCCTAGAAGTAGAAGCCTGAGGTCATAACTAGAATTTTGAGGCCAAAGGGGTAGTGTCAGTCTGGATACAATTATGAAACCAGCTTCTATTAACCTTCTATACTTATACCATAATGGTATAAATATTGAATCACAACAGGGTTTAACCATAAAAGTGGAAGAAGGGGATGAAAATGAAGGTGATCTTTTCTTAAGGCAACAATATCTAACACCACACTTCTCTGGTCCAGAATACTTCTGTATGGTTCTGGGAAGACATTTTGAACGTTGACTTTTCTAGTAAACAAACAGAGAACTGGCTATGACCCTACATAATTTTGCAGTGAGATGACTGCCAGTTTTAAAATTGTGGGTAGCTTTCCAGAGCTATTCCAGGTTAATTACTTTACTTTTAGGTTTGGATTGTACTGCACAACCTAACTCCAGTTCTTATGGCTAGAAACTCTAAGTGTTCTTGAAAGGGCTAAAAAAGGTAATGAACACAGATTAGGAAGCAAAATGACTAACACCAGTTGTTTGACTTAAAGATTAAAGACTGAGAATTTCAAAAGTTTAAAGGACTTAGTATCAAATTCAAATGAAATTCAAAAAGAGTCAGAGATGCCTTAGCCCCTTAAGCTCCTCAGGAAATCCTCACCCCAAAGGGGACCAAGCAAAAATCTCAAGTTGCTTGCTACAAGTACCTGTTTACCTCAGAGCCAGAGACCTGAACATGTGATTAGTGGCTTGAGATAGACCTAATCACCAAGGATTTTTAGGGCACAGACACTCTTGGATCACTGAACTACAAAACTGACGGCTGGAAATGAAATTTGGTACTAAGAAACCACAGGGTTCTCTCAACAATCTAATTTAATAAAATGATGTCTTGACTCAGGTTGACATATTTATATTGATAATTACAATATGGCAACAAGAATTGTTAAGATCTTTGATGCTGGGCTTGATTCTTAGGTGGTGTAAACTGGTATATTTCCACTACACTCAAAGCCTAGAGTCTCTGTACATACCAGTTTCTCTTCCAATTGCTTTCTGTCTAGTAGAACCTTTAAATAAATAAATCAGTACTGGAAACCTGGCATGAACAAATCCACATTCAATTTGATTAACAGAACTGCAGTAGATATTTTACAAGATGTCAATAAAATGTAACTTTTTTAAAATCAAGAATCTAGAAACCATCTAGAGAAATACAAGTAAATCCATGTTAAATTATGGACAATATACTTTCATAAATACAAAGTATTGGCACCTATATAACTACACACAATGCTCCAAGAACATTTAATAAAGGACATCAAATTTTAAGAACTGTTATCAAAGCTGAACATGTTTCCTAAACAGTGAAGGAAATGCCTATGACCTGAATTGATAAATTTCAACAGAAGTTTTACTTCTCTGCTACCATAAAGAATACAAAAAAGGAAAAATAGAAGTACACAATTTTAACTCAGCTGCTAACTTGGTTTTCTTCTTTTTTCCCCTAACTCAGATCTCAAAGATGGAGGGGGAAAAAAAATTACCTTAATGGATTTTGTGTCTGAATATGTACATTTATTCTAAAGAGTAAAGAAGCAACATCTTTGGACTATTTGGGGGTATTTTGTTGCGTTTTTCATACATGGTGTATGACATAGCACATTAAGACACAGTCTAATAAAGTTATATTTGCTTTTTCAGAAAGGACCCATATTATTTAATCATGCTTAATTAAAGAGAAGAAAGACCTTTCCAGACACTATCATCTACCACCCTTACAAAAACAGATCTGCCTTACAGATCTGCTTTACAATCCTTCTATAGGATTCAGTCCAACTGTCTTTGGACTTGTTTCCTAGCTTGCAAGGCAGCAAAATTAAATATTTGGTTTCCTCTGTGGGAAAGTATTAATTTCTCTGTATATATGTCCGAATAAATGGTTTTCAGATCTTCATGAGAAGGATAAATGCCAAAAGCCATGACTATCACTTACACCAGACATTCAAAAAAAAAGCACAGACCCATAAAAACTAGGGGTGTACGAAGCAGGTCATATTCAATTCAGATTTGGCCCAATTTCAGGGGACAATGATTAGATTCACAGATTAGGATCTGTCCCGACTCAATTCAGCTGAATCCAAATCTGAAGATTTGATTTTGATTTAGAAAAATCAACAGTTTGGCCATAGCTTTACGTTTTTCTACATTCTACATACCTCGAAGTACCAGGCATGGCTCGTGAACACTAAGATGGTGGGGTGGATGGAGTGTCCCCGTGTGCTTGGCATCAGACCCAGAACACTTCCAGTCCACTTCTGGGACTGCCACTGAGCACACTGGGGACACCCCCTCTTCCCCATTCTCCCTTGGGACTCTCCATCTGCCTCACTATCTCAGCATTCATGAGTCACCTGGTGCCTTGAAGTATGTAGAAAAAAAAATGTAAATCTGTTTCTATGGCCAAATCATTGAATCTCTCCAAATCACATTGGAGGCTTCTGATTCGATTCAAAGAGATTAACGGGTCTCCTGATTCAATTTGGATTTGGAGATTCAGCCACCGAATCAGGCCAAATCTCCTCCAAATTGAATCAGCAACCAAAGCTTCACACAGCCCTAATAAAAACCCAGTAAATTTCAGTCACCAGATTGTTGAGTACAATAACTTGTGCCCGATTAAAGCATCATTTGCACATTGGTGCATTTTAGCTATTTTTTCTAACTCAGAATAGTCAAGCATTGGAGTGGGCTGCCTACAGAAGTTGTGGGATCTCCAACTATGGAAGTTTTCAACACCAGGTTAGACAGACTTGGCTGGAATGGTTTAGTCAGGGATGATCCTTCCTTGAGCAGGAGGCTGGACTAAATGACCTTGTGATGTCCCTTCCAGCCCTAGTTTCCCATGATACTAATGCACATGTTCCAGCAAACTATAGAGTTTTGATATGAACACATCAAAAAAAGTGGAGAATCTCACCATTGCCCTTAATAACTAGTTTCAGTGATCAGCCCAGTTAAAAATGTGTGCTGTATTTCTGATTTGAATTTTGTCTGGCTTCATCTTTCAAGTGCTGGTTCTTGTTATGTCTTTCTTTCCATGACCCTTTTAGTACCCAATACTTCCTTTCCATATATGTATGCACACACTGCAGTCAGAGTGCCTCCAAATCATCTTTAAACTCCAAATCCCATGTCTCTTTTCCACACTAGCCGTCCCATTAATGCAATGTAAAGAAGTAAAATTGCCTGTTTCTTTTCTAGTCATTTAAGAATGCACATTATCCCTTTTGCCACAGCATTGCATTCAGGGGTCACATTGATTTGCTTGACCTGTATCTTCTGAAGAATAGTTCTTGTTTTCTGGGATAGTCCCATATTCAGAAAATATGACCTGCATTTCTTGTTTTTAGACATATAACATTGCATCTAAATATATAAAAGCACTTTCTTTCAACAGTCTCACCTTACTAAGTCAGATGTGTGACAGTTCCCACATCATTATATAATGTTCTTTCCAATTTTTCTGTCATCCATTATTTTTGCAGGCAGTTTTTTTTTTTTTTGAGTAGTTGTCTACCTGTAAGCCTGTTCTTAATTAACTTGTGCTCTACAGATAATATAGAATGCTTTTTAATTTTTTTTAAACAAACAAATTGTGTAGTGCCAAGTTGCAGTCACCTGAAGTTTTCCTTAGTATTCTAGGACTTATTAAACCTTTATATCTATGGCTCAAAGCTCATTTCACCCGACTCAACTTTTGGGTGCAAGGCACCTGGACGAGCTGACTTAAAAATACTTGAAGGCAAAGATTTTTGGATGATATCTTTTATTAGACTAACGGTATAGTTGAAAAAAAGTTAGATAAGCTTTCGAATACAAAGCATTCTTCTTCAGGCCTGAGGAAGAAAGTAGATCCCAGGGGAAAATTCCCAGGGTAGCAAGCAAACAATTAGCATAGGAAAAGATGCTTGATTACAAGAAGATCAAGACCTATAAAAAAGGCAGAGGGTCATTATTACCTGTAGTATGCAGGAAGAAGTTCAGCAATTAGGTAAATTCCAGTGCATCATAAAATCAATATCAATACTAAGTCCTTGGTTCCTAGTGTCCAGTCAGCTTATACATTTTTGTTCCAAAGCTTACATTTTAAAAGGTGTTTGATAGATTTCCCTTGAGCATGAAGATAGTGAGGTCAGAAAGGGAGTAGTTGTTCTGCAGAAAACACTCCAGCTGATGCGGGTGTTGGTCCTTTACATTTTTTCTGTAAGAGTAAATGCTGGTGTGTAGTTGCTATTTAGTTTCACCCATGTCACTACCATGAGGGCATTTCAGTGCACTGGACCAGCTGTATTGCATTTTGGCAGAGTGGATAAAAACAGGTTTTTTAGAATCCAAAATGTAATTGGATTTATAAATATTTTTAAAAGTTTTCCTTTTTAAAAGTAACCCAGCTTAAAATGGAATCTGAATTTAATATAGCATAGACAAAGGTATAACCTATTAAAATAATTTAAATAAAATCATATGTTGAGTCAATAAGCCTCTGCCAATACTCTAGAGTAGAGACTGATTTTCTTTTACATAAACAGGAGAGGAAAGCATCTAATTTGAGGTTACACTTTAAAAATATGGCAAAGTATTTCATGTATTAAGGGCCTGAGCCTGTAAGGGATGCAGGGTCTATACTACTGGATGCACAGGATCAGCAAAGTCATCACAAGCGCTTCAACAGGATGGTTTATTTCACAGAACCAAAATTCATTGGAAAGAAATGCCCATGCTGCAGAAGATTAAAAAGAAGTACCTCTAAGTATAATACACTGGGCAGAAATTCAAGCATTATGTGCGGAGCCTTTTTACAGCTAATGCTGCAAATGCAGAAAAGATGAGAAGAAACTAAGAAGATAATGAAGTAAACCTGAAACTTATGACATGGAAGCAGTGCTCATTTAGTCCAAAATAAGTAAACCAGTAATAAACTGAATAAACTGCTGAAACTGCAAAATATTTCTGTAACAACCACTTTGCTTCAGCTTCACTAAAGAGAGCTGGGGCAGCCAAACTAATTCTCCCACAAGATGTACAATCAAATTCAGTGGTTGACTGCTTTGAGCTATTATTAAGAAGTGCCCTATTCTGATCATCATGTGAAGAAAATTGTGATAAAATTGATGCAAGTATCAAAGGAAGAGTAGTCAACATTAGACGAAGGAGAAATGCAGAAGAGATGCTAAAAACACCAAACAAATTGGTGTACAAACTACAAAAAGATTGCTACTGTATTGCTGAGGCTGGTAAAATTTAGAAAGAACTTCAAGAAATATTAAAGCAAGAAATGTCCAACAAAGTTAAAATGCAGGCAGTAAACAAACAGATGAATCAAACATTTACTCCACCTCATTTTCTTGTCAATATTCCTTACACAAAGTACAAGGGTAGATGCCTAACTGCCCAAAAGGAAAATGCTGCTATGACATGGGCATTTACTAATCACTCACCAGTCATGCCAACCATAATAAATTTCAGGCCTAGAAGCAAACCATTCAAGCAGCACATATTGGCTCAGAAAGTTTTAAAGAAAGTCACAAGCCAAGCACTTGGAACCAGAGTTGACTGATGTGCAACAGTAGCTTTTACTAGCAACAGCCTCTTCTACA
Organism: Caiman crocodilus; assembly: GCA_030014935.1. NCBI lineage: Eukaryota > Metazoa > Chordata > Crocodylia > Alligatoridae > Caiman > Caiman crocodilus. Next base: position 240,000,567 of record JAGPOW010000261.1, read on the forward strand.
GGTGCAGAAAAAATATTTTCTTCATTTTGACTAGGTCATGAAAAGCTGAGAAATCCACTGGGAGTTGAACAAGCAGGAAAGCTTGTTTTTGTCTTCTAGTCTACAAATAAAAAGAAGGTGGAAGATGAGATTTGAGTGTTGAAAAACTTGAAAGGTTTCTGTATCCAAAACATTGAAGTTTTGTTTCATAAATTTGAAGTGCTGGTTTTGTGTATTTAAATTAAATTCAAGTTCCCACCTGAATGCAGCTTAATACAAATAAGAGCAAAAAGTTAGTCATTAAATGAATAAGAAAGATATATTTCACAATACAGCATACCAAAATGTATGATTTCTAACAATCTAAATATTAAGCTACATATTTATACATACATATTCTAGTTTCTATGCCTAGAAAATATATAGACCAAATCTATTGTAAAAAAACTGCACTTTAGAGGTGTACTAATACATATTGGCACTAATGAAAGGAAAACTGACATTATCAGCAATCAGCATTTTTTGGTGGAGGTGGCCGATAAATGTTGCTGATAAATGCTGCATGCATGCAACCAGTAATGCAGCCCGGCACCTTGGAGACCAACAAGTCTGTGCAGGGAAGAGGGGGCACAGGCAAGGCAGATCAAGGTCTCCATGGGGAGGGAGGGAGTGGGGAAGGGGCTGCCCAGCCAGGGTGAGGTAGAGCCACAGGCAGCTTGTCCAAGGTGCACACACAGGTGGGGAAGGGAGGGGACAGCTCCCAGTTGCTGAGCGCACCCCCGGGGAAGGCATAAGGTGCATGTGTCCCCCAGGTTTGTGGACATGGACTGCCCACTATGCACTTAGGGCAGGGGTTGCACCAGCCTCTTCCCAGTAAGGGGGCTGGGCTGGGGCTGCACTTGGGATAGATGGCAGAAACACTGGGAGGAAAGCTACAGTGAATTTTGGGGTGGCTGTAGCTCCCCCTACCATATCTCCCAGTGCTGCTGCCTGCCCCAAATACAACTCCTACCCAGCCCCCGCCCCCCCCAAACAGGAAGAGACTGGTGCAGGCTGCAGAGGGCAGTCCACCCTCACCCTGCAAACAGATCCAGGGGGCACATGCCTTCCACTTCTCCCCCCAAGAGCACATGCAGCAGCAGGACCCCATCCCCATTCCCTCCACACAAGCCGCCCATGGCTCTGCCCCATGCCTCGACCCACTGCGGCTGTATAGTGCCTGCTCCTGCCCTAGCCCCACTCGCTCCCTCACAATGGGGGGCCTTGATTTGCCTCCTCCATACCCCTTTCCTCCACACAGACTTATCAGCCAGACACTGCTCTCCAAGCTGCCAGGCTGCATATCAACAATCAGATGGGTATTTGCTAATATGGCTGGTCAATAAATCGGCTATTGGCACTGGCCCCAAAATTCTTTATCGGTCCACCCCTACTATATTTAATTGTAAGTCAATATATTTTGTTATACTTACCAATGAAAATATATACCTTTCCTTAAAAACAAAATTGTCCACGTGCATGTACACACGCGTGCGCGTGGAAAGTTGATTTAAATGATTTAAATCGTGCTTTTGGCTTTGTCATTTAAATCAACTTAAATTATATAAATCCACCCTGCATTTTTGGAAAGGCATACATCCATAGATTTTGATGGGTTTGCTGTGGGGAATGTTGATTATAATAGCAATAGAGATGTGTTGACAAGTTAAGCATCTAATGCTAAAAGCAAGGCTCCATCTCATTTGATGTCTGGTGAGCAGTGGTGAGTCTGGAAAACAAGTAGGAGAAGATTAAGGGGTTGTTTGAAAACCAGGAGTGGGGAGTTGGGAATATTTCAGGGTCTCATCTCTGTTGCATATAGACAACTGCAGCCTATGCAGTCTGATGATCCTTTTAATTGGTTCCAGCGTGTCCTTGTTGTACAAAGGCATATTTTATGCTGGCCAGGTGGGCATCATGAGTGCTCTCCACAGAGTACACTCTGAGGACCTGATTGCAGAATACAGCTCTTTTAGCATCCTTGGAATGATTGCTAGTCTTAAGTATGATGGCCTGTGAATTTTTTGTATAAGGTGGTTGCTCTGGTGCCATCCCAGATGTGGATTGTGGAGTCCAGAAAGTTGATGTTAGCGTAGGAATATTCCAGAGAAAGCTGGATGGTGGTGATAGTCATCAAACTTACAGTGGAAGTTATTAAGTGATACTTAATTCATTGTTATTGGTTACTAATCGTCTGGAAAATAATTCATCATCCTCATGTGGTGCAAATAGTTTTTCTGTCTTTCCTACATCATTCCTGACCAAAAACAAAAAGGTTCACCTCAAGAGGTTTCTGTCTGGTTTTTGATTTCTGCGCTTTTGGGACCAGCAGGATCTCCAAAATGAACACTTGGAGTTTCTACTTCACTGAGTACATTTCAAAATCCACATAGTTCCATGCAATGTGGTCACTGGTCTTATGTGCAACACGACCAGTGGTGACTTTAGATGATTTAATAATCTTGATTCTCCTTTCCATAACATCTATTTTGATTCTTTATATAAACAAACCACGTGCTGTCTCCTTAGCTAAAATCCTTCCACTCTTCTTAAAATGGAATCGTCAGTTACAATTGTTGGTCTTTTTAAATTGCTAAATATCTTTCTCCATAGCTTCTTGCTTCATCCCATGGGAAATACATCTGCTATAGATCTCTGGTTCCTGTTAGCAGCTAGGGGTGCTGATGCACACACAGGCCCCTGCTCTAACTAATGGTAGTTTATATAAAGAACTGATTTAGAGTGGCCTCCCTGACCCAAAAGAAGTTCGCCTGTTGGGTTGGGACAGGGGGAAGGGAGAAGAAACAAGCTCCACTTTGGAGCCAATTAAGCAGAGGACCTAAAATCCCAATCCTGGAGCTGCTCCCCATATGGCACCTGGAGCCTCTATGAGCTGGGGCTACTGGGAAACGGAGTCCAGCTACCAGTCAGACCCTCCATTTTGCCCACCCCTGGTATAAAGAGGGAAGCAAACATGAAGGGGAAAAAAAGCTGGAGAATGATAACAAATCCTTTACAGGATTTTTGTACAGGCTAATTAAACAAGAATGGAACTGGGTTGGTGATATCAACCTGCCCAACAGTTACCCAAGCGGTCTGCACATTGTCACACATGCTGAAGTACTGAACTAAAAATCCACTTTTTCACAGGAAGAGAGACCTAATTAAAATACATCTAGTACTACTTCAGTCACCAAAAATTAGTTACTATTTGTATATGGCAAATGTTGAATGAGCACAAGATGAACATGAAATCTAGGCGTTCATTTAATGATGTAGCAACCAATTCTTATTTAGACAGGAAGGAAACTTACTATAAAATCAATTTGTAAGCTTTCTGGTGACTGAACTGACTTTAATGACACAGTGACAGCCCTAAATACTTAATCATTCTTTGAGCTTCACTCTCCTCGCTCTCCTACATGGTTCATTAAAAACCCATTTAAATATAGCTACTGTTTCAATGGACTGGTAAAAGGAAATATAGCAAAAAGAGACATTTTAGACCATGATGCTTTATTGCCCAAAAGCCTAAAAAAATTAATCAAATGATAAAAGTAGCAGAACTGAAGAAGCATTCTAGATAAGATTTATAACTTGTGTATACAGAAAAAGAAAACCCAATACTTTGAAAGGACAGCTTTAATTTAAATTTCAAACAAACTATAATACATATAAAAACATCTGTAACTTCAAGAAACAAATCAGCCTTTACCTATGCAATTTCCTTAATGCCAAGTTTTCATGAAATCAAGTACACCTTTCGATAATTAGTTTTCAAAATCATGTAGCTAAGAACAAAATAAGCTATATGCCACTGAAAAAGCTACTGGACTGCAATCCTAACCCAAACACAATTTTTTTATATATATTTTAATTTGAATTCTTAATATATCGTTTTTGCAACACAACAGCATGAAAACTGTATTTTAAGAAACAGATTCTCTCATCTGATGTTCATTTTGCATTAGCAGTTTTAGGCAATTCATGGAAGTAGCAACAGCCCTCAAAACCTATGACACACAAATTCTCTACTTGGAGACAATTCAACAAATGCTACTAGTTGGCTGCACAAATGCCCTCTACTTTACCAAGATAAATAATTTTTCCTGTCAGGTCTGTGATCCACATGCAGGTTGATATTTAACTCTACCATTCCATTCTGGACAGCACTAGAATAATGCCATCTTTTGCTTTTGACATTTCTCCTCATGTACTTCACTGAAAAGTCAAAGCACTATCTGAAACTGAGACCATTTCCAAACAGAAGTTAAATGTAGTTCCAAGCACTATCTAGTGCTTGAAGCTTCAACTACTTGGCTTTATCTTTCAGCAAATTAAAAAACACGTTTTATGCATCTTCTTAAAAAAAAAAATCTCTCTCCTTCCTAACTGTACGAAAAAAATGAAACAATTTGACAATCCAGATCTCCACCCAATTCTTGAAACTACAGGATGAGATTCTAATTTCACCTATTAGTTGTGTAAGTGGATTTAAGTCTATTTCACTCTGCTAAAATCCCTGAAAAAACTGGCAACAAAACAGGCGAGTAGATCTTCCTCTTCCTCCTAGCTTCCTTTTTTGCAACTCATTTGTAAGGGTCAGATGATGGTGCATTACAAAAGAATGTGGGATTTGAAAAGGGACTTGTACACGGTGGAACAGAATTATAATTAGGTCCATAAATCCTTCTTTAATTCTCTTTGCCTACTTGAAATCAGAAGGTTAAGTTACATTGCAGTATTGGGTTGGCCTAAGCAGGAAATGAAACAGTGACTAGAAGAAAGATGTGTTACTTATATGTACATAAGAAAACGATGAGGCTATTATCAGGAGATGCTACTTCAAGGTATTAGCAGTTAACAGGACTTGAGTCCCTAAATATCCAAAGCATCCCTGGAAGAAATGCATCCCTGGAAGAAAAGGGATAAAGGAGAAGGTTGGCAAGATGTTAAGCTTATATCATGGGTGAGAAATAGAAACTACAGGCATGTAGGTTTTCTGTAAGACTCCCTCTACATGCTATTGGTATCACACAATTAACTTAGGACCAGCCACACATGCAAACTAGCTATCATGCCATAAAAACCCCACCCAGCTATAAAGTTAGACCTTAAAAATGTGTACTAACTTTATAGCTGGATTATCAAGCTTTAATTTGCACATGTAGCAAGATCTCTGCTGTAGCTGATAGGGCTCCCAACCACAGCTGGGGCTGAGAATCCTGCAACTGAAGCGACTCAGCCCCAGCAGCTGCCAGCAGCACAGGGACCCAAGGGTCTGGCAGCCAGGTATGCAGCTACCTAAGCGTGCATGATACTCCCAAGACTGGGGGATTGCAGCACATCTGCTCTCCCAGCCCTGGAAGTTTCACACATACCTGACCCTGGGGGAAAGCAGCAGCTGTTATCTTCCAGCCCTGAGGGTATATGGAGCATCAGTTAAAGGGGCTTCCAGCTCCGGGAGTTTGCTTCTTGCCAGTACAGGGGGAGTCCAAGATGAGGCTCTCCCTATACCAGGAATAAAGTACAATGGGATCGAATGCATGCATGTCATGGCACAGCACGATTGTGTGGATTGCACATTATATCCCATCATGCCTCTATCTACATATGTAGATGGGGGCCTATAAGTAGGTCCCAAATAGCTAAGGCTACATACATTCAGTCTCTCTCAGATTTCTCCCAGACCAAAATGACCATGTCAGGAACAAAAATAACCTGAGAACAATCAGGGTTAAATCACTCTCAGGGGAGTTTCTCCTGCGAAAGCAAATGTCTGTACACACTTTAATTTTTAAGAGAAACCATAGCACAGTCCTCCAGCATCCCATAGTGCTTTGTTACCATCCCCTTCTTTTCTCCCCCTCACGGAAACTGTGTCAGTGAGGCTACACTTCTGCTCCAGCCAAGCATGGAACAGAACACCCCCCTTCACAATCTCCATTCTGTACTGCAAGGAGAGACAGACTGCAAGGCAATCTGGGTCAGCCAATCAGAGCTGGCCTGCAGCAGTCTGTTGACGAGCTCAGTGCAGAACACGCAGAGATGTGTGCCCGAGGGCCCAGTGCCTGTGCAGTATCAGTACTGCAAGCTCTTTACTCTTTAAGGGCTCATCACTTGAATGTCTGTTCAGGTATCTCCAGGTAAGTTTTTCTACCAGGAGAACAAACTGGGGAGAATCTTCCAGATCATTTGAACATGTATGTATAACCAAAGCAAGAAAGCTAAAAACGTAAGTAAAAGCAAAATGATTAGGTTACTCTGTGTTATTTTTAAGTCCATATCACTGAATGTCCTATTTTTACTGTTAAATTTAACCAATTCTGTAGGCCCGTGTGAATAGGGAAGTATTCAATTTGGATTCAGCCAATTCCAATCACTGTCCTGAATCGATTCGGGCGAGTCAGCTTCGGAAGATCTGGTGTTGATTCAGAAAGATTCAGTGATTTGGACCTGCTGGGGAGAGGCAGGCACAGCCAGGGGCTGTGCCTGTCTCTCCCTGGGTGGGAGCTGGAGCCACTGCGCCTGAATGCTGCCGGTCTCTGGCTGACATGTGGAGCCACCCCAGCCTCCAGACAGCACATAGTGCCCTGCCAAGCACTCTGCACCCACACAATGCAATAGCTGTGGTGTGCATGGCAGGTATGGGGAGGTGAACCCCGCTGCCCCCCATGTCCAGCACTGCACAGAGAGGGGGTCTCTACCATGGGTTCTCAGACGCCCCCAATCACCACTGCCAGAGATGGTGAGTGCGGGGCTTTTTTCAAGTTCCAGGAGGCTGGGCCAGACAGGGGATGGGGCCGGGCAGGACAGCCATGAGGACTTCTCCCATAGCTCCTCTGGCTGTACCTGCCTCTGCCCTGGTGGGGGGAGCCACGGGGGCTATGCTCTGCTGCCACGTGCCCAGCCAGCACCGGGGGGGCGGCGGGTGCACGATACAGGTGTGGCTTGCTCTGGATGGCAGCAGGGCATAGCCCCCACTCTGAGTGCTGCCACATCCACAACAGCACTGGGAGCAGAGGCTCTGCCCTGATGCTGCTTGCCAGCCAGTGCAGAATGCAGGCGCAGCAGTACTGGGGTGCAGGGGCTCTGCCCTGATGCTGCTTGTCCCCTTCCACCTGGAGCGAGCTGCGCCTCAATCCTGCCCCCACTCCAGCTGGGCAAATGACAGAAGGGCAAAGCCCTCATTCCCAGCGCTGCTGCACCCACACTCCGCGCACCCTGCCACCCCACTCCCTAAGTAATGCACCCCTCCGCCCTGGCTGGGCAACTTGTCCAAGCCCCAGTCCCAATCCCTTCCACCCCACATGCCCCTTTCTTCCCCACTCCAGCCCCAACAGACTTACCAGCTGGAGGCAGCTGTCAGCTGCCTATTTTGTCTATGAATCTCTGAATTGGCAGAATCTTTTCTGAATTGATTCAGATCAATTCAAATCAATTTAGAGCTTTTACTTGGTCTCCCAATTCAATTCAGATTCAGAGATTCAGTCCCCAAATCAGACCAAATCTCCTCCGAATCGAATCGTCTAGGGAAGCTTTGCACAGCCCTACAATTCCATGCAGCCTCTGTGAATTAACTACCAAAAATCAGTCACAGAATCAAAATCAGTTTGGGGACGAAGGCAGGAAATGCACCCTACTTGTTGGTAAGAACGCACAATGTATAGAATTCCACTGTAGGAGAACCAAAAGCCTGAAGGCTGACACTTGTACAATATTCTCAGCAACACCCCAGAAGGGACAGGATTGTAACTAGCCTGGTAACCATAATGCAGATAGATGAGTTAACTGATTAGAGGGTGGAGATCACTGAAACCAGTGCACACAAAGCAACAAACGCAAAAAGGAAAAAAACGGCAAAAATAATTTAAAATGTTGTTTAAAAAACAACTTTTTAATGACAGTTTGTCTTATAAGTTTAATGATGTCCCTTTAGAAGGGATAAAAACCAATTGGTTACAGCCATTGGGCATATGGAAATCCCAGTGAAGAGACCTGCGTCCAGAACTAGAATGCCAATTTTGTTTACATCATGCATTGTTTCTTCATTGAAACTCCCCTTGAAAGCATCCAAACTAATGTTATACTGTTGTTTCCCTTCTCTTCATTAAATATAGATGGCTTTTTTCTCTTTTCTAAAAGCTGCCCTCTTGCTCGAGACTCAGGACGTAATATGAAAATTACCATAATACAAGGCACACAATTGTGCCTTGCCAATTAATTTTTTAAGGGTGAAACAGAATAGAATAGATACCCTAGTTGGAGAAAGGTGTTGAGAGATAATGTACAATATAGGTAGACAGAGTTATGCTTGGAAAGTCCATATGCTTTTTAAACTGTGTGAATAACCCAATTCCATTTCTCTCACTTTCTCTCCCCCAGCAGAAATGAATGTATATGAACTCCAGTCTGGGCAAAGCTGTTACTATCACTTTGGAAATAACATACATTGTTAGAGTGCTCTGTAAAAGTCTGTCTCCTGTTAAGAGGTCAGGCTTCTAAAGAGAACCCTGATTGTTCTCTGCTCCTCTCTATTCAGCTGAGTTTGTGGGTGTGAGATGACTCTCTGCAGGTCAGCAGCTTTTCAAGTAAAAAAAAAAAAAAAAAAAAGTGGGTCACACAGTACCTCTGTATTTTACTCCTGACACAGGAGTCAGCAGTTAAGCAGTGGCACTATGTGGTAAGTAATCCAGACACTGGGGTTATTAGAGGGGCTGGTGTCATGCTGCAAGATATATTGTTCAAATAAAGACATATTAAATCTAACAATTGTCTCATCTGTCATTTAGAGCTGTAGGCCTTAGACACCAAGGAAAAACTGGCTACTACAGCCTCCAAAATACCAACACAATCAATTCTTCTGTTACTGGACTGTAATAACGCTTAAAATCTCAGATTTTAATTTGAGCCAAAGAACAAAAAAATAAGTATAAGCCAATATTTGCAACCTAGTAGAGTTCAAGGAAACAGATTTTGAAAAATAAAACTGCTAATGTTATACGGTGTATGCTGTTGTAATTTGCATGCAGAAGCCAGTAGAATGTGATTAAAAATACACATCTAGAGACAAAGATGAAAACTTCAAACATTTTCTGATTCCCTTCTGTTCTAGTTATTATTTCAATACCTCACTACAACAAAGGAAGAGATAACACTTGTCCTTGACATTAGCCTAAATTATCTTTGGTATACAGTATCAATATCTATTAAATTAAGCTTATTTTAAATCAACTGCCAGGGTCATTCAAAAAGTAAAACATTATAATAAAATTCTATCCAACTATTATTTGCCTTTATTCAGTAACTCTTCCTTTAAAAAGTCTGATGGTAAAAACTGTCAGTGATCTCAGTATCTGATACTGTTACCTACTGAAGGGTCTGTCTTTCTTTTAACCACTTAAAAAAAATATAAACCCAAGGATCCTCTAAACCCACCAAAGCCAGTAAACTAAACTGAATATAATGTGCTTGCCACAGAAATAAGACCCCAAAATCAGACAGATGTCCATGCTACCTTATATTTAAACAGCTTGGTGGAACATCTAATAAAAACCTTAAATGTGAACTTTCAATTAATAGTCAGAGGAGGATGACATTTTATAATCTTTAGGTTACCCTTATTTTAAAATACTGTCAAAAGTACAAACATATGCAATTTAATTCTGAATAATCAATTGGCTATATATTTGTAAAATAAACAACAAAATGCAGTGCTGTTTTGAGAGAGTATTTGATTCCAAGAAGGGCAGGAGGAAGAAATGTTGTGCTGGTGAGGTTACACAGTCACATCAGAGGTAGACAGAGTAGCAGTTTCCAGAAGCACTCCAACTAAACCAGACTTTTTTCTTTTTTTTTTAAATGTGAACACATGGCATGTGAAAGGGCTTTGACAACCTGACCAAAATATACCCATCACCTCCCCTCTCATTGTTACTGCTCCATTCATAACCTTTCTACTGCAGAGATATAAGGAGGAGGAAAAGATTTGGTGCATCTACATGTGCAATTAATTTTCAAGAAATAAACTCTGGAGCATTTTGAGCTGGAGTAAACTACTTTCAGGTGCAACGTTTACACATGTGCCCAAGATAGAAGCAATCTGAGCCAGGGTAGAGCTGTTTACACCAGGGCTCCTCCTGCTCTGTTCCGACCTGGGCTCCAGGTGAAGGTGTCAGGCAGCGGAGGGGCTGGCTGAGGAACGAAGGTAATGAAAATGTGGAGCTGTATAGCTAGGCAGCTGACAGGAGTCTGGCCCCCTACTGGTTGGGCTGACCAGGCACAATTTAAGCCTGCAGTCAGCCTGTACACATGCATTTAATAGCAGTTAATTACAATTAACTTAGGGCAGTGTTACTTAGCTTACTGCAGCCTAATATCATCTCACTTGTAGATGGTGATGCTTTAGTCCGCAGCCAATTAGTCTACTCCACAGTTAAGTGCATGTGTAAATGCAGTCTCCCCATCAGGAGGTGGGAGGAAAGAAAAGAGTGGAGTAGAGCAGACTCACCTGGCAAGGCACCTGGCAGACCCTAGCCCAGTCACACTCGCCCAGCAACTCAGTGGTGGCTCAGCAGTGCCTGCCGCCAAGGAACACTTCTCTCCCACTGCCCACCTGGCCCTGCCCAGCAATGCACTGCCACTGCTGAGTGGGCAGAGAGAGGGGCAGCAGGCTTCACAGTGGCACAGGCACCCCTACAGCTCCATCTTTCTGCAAGGAAATGGCACGTGATATGGGTTATGGCCACTTGCTGGGGAACTCTCCAGCAAGCAGCCATACTGTAGCATTTCCTTGGAGATTGCATTTTTCATAAAAATCGCGTAATTTCATGATTTTCAAAAATGCACAACTTAAAGCAGTCCCTACCTATAAGGTGCAAATCTACTCTACCATAAGCCTTATGGCTTTCCAATTAAACTTAGACTCCTAAGTGCCAAAGTCACTCTTCAAAATGGGACTTAGGAGCCAGATTCTTTAAAAGTAATTAAGCATCTAAAACTGCAGAAAACAGTTTGCTGAGATTTTCAAGGCATTCAGTGCTTAAATCAGAAGCAAGAAAGTGGCAAGAATTTTGAAAATCTTCTTGGGTATCTAGTTGCTTCTTTGCCTCCTGTAAAATCAAGTCTCAAGTCTTTTTGGAAAGTAAGAAACAGACTTTGCCAGGAAAACAGCAAGAAGAAATTAGGAACATCTAATTAAGTGAAGACCAGAAAATGGAACTGATTGTGAATGAATAAATTGATATCTGGTACACTGAACAATCATCTGAAACCCAATTAACACAAGAACTATCACTCTTCTATACAGAACTGCATATGGAATCTATAATATTGTCCTGATATTACCTAGCACAAGAACTTTATCCTCTGTTATGCATAGCTAATTACTCCAAGACGTAATTTTAACTGGTACTTTATTTCAAAGCAAGATAAATCAAGGTGTAAAAATTCCATGCACTTTTAATGGAACTTACACTCCTAAATTACTTTGTTTTGGAAAATTCTAATTTTCAAAAGTCTCTTAGGCACCTAAATATTTTAATCATTTTTGAACACTTAACTTCTGCTATTTTATCATTTACCCCAAAACAGCGAAATTAAAAGACACTGTATTTTGCCTGATCTCCACATTGGTGTCAACTCAAAAACACTGAAAACTGTGCGATTCCTTGGCACAATCCAATCCCTCAATAGCAAAGACAGGCAAATTCAGCCTAAGGCTGAAGAGATCAATGAGCCACCTGAGTGGGGAGGGAAGCAGTACTGCCAAAATAGGACTAGCATAAGACTTCACTGGGGACTTTTCCCACAGAGGCTCTCCAAGATGCTCTGAACTAATCTGATTCTTCAGGTGGTGTGATTGTTCTTCTTCCTCCTCCCTGCATAAATTACTTTTTAAGAAGTCCTGGCCAGCTGGGAGCTCTCCCATCCCTCACAAGTAGTCAGGGACATTAAGTTTGCAATATTGGAGCCCCACCCCAAGATGCGTAGTCTTTGGTTAAAATATCTATTTTATGTTTCATAGTAATTTGAAATATTGTTGTAGAGTTATATTTTATTAAAAATCATTCATGATTGCAACTCTCAGTGCCAAATGGATCATTACATTGTCAACACTTACCTTTATTATGCAAAAACATTCTGAATTTAACTTATTTTGTTTAACAGACAAAACAATATATTCAATAGCAAGTCTGGTTTTCATATAAGATTAGAGTTGGTAGTCAGCTTCCACACAGAGTTCTGGGTGTTCACCTCACACTAAATACCAGTAGCTTGAACTCTGCAGAAAATTTACATTCGTTTGGTTTCCTGGTTTTTTTTCTAAATCTCCATCAAAATATATTTTTCCCTGCACTCATGAAACTGCATGCGGTGTATCTGGTGACTGATTTTAGGTTATAATTTCCTCTTAATTTTTGCTGGCATTGTGTATTCATTAATACTTCTATTAATTTTCTGTCAGTATGATTACAGAGTAATCATCATTTGGGGATATACTGCAATTGTTTAGATTTATAACCAATATATAGCAATTTTGCATTTAATTACAGTTAGGTATTATACTGTTATAACTTTACAAAAGTTATAATACTATTGTGTGCACTTGCATATTTAAAAGCCAATGCTGACAAAGAACAGTTAGGAGATAAAATAAGAACAAAGGGAAACTACTTGTTCCCCCTGAAAGGACTAGTCAGACTGTCAAGTTATTTTAGGACAGCTAAAGGTCTAACTTGGCCTCAATGGGACCCCCTGGTTCCAATAAGAGCTTTCATTTTAGAGGAAAATGAAATTAGGTCTAATTTTGTTCATCTAACATGACCATTGACATGTAACATTTTCAAATGTGACTGTTTTTAAAGAAACCATGTCTTCCATAACACAACATTCTCTTTCTAAGCTGGAATGATTTGGTATCCTACATACATTTACATAGGCAAGCTAGTTTCATGGAGTTATTTTATAGATATTCATATTTACAAAAAACTCTTTTTTTTTTAATTCGACTACTATTGGTGCAAGAGTCATCTCTTCTGCACTGTCGGCCATCTACACTTTTTTCCTGTCTCTTCAATTCTTCTATTTTTAAACCTCCTCTGAAAACATTAATTTATTCCCCTTTTAAGCATATACCTGCCTGTTTCTCATGACACACTTTTGTCTGCATTTTATATTCAAAATTGCACTAGTCCTACAAATATTTTACAGTGCAGTTTGAAAGTTTTTGTACAAGACAAATACGTAGTGCATGAAACAGCAATGGGTTGCTTTGGAAATTATTATGCTTTCATGATGAACTAATATTTAAGATGGTGACTAAACAGCAGAAGTAGATAATGCCTTAAAGATCCAACTTTAATTAAAACAAGCTCAGTAATTAAAAATAAAAACTGAAGAGAGAGGGGCACTGCAATTTCTGAAGCAGATATTTTCCTGGTTTTTTATGAAAGGTCACCTTTCCTGTAGTTTAATATCACTTCTAAATTACCTGCATCATTGGAAACTATTTGTTTAATAAAACAACTCTGCCCACATAAATATAAAAAAATACACAGTGAAGCCACATCATGCATGTAATCAGAAACACCTATGCACTCATTTTCTCTTGATACCCCTTTTTTAGTATAACGTTACACCACAGTGAAATAAATCATACATTTGGTCTCCAAATGCCTAACAATTATTTTGTCCAAATAACTTCTCTGGTTACTGAAATAATTACTGAATATGGTGTCATCTGTGATAGTATATTAGAAAAGCATCATCATTCAGCCAGCCTTAAATGTACAGGATATGCCCAGCTAAGAATTACTCGCATACCCCTTATAACTCTGGTTCTCAAGCTTTTATGTGCCAAGACCCATTTGTAAACATTGATGACCAGTCCTGACCCAGTGCCCCTCACTCCCACCCCACTGCCCCCAGTGTGTGGGGCATGGGGGCCTCAAGCAGCCCCTTGCAGGCTGAAACTCTGCCACTCTGCAAGGGAAAAGCCATTTTCCCATGCTTTTCTCCTTTAAAGGAGAATCCATTTTTAACAGTTTGTTCACAACCCTTTCATATATTCCTGTGACCCAATTTTTGGATCATGACCCATGGGTTGAGAAACTCTGCCTTATAACAGTGTCTTTTAAACTGTCAAAAAACAAAATTACTCTACCCAACAAAATGTGTCAGGTAGGAAATACAGACAATTGAACTCAGCATACATCAACAATAAAATAGAGACATCAAAAATTCTTGGTCAAATGTGTCATTTAGAGGAACAGACTTCCACCTTCAGCTCCCTCTTTGCAAAAATGAAGTTTATTTTCCATCTATGGGGACTTTTTACCATCTTTCATTTTCCCTGAGCCTGAGGAAGGGCTTGTGTGCCCCAAAACTTGCAAAAAAAATACAATTTTCTTGCTATTTTTGTGTGATTTCTTAGTTGGTCTAATAAAAGCTGCTATTTGTAAATCAAGAGCTCTAGAGTTTTGCATTCATTTACTATACTACATTATTGTTTCTTAAATAGTGAGTTAGCAACTTTTTTGTTTTTAACAGCTGGATTTCAGCCAATTATAAAGTCCTTGTACTCTGTGGTACAAGGTTGCTTATATTACTTCATTTGGAGACTAAATGTGACTGATATGGATATTACAAAAATTAGCAGGAACTCAGGAGATGAGAACATTAAAACACAGAAATGCTTTTGAGGGCATAGTTGCCACATATACTAGTAAGAAGAAAATGAAAACAGGAAATGACAAAATGGGAAACAGCAGCAATACAGGGGCAAGATGATGAAATGAGAAAGAAAATGTATTTTGCTGCATACCATGAGTCCCCAAATAAGACACACACTGCGCATTTGAAAAAGGAGAACGCAGGGGAAGGAAAGGTAGGTGCGGTATGTGAATAGTTACTGTAATAAGGTTTGGAGAAAGTCAAATGAACAGAACCTGGGAAAAGAGAAATGGGAATGCTACCCTTGTGGCCAAACCAAAGCACTGCTGTTGTCAGCCTGTTTTCTGCCCAAGATTCAGGCACCAGAGTCAATGGCCCCTAGTTAAGTCACAGGGATCAACGGTCTGATCTGCAGTACCCACCACCTGAGCTGACAGCAACAGTAAACTGAAGTAACCCCTTCCATCACAAACTTTCTTGCAGTTGTTCACAATAGGCGCAATGCACATGTTCCAATACTACATTGCAGTAATGGCAATTTTAGTCTGAGAAGTGAAACAGTTCCATAATAATTGATTATATAATATTATCCATCTATAATACACATAAATGTGTATGTATATTACAATAGCTCTGTGAGATTATCACCATTACATAATTTTCTTATGGCCAAAAACTGTCAAAATCAGTTTCTTAGTTACGTGCATTAAAAAGTATTTAGGCATCTAATTAAAAGTGGCCTGATTTTCAGAGATGTTGAGCTGCATAAACCCCTTCTGAATTCAGTGGATGCTGACTGTGCTAAATACCTCTATTAACTAGGCCACTTATTTGGCTTCCTAAATACAGCACTTTTACTTCCAGCACCCAATTTTAAAAGCATTGGCCTACTATTACTTGCATTGTGCCATCTGAATGCTAGGCACTTTTCCACACTGTCAGATTATTAAACTCTCTAAGGTATGGGACAAATTGTTGGAAAAAAAGGCTTTTCAGTGTTTTCAGCTGTAGCTAATACAATTTACAGATCACTGATAACCATTCTGTTCTTAAGTCTGTCTTAATGAAAAATGTAAATGCTGCCTGTTTACTTAATGAGCAATTTAAATCATATGCTGAACTTCCTTGAAAATTCAAACAATAAAGCTCAGTTTCAAATATGGATCAGCTTTTACTTTATAGTTAAATCTAGAAATCTAACACAAAGAAAAGGAGATTCTCCCTTATAGGTGCAAAATTATAAGCACTATATGACCACCTTAAGGTGGTCCATGTAGCTGTCTAAAAATGCAAACAATGAGAGATCCTGAATTTTTATCTCTGTCATGCTTATTTGAACTCACGAAGTTTGGGTGATTATCTCAAAATTATAAGCACTATATGGCCAATGGCATCATAGCTCTTTAGAAAAGAACCCTAGCTAAATTCTCAGAATCTCACAGAAAAAAAAAAAAAAAATACAGCTTTCAGCATCTGCCAGAGCTCATGCTTCCTCAGTTTGGTAAGGAAAAGTAGCAACTGGCAAGGGAAAAAAACAAAAACCAACACCCTGAAAAACAGTTCTCTCTCTCTCTCTCATTAAGCTAACTGTGACAGAGTCAGAGAAAGCATCTTTAAAAATTAACCTAAATAGCAAAAGCAAAAAACTCCCTGATCAGGAAAGGAAAACAACATTTCCATGAACACGCATCTAATATTTATACTATAAAAGCAGAAACAACCCATTAGGACTCAATAATAAATCACAGCTGATTATATTATTATTTTATGTTCCAGGCGCGTGGGTATTCTTGTTAGTCCCAATACGTACATTCAAGACTTAACTTGTTTTTTAAAAAGTTACTTGCGCTGGAATTAGAAGTGGTTAGTAATTTTGTCAGAAAGGTAAGGTAAGCCTTCCATGCTGGCAACAGACTTGTTTTACTACTCAAATCATAGGACAGAAGTATGAGACAAAAACAGAGGATGACAATTCCCAAACTGCAGAAGGATGAGAGGAAATTAATGCTGTACTTCCAAGATTGTTTTGAAGTAACAAAAAAATCTTTCAATAAGAGAAGGGGGGAGCAGGGGAAAGAGGCAGAAATCACACTTTTCACCCCTAGTTTATCAGTCAGACCTAATACTGGATGGTGGCAAAAGTTTGATATCATCAAATGACCATTCCAATATTTGTGTCCCAGTCCAGTTTTGACAAATTATATATACACAACTGTGTGGCAGAGATGCAGTGAAAAGTGGGTGACCCTCTGGAGTTTGTTTCTCTGGGTCAGGGTTGAAGCAACAGGAAATAAGTGACAAGATAGAGAGATGTTGAGAAACTGCAGTGACAATAAGCAGCAATAAGCTGACAAAGAGAGCTCAAGCACATGGGAAGCAGAGATGCAAAGTGGCAGACAAGAATGCACAGGAGAGGCAGAAGGGATGGTACACAGGATGAGTGGGGAGGGACAAACAGGTACAGAAAGAGTTTAAGGAGCAGCTGGCCAGCAAGCACATGGTTTCTGCAGCTGTGGTGATCAATAGACAGGAGCAACAAGCTTTCAGTGGCTGCTGTAGGGACAGGAAGATGAGAAATTGAAGAGCCAGCTAGGACAGACAGCAGTAAACAAGCAACCATTTCAGTGTTTTCAGAGGGCTGCAAGCCTTTGATCAGGCAGCTCTTATGGCACTTGAGATTAAAGGGTTAAATATCATAACAATTACGGGAGAAGCAAGAGGGAGATGATATTGTATCTTGCAGAGTCAGCAAACACTGAGCAAACTTTTTCCTTCATAGTGGTATCTACCATCCATTAATGTACAAGCAGAGAATGACATTAACTGAGGTCTAAGAATGACAGATATTGAATGATGTACTCCAAAGACAGATGAACAAATTACCATGAAGTAAAAGAGTACTGGGTTTTACTGCATGTCATCTGCCCAGATGCACACCCTTCACAGAAGCACTGAGCAGTAGGGCTGGCAGGGACCTCTGAAGGTCACCTATTCCAACCCCCTGCTGCGGCAAGATCAACCCCATCCAAACCTTATCTAATCTATCACTAAAGCTGCAAAATCAACCCTGCCACACAACCAATCCTGTTACACCTGAAATAAGGAGGCAACAACAGGCAGTGTCCTGCTGCTGCAAGGGTTTTCAAAATAGCTTGATATCCAAGTAAAAAGGCCATGGTCCCCAAAAGAGGATGGCAGAACTCCCCACAGCTCATACCAATCTGACCATAAGGATAAGATTACTTTTTGACCCAAGATGTGGCAATAGGTATCATACCAAGCTGAGGGAAAAGATCTAGCTAGGAACCTCTGGATTTTAGCTTCAGAGCAGGAGCCCAGGCACACCTCCATCAAAAATCGTGGCCTTGGCTATAGTCAACACCCAGACACACGCAACTACAGGAGAAGAAGAAAAAACTTCCTTTCCTGCTCCCATGTGACAACTAGCAAAGGCCTTGAGCATAGGCACAGCTCCTTGATCAGTGTTTCTCAACCTTTTGGCCCCACAGGTTAGGTGAGTAGCACAGAACTGGTCTTTGGGCTGGACTGGGGCCTCAGTGCCAAGATTGAGTCTTGTACTGCCTGCCCTAACAAACACAAAAAAACCCAAGCAATTTATGAACAAAGAAGAAAATAAATTTCACTAAACTAATATCAACAAGCTTAGGGCTACCGTATTTCCAATTTCAAAAAAGAGGACACGTGTCAGGGAAAGAAGGGGGTATATGACTATGGAGGGACAATGATATGTTGTCCCTACCCTTACCAGTGCCCCTCAATCCCAGGCCACATGGCCCTCCCCAGCCCTGCCTCACTGGCCCCGGCACTACCGGCCAAGCCATGCAGCTCCCCATGACCCCAAAGGATGTGCTCACCCCGCCCACTGCTGGAGGGGCAGGCAACCCCCTCTTCCTCCCTGCCCTTCCACAGCCCCAGCACCAACAAGCACCCACCCTCTCTCACACACCTATCTTCCTCCATATACCCTTCTTCTCCGCCACACACACCCAGGCAGTCCTCAAGTCCTGGCCCTCCAACCCCCACTCCACAATAGACTTACCTGCATCCAGCTGCCAGGATTGCTCCTACCATTGACCACATGCATGTGCACACTCACGTGGTGCCCCCCGCGTCCAATCACCCTTCCCCAGCTCCCACCAGCCCCAAGCACTTCCTCATACAGTTAAGTATTTTATTAGACCAACTAAATCATTGGAAAGATTGTTCTTTGCAAACTTCTGAGCACAAACAACCTTGTGCCCAAAAGTTTGCAAAATACATTTTTCAAACTATTTAGTTGATCTAATAAAAGATATTACATTTACCCAAGGGACCTTGTCTGCCTATGTCCTTAGACCAACAAAGCTATAACTAACACCCCCAGACCTTCCCATTAATATTTCACTAAAAATAAATCTCCAGTAATCATCTTGGGCATGGAGGAAGAGGGTGAAAATTCTGCAAGAAGAATAAAACAGTGAAAAGTAGTGCTACCTCAAAGTATTAGTGATTATCTTCATGCAGAAGGCAAATATTCATTAATCCCTAGCAATCCTCAATGCTCTTTAATACTTATCAGCAACCTCTGATATTCCACTATGAAAATATAAGTTGCTTTATTTTCACTCAAATGAACTGAGCTGGTTTTCATTTTTTTTATATTGTTTTATATATTTAATGAATTCCTACTGGACAAAAAATGAGCAACATTACAATCTGAGTCCATCTCAGCAATGTCCCTGACAGCCAAATAAACCTGGTTATTACTGTCAGAACTCAAATGAAATATTGTGAAGATGGCAAGAAATTATTAGCCTGATGTTCACAAGAGTATGAAACAAAAATAGGCTGAGGGGAATGTTTCTCTACTTCTCCAGGGTTACCAAAAAACTAGGTTAATTCAACACTTCATGGGGTAATTAAAGCCCCTTCTTAAAAATCAAAAATGCAGCATGTGGATTTTTTATGCAAACTAAAGACAGAAATGTATGAATAGTTCCTCCCTCCCCCTCAAAAAAAAACCTTATACAATCATAAAATTTACATGCTGAAATGGCAATTTCTTACTAATCAAATAGGCCAGGTTGCTTTAGTGTGCATCAGCAACTGGGAAACAAAATATCCAATGCTCTCTGGTTCTCTCTCCTCAATATTACTATCTCAAAAAGGAAAAATCAGGGGAAGACGTATATTTAAATACTGAACAACACTTGTTTCTAAATCTCTCTTTTCTCTTCAAGCTCTCAGTTCTTTTACGCATTTAGCATTGACACTGGTATCATCATCATCTACTTCACCTGTTTCTGCTAGGATGAAAAATGAGAAAGCAGAATGAATAGACTTTTACATATCACATTTTGGACTGCATATTGAATATACAAAAGGGGAGCCTAATCATGGCTGTTGAAGACCCTGGGTTGCTGGGAAGGGCAAGAGGAAAGAAACAAGAGCCAGTCTCGTAGACATTATGGCAGTGGTGATGAGAGCAACTGAAGCTGGTATGAGGTATAAAAGGTTTTTCACACAGTAATAGGGACTTGGGGAATAAATACACCAGGCAACAGTATGTGCATAACCTTTAAAACCAAGTTTGTCCACTACTGCTAACTCTGTACCGGGATTATGAAGTGAAAGGCATTCATATATAATCCCACTCAGTCTCCCTTACTGTAAAGTGTTAAACACTGCCAGCAGCACTAGACAATTATAACTCCATTTGTTCCCAAGTGCCTCTGGACAAATTATGGTTGCTAGTTGCACAAGTTATACGGTTCCTCTGAGCAGTCTCACCTTTTAAATTCACCCAGAGGGACTAATCAACTATTTGATGATGAAATAAAATTCCTAAGTAGCATGCACATAAAGACATCCTAACAAATTAATTATACAATAACCCTAAGCAACAGGCTTTTGGGCATGCCAAGGTCACATACATTTGATACCCTCTTCCATACCTCTTAATGAAGCACAGACTTTGGATCCCTGCAGAACATGGTCTCCTGGAGGCTTTTACAAAACCAAAATTTGTTCCTAAGTATTCTGAAAATGGCCCCGGCCACAAAGAGAACTGCCAAGTCTGGTTTCAATCCATCAGTCCTGGGGCAAATCTATACTGTAGTCAGTAGTGGCAGACCAGTGCAAAACTGACTGAAGTTTGATCAGAATCAGACCCACTGTCTCTTTAAATGCATGGACATATTTTTCTAAAATGGCCCAATATTTTTTTCAATAATTTTTTCTTAATTTTAAACTTGCTTACCCAAGCTTCAGAACACATCCCAACTCAACCCAAACAGCCATGAACTTTTCACAAATTGTAGGTTTACTTCATTCCTGATAACTGCAGTACAATTATTTTCAATTAAATAAAAACATCATGAATAAGGTGGTTTAAAAAATGCCTATTTTTCTGAACTTATCCAGGATCAAAGAGGAAACATGGACACCAAGTTCCTGCAAGAGAAAGACTGAAACATTCATTGACCAATTAGAGTATGCTTTTATAAAGATGAGCTAATCACAGGATTCATGCAATTTAATGCACTCAATTCTAATGCCATAATAATGCACCAGTGATCACACCTGATTTAATTTTCTGATGATGGTTTCTGAATTCATATTTCACAACTCTGTTTAGCACAAGAATGCAGTATAGTTTTTAAGATCCATTCAATTCCTCCTTTTTTATGTTAAGAGACTATTTTCCTCTCTGAGCAGCCTTGCAATATGATGGACAAAACATCAAGAACAGAACAGTGATCCATACTATGTTAACTCAAAATCGTGGTTTGGAGCGTTAGCAAAAATTGCAGGTATTATTTGACGGGGGTTGCAATGTGAACATTTCTGCTATAACCAGCAGGATAGAACAACTGAGACAAACTGAAAATGCAGACACTCACTGCGTGACCATCCCACAGCACATAAGTGTCTGAAGTCACACAGGAGCTTCTTTACCAGCACCCAACCTCTCAAAGCTACACCGGAGACAACTACAGATGTGAATCAAAAGGCTGAAAAAAATACCTAACACTGGGGGGAAAATGACATTCCAGTGGCTAAGTCCTTGCCACAACGGTCTGATGAACCATGGCAAAGGTGGCAATGTCTCAGCCACCTACATACTGGAGTGGGATACTCCAAGGAACCAACGAAGAAGCATGGCTATACCATTGGTTCAACCACCTGTGACTGTGGCACAGCACCTCAGACTATGCAACACCTGCTACAACGCCTGCTGCTTGAAGGTAAACATACAATGAAAGAGCTCACAAAATACAATAAATGAGCACAAGCACATGTAACAGAATGGCCAAATGTGGTACAGAGTCACTAGAAGAACTATATAGTTAATATAGCTATATTAACTTTCTGTATTAGATTTTAACTTTTATTAGCTTAGTTTTAAGGGAAAACACCAATCACTCATATAAGAGGTTTAAAAAATAGCATGCAAATTTTGTAGCTGCTTTGTGATAGAAAATTAGGCACTTTCCACTGCTCTGCAAAGTAGAAAACAGATTTTTGGCTCTTAACTACTCAGTTAAAAAATAAAACAGCAGGAGTGAAATGTGCTCCATTTTCTAAGAGATTCTGTTTTTCATTATGGAATGTAACATTATATTGTATTTATTTGCTATTCCTTTTAAAGATAGGGCTAAATAAGATCCACCAAAAAAATTTTGAAATAGTTAAGCATTTAGTAATATTTAGCACAATCCCAAATATGTATACGTTTGTTATTACAGCCTTAAGAGTCTGCCCTCTAAACGTAAGGATTTCATTTCATAACACCATGCTCTCCGGCAGAGATCCTGCACCACAAATAATAGATACACTATTCTCATGAATCTATAAGACAGCCATGAAGACAGGCTCAAAAAATGGAGTAAGAAGCCAAACTCAGGATTTTCTGCCCTGTGGCGAGTTAAATTAAGCAAAAAAATGTCAAAAGCACACCCAGGTAATGTACTTTCTAGTAATCAGTTGTGAATTTGTTAAAACGTAAATCCAGTATTCAGTTCCTGCTATTTATTTAATGAGGTTCTATTTGATCCAGTTGCAGATTGAAGAAGTTCATTATGGGCTTGGACAGACATTCAGTTTCTTCAGGAAGAGTCCTCAATATTCCTGGATCTTATACCTGCAACTCCAGAAATGTAATACAGTAAAATCCTCGTTTTGCGGCATTCTACAAGGCAGAGCATGCTATTAACTGGAATTCCCAGGTAGCCAGCCAGCCAGATACGAGGGGGAAAGAAGAGGTGCAGGAAAAGCTTGTCCATGGCTACCACCATCACCACCCACCACCCTGCACTGCCGCCGCTCCGCTTGTGGCCATTGGCACACATCTCCCCCCCATCCCTCTCACCTTGCTCAATGTTATCTGTCTTACATAAGCACATTTTTACAGAACAGTTACCCAGCATTCCCCACTCATCCCAGATAACAGGGATTTTACTGTATATATCTCATCCAATGCACTAAATGCCCTCATGGAAAATACACAGGAGAAACCAAACAACTGTGCACCAGAATGAACGCACACCAAAAATCTGTCAAAGACAAGAATACCCAATTACCTCCGGGAGCAAATCTCACAAGACAACCACTCTCTCCCCAATCTCTCAGTTCTAATCCTCAAAGGAAATTTATAAAACACTTTTCACAGTTGAGCCTATGAACTTTACTTCATCAACCTACTGGATACAAAAAATAATGGACTAAATATAGACATTGGATTTATGACATATTATAACCCAGTTGGCACCTGATACCCCAAGTAACCTCTCTACTATTTACCAGATATAGCTGATCACCAGGTCTACATCCCCCTTCCTTCCCCTCCACACCTGTTTCTCACCCACTGACTGCCTCAATTTGCATTTTTACCAACTGGCATTCTTGTATACTGGCCTCTATTCTATTCTATCCAGGAAGAGCACAAAACAACTGTGGACTTCCTCAGCTTCAAGGAGCGTGTTTGTACCCGAAAGCTTGCAAAGATGAATTTTTCCAACTATTTTAGTTGGTCTAATAAAAGATATCGATTTACCCAAAGAACCTTGTCTGACCATCACTATGATTAATGTAAATCCCTCCTTTTTGTATAGAGGGCCAAAATCAGGAAAATTCAAATTAAATTAGATAAAGGTAAAATTATTAGCAACATTTTCCAATCCTGCCTACCCAATTTTAAATATAATTTCTACAAACGTAACTAAGTATACAAGGAACAAAAGAAATCTTTTTAAATGCCTTCAGTTCAATTCAATAGGATTAGGAGTAAGATCCAGAATGAAAAGCTTCTCTATCGTCTTCAGAGCTGACCCAATAATTGTTCTATAGTCTCAGTGTGGTAAGTTGGTCTGTGTTGTGACAGATATTATAACTTAGAGATGCTCCGTAACAGGAGCTCAAAAGATCTGGAAATTGGGAGATGGTCCCTTAATTAAGGAGGAGCTAGCTAGTCAGAGACAGACAGAGGGTCTTGAGAGGTTATCTGTTGCTCCACAATAATGTCTTAAATTTTTCTCATTCATATATGCTTGTGTTTCTGAAACCCTAGATCACTACAGTCTATCAAGAGATCAACAACAAAACTCATTTTCATTTGCTACTGAAGGGCAAAAGGAAGGAACTACTCCCAGTCCTGGAGTAGTTTCTTAACATTCATGCACAACTATGAAACAGTGCATGAAAGCTTATACTACCACTGGCCATGACATACCTGCCTAAAAAAAACTGGACTTGGTGTTTGTTTCATGAGCGCTGTTAAATCAGTCATAAAAAGCAATCAGTCTCCCAAGACAGAGAAATTCAGTATCAATACCTGCAAACCTGATGCAACTTTATCAAGTCAGATACAAGAACACTAGCAGTTTGACTATTCCAAGTTGATAGACGAGCATAACGTATAAAACATTTAACTAGTAAATAAACCATTTTCCACACAAAACAAACTAGTACTTAAAAGTAAGTCTAATTAGGAATGCCACATTTTGTATAGATGGATACAGTTCTAACTGCTTCCTTGACTGAAAATTATCAACTTGATCTTAAAGAAGAATGTTTGTTATAGCTTCTGACTCCCATGCAAAATGTGTAATACATGTCAAGGTGAAGTAAAAGGCAAGATCCATATATTTGGCTTCATATCCTAGAATTTTGTGGCAGCTACTTTTAAAATAGATCTAGATGCACTTAAATATAACATAGAATCACCTACTAAATACAATGGCTCCTCTTCATTTCAGCATTAAGTTCCTCACCTGCAGCAGTACTAGAGGAAGTTTGATTTGAATTGTCACCTTTAGGCTTCAGAGTTAATGTTCCCAAGTGAACGGGGCATGTGACACTTCTCAGAGCAATTCAGATAGTGTACAGACTGTCAGGAAAACAGGGAATCTTCTTATACAGCACTCCCATTTCAAGATCTTCATATTCCAGGGATTAGAAAAAATATATAAGATGAATAATGAGATTCTCCTGCAAGTGATGGACACTGTGGCAAATGTCACTGACTGCATGAGAGCATGACTTTATTTTTACCAGGAGCCCATGAAGCAGAAAGCTACAGAAAAATGGTGAGGAACAGCAATGGAAAAAAAAACAACACTGCACCAGCACAGTGGCATCTCACACACCACAGACTTCTAGCTACCTCTTATTAAGTCTGGATGTCAGGTTTACAGTAAAAAATAAGGGAAAAGAGCCATCTGACATGGTAGGAAATGCTGTATTGGGGAACAGAAAATCCTCAGCAGTTCCCAAAGAGGCCCTAAGGCTGTTAAACATTTGGGCATCTAAAGGCAATCAACTGTCCCAACAATGATGGCATGAGGGGTTCTTTTAGGAAAAAGAAAGATAAGGAAGATTCCCAGAATCCTCAGCATGGCATCTAACACCTAACACTGATAACAATACAGCTGGAAAGCTGCAACAAATGGAGTTTCAGTAGAAAACAGGAAATATGCAGCAGTTCCCTTAGACTTGTCCTCTTTTATAGGGTAGGATGATATAGACCCATAGAAGTATAGGATGGTTTTACATAACTCTTATGAAGCATGCATTATTTATGAAACGATGTACAAGTTTCATAGTTGCTGGGTGGGAAGTGACCTAAGCAGATTATCTAGTCTGATCCCCTGTCACAGGCAGGAAAGGATGCTGGAGTCAAATGACCCCAGCTAGGTGACTGTCTAGTCTTCTTCTGAAGACCCTCAGTGTAGGGGCAAGTACCACTTAATTTGGAAGTTGGTTCCTGCTCCTAACCACCCTGACTCTGAAGTAGTGCCTCCTGATATCTAGCCTGAATCTACTCTCGGTCAACTTATGGCCATTGTTCCTTTTTACTCCTGGTAGTGCTAGGGAAAACAGGGACTCTCCCACTGCCTGCTGGTTCCCCTTGGCAAGTTTATAGGCGGCTACCAGCTCCCCCCTCAGCCTTCTCTTGTGGAGGATGAACAGGTTCAGGTCCAATAGCCTCTCCTCATAGGGTCTGCCCTGCTGCCGCCTAATCATGCAAGTGGCCTTCCTCTGGACCCTCTCAATGCTGGCCACATCCCGCCCAAGGTGCAGTGCCCAGAACCAGATGCAGTACTCCAACTGCTTTGGAGACAAAGTGCGGTTAGCCTTCCTGGCCGCGTCCCCACCTTGGCGGCCCATGTTCATCTTGGAATCAATAGTAATTCCAGGATCCTTCTCTGCCTCTGTTCTGACAAGAAGGGAGTTCCCCAGCCTGTAGGTATGCTGCTGGTTTTTCCTCCCCAGGCACAACACCTTGCACGTGTCCGTATTGAAACCCATCCTATACCCATCAGCCCATCTCTGTAACCTGTCAAGGTCTAGTTGTAGCCTGTCTGTCTCTTCTAGTGTGCTTACTTCTCCCCACATCTTAGTGTCATCTGTGAACTTGAACAAGGTGCTTTTCACCCCCTTGTCCAAACCACCAATGAAGATACTGAACAGTGCGGATCCAAGGACTGAGCCCTGGGGAACCCCACTGCCTACATCTCTCCAAGTCAAAAATGACCCATCCACAACCACACTCTGGGTGAGGCCCTGCAGCCAATTTGTGACCCATCTGACATTGTAGGCCTCAACACCACAGATGCCTAATTTTTTAATGAGAATGGGGTGAGAGACAGTGTCAAAGGTCTTCCTAAAGTCCAGGAAGACTACGTCCACCATGAAACCTGTGTCCAAGGCTTTTGTAACCTGGTCATAGAAGGCCACCAGGTTAGTCTGAGAGGACTTGCCTCTAATGAACCTGTGTTGATCACCCCTAAGCATAAACTCCCCTGCTAGCTCCTCCCCTAGATGCGCTCCTGGATAATTTTCTCAAAGAGCTTCCCCAGGACCAAGGTAAGACTAACAGGCCTGTAGTTTCCTGGGTCATCTTTCCTCCCTTTTTTGAAAATGGGGACAACGTTGACTCTTTTCCAGTCATCAGGCACCTCACCAGAGCACCACGAGCGCTTGTAAAGCTGTGCCAGTGGTCCTGCAATGACCTCTTCCAGTTCTCTAAGCACTCCAGGGTGGAGATCATCAGGACCTGCTGATTTGAGCACATTTAGTCCCTCCAGAAGTTCCCTGACTAGGTCCTCACTGACCCTGGGCCTAGCAGTGCCTCTCCTGAGTCTGTCCAGAATCCCAGTGGGAGGCCCTGACCCTGCTCAGAAAAATGGAACCAAAGAATCTGTTAAAGAGATTAGCTTTGCTGTCTGGTGCTACCACCAGATCGCCAAGCATGTCCTGCAGAGACCCCACATTATTTGGCATCTTCATTTACCCACTACATATTTAAAAAAGGACTTCTTTGATCTGAGTTGCTAGTCCTAATTCCATCTCTGCCTTAGCCTTCCTACTAGCCCCCCTACAATCTAGAGCCAAGGAAGTATAATCCTCCTTGATGATGGCCCCTCCCTTCCATTGGGTATATGCCTCCTTTTTGGCTTTGAG
This sequence comes from Caiman crocodilus, assembly GCA_030014935.1. Taxonomy (NCBI): domain Eukaryota; kingdom Metazoa; phylum Chordata; order Crocodylia; family Alligatoridae; genus Caiman; species Caiman crocodilus. The sequence continues at coordinate 240,028,221 of JAGPOW010000261.1, forward strand.
GCATTGGTGGATGCTTTTGGTGAGCCATGGGGGCTTTTCAGCACTCCTGCACCCTTTGATCCATGTGGGGATTGTCACCCTTTGGGTTTGGGGTATCGTCTCCTTAAGGCATGACCACTCTTTTTGGACTCCTAACTTTCCTTCCCCCCAGGACCTCATTGCCTCCCTAACTAGTCTCCTCACCTCACTGAACTTCGTCCTCCTGAAGTCCAAGGCCTTTTGACACCCTGTGCTAGATGGTAAATTCTAGTAAGCAATGGTCACTATCACCTAGGCAATTGAGTGCTCACAGTCCCCTGACCAGGTCATCACCTGTGGTCAGGACCAGGTCCAACAAAGCATTTCCCCAAATGGGACTGTGAACCACCTGGGTGAGGTGGAAGTCTTGCATCTCAGCAAGGAACCTATGTGAACAGTCAGACCTGGCTGACTGTTCTTCTCAGCAGATGTCTGAGTAGTTTAGGTCACCCATGATAACCATGTCCCTTGACTTAACTGCCTCTGCAAGCTGACCTGGGAATTCCTGGCCCAGCTCTTCTCCCTGGTTAGGTGGTCTGTAGTAGACTCTCACCATTAGGTTCCTTCTCCACCCGGCCCCCTTGTATTCTGACCCAGATCACCTCCATCTGCCCTACCTCAGACCCAGTGCTGTTCACAGAGGACGTGTATTGCTCTTTGATGTAGACTCCGCTGCCTCTGTTGAGATGCCAAGTACAGGCAGTCTTTGACTTACAACATTGAGTTACAAAATTTCGTATTTACAATGCCTATAAACTGACACTGTTTCAACTTTGACGTCAGTTTCGATTTTACAACGCTTGATCTGATGTCACGCCACACCAGTGAACAAGTTCATTAGGTCACCCATCTCCCTGGAGAACATCTGTCCATACTTCCTTGGACACTTTTTTTTAAGAAAGCAGACAAGACTCCAGAAGAACCTACAGCCAAGACTCCTGAAAGTACTCCAGCCAAGAACCCTTCAAAAAGTCCAACCAAGAGCCCTTCAAGAAGTCCAGCAAAGTCACCTCAAAAAAGTCCATTCAAAATCAATGCGATTGCTATTTACAATATAAATACATTAATGTAGCTATATTACTCATGTATAATTGCTTAAGTACAAAATTCTGGGGTATTTTTGGTGAAAATAGGGTATTAGGCCTTGGTTCAGGAACTAATCCCCCATTTATAACATCATTTCTTATGAGAAAAGAGATTCCAAGTTACAATGTTTCTACTTATGATGCGGTTTTCAGGAACCAATTGTGTCATAAGTCCGAGGACTGCCTATACTGCCGCTTCGTTGCTAGTACCTACTCTTCCTGTCATCTCTTGGGCTATGCTATGAAGCAGTAAGTAAGAAAGGACACAACAAAGACAGCCATTAAGGATCGATGAGAAAGTGCCGCAATTTAAAAAAAAAAAAAAGTGAAATAAAGGCCAGAAAGATTTTACATCTATTTATAGAAAAAAAGTGTGTCACTGGGTATAGGACTTGTAATTAATATGCTACAAGAGGTAGTGTAGTAATGTTGTAGTAAACCTGAATTTGCATTAAAATGTTTTGTGTGCGAATACGTTTCAAAAAATCTACATAATATATTTCAACTTAAAGATATATAAGTAAGTATAGAGACACTAGAAAGAATTTTCAAGTATTTCCATGAATCACAAATTACAGCTGTCAAAATTAGGACCAATAAGAAAACTAACTTACAGAAAGCCTTCTACTGCTCTTATGATTTTATAGCTAAAAGATGGCCAATGCAAGAAAGCCCAGCACATGATATAGACTTCATTGTCCATGTGCTTTAAGTTAATTTTAGCTCCATCAGTTTGCCATTTGCCAGCTATTCTAGTGTCAATTAGCACCGTTAGGTTTTGTGTGAAACTATTTCTAAAACAGGTTAGCAATTAACAAAAGGAAATATTCCACATAAAAAACAGAAAGAAATTTTAAGTAAAATGCTAAAAGGTAACAAATGTTCTCACAACATAAAAAAAAAGATTTCACAACAGAGTACACAATTATGCATCGCTTTCCTGCTTCATGCATACTAAGTGCAAACATGATATTTTGCTTCCAAGTTCTTTACCCTAAAAGGTAAAATGCCTTCAAATAGAAAAATGAGCGCTTTTAAAATTCGCAATTTGTCTGTATTGTATATCCTTAATGAAATGATGACTAATGTCTTGAATCAATCAGCTAAATTTTAAATCATTTCAAATGTAAGTTACCTGGGACTTTAACCTTCCAATCAATACAATGCTAAAACAGGGAAATGAGACTGGTAAAACGTGAGGATTAAGTAGCTTTCTATTTTTGTATTTAAAGAGTTGAAAAGGACCCCTAAATTTCTTGAACTGGCCCAAAAAATGAAGATTTAGTAGAAAAATAATTCTGTTAACTATGATCAAAGCATAAAATAGGTCTTAAAAATGAATGCTGAAACTGCAATGCAGTAAATGGAAATCATTTAGCTATACTGTTTAATACTGCATTTAGTGTGATAGTAGTGCATGTAATTGATAGTGGTGCAAGTGATAGTGGTACAAGTAGTACAAAAAGAAAAATTGCCTACAAGCCCAGGAATCAAAACTACTACCCTGAGGTAGGTGTTACAAAATGCAGATAAGCTCTAATAAGAAAGCTCAGGGACAAATCTCATCTATGTATCGCAGCATTTGTTTTTAAATCAAATCCCAGATTAGGAGAACGCTTGAGTGCAGAAAAACCTCTCTTGTCCTTTCTCCTCTTCTCACATACATATGGGTTTCCTTGATATAGACTGAACAGAGGAGTCTTCACTGTTCTTCTCTCACACAAAATACAGCAGCTATGCTTTTAATCACATCCTTGGTATTGCAGAAGGTATATACTCTACTCCACCTTTAGATTTCATTTAATTATTGTTGGCCTGGCTCCCTGCTGCTGCCCAAAACTTCTCCAAACAGCAATATTCTTGAACAGTGGTTTTCAATCTTTTTTTATTTGGACCCCTAAAACATTTCAAATGGAGATGAGGACTCTTAAATTAAGTGTGGGTATTCACATTTTTGATTGATCACAGTCATCTTTCATGGACACCTTTAGACTTAGCCTGCGGATGGATCCCCAAGAGTCTGTAGATCACAGGTTGAAAACCATTGTTATAGAAGAAACAATTCAAAACAGCTCTGCTGCTACACATTTGTGGCAAAGCAGTCAGTCATATTAATTCTGATCTCCTGAAGCTTATCAAAAGTACAACCAGAAGTTATGGCACTAGATAGGTCTTTTAATAGACTTAGAAAAAAGGCAGCCTTCCTCCATGTATGCAAAATTCACATTCAATACAAAAACTTCTAAAAAGTTAGGGGATGGATTTTTTTTTTTTTAAATCATAAATTTAATTTTTGCTAATACTATATGTCCTATCACTGACCAAAAGGCACATCTTATTTTCTCATGGGGAATGTCATTGTGGCTGCTAACAGACATGGGCTTTTTTTTTTTTTCCGGTGGGGGCGGGGGGGGCCACACACAAATGAAAAACCAAAAACTGAATAGGCGGCTTGTTAGCTCAGCCTGGCTCCACAGTGTCTGCATACACATCACACACTTCAGCTGGGCTTTCTGGTGGTTTTATCTAACTGATTCAATCAACTGTTAGATAAAAGAAGTCCCAGAAAGCCCTGCTGAAGCACCTGATCTACACAAATGTTGGGCAAACCAGGTGCAACTAATGCAATGACTCTTCTGGGCGTGCTCTGGGCTTGGCACAGGGGCACACTGAGTTTAAAGTAAAGTGCCAGGGGTTTTTTTGTTATATGTGCAAACAGCCTATAATTCCTACATACATGGCATGGAAGGTAAACAATGACAAGGAAAATGTTATATATATGTAATGATATCACAAAAACTCAGCAGGCCTGATGGACACATACCCCATTTTAGCTCCATCCTATACTTTGACAAGATGGGAAAGGTATAGATAATAACCAAAAAGAAGTTTCAAGTGGATTAAAATGACTAAAAATTGAAAAAAATTACAAATAAAAATATGTGTTCCCAGTGAGAAAGTGAGTTGGTATCACAGACATTTAAAGTTTGAACACTTTTAAGCCCTATCTTATAAAACAAAGCAATTTGCTATTTTGGCCTCAAAAAAGAAAAAAAAAAAAAATCAAGCGTATAAAATAAGGTTTGGCAAAATTGGTGAACTTCCAAGTGTAGCCAAGCTTTTAAAGCTAAAAGTAAGTGAGGATTAGGGTGACTGAATTTAAAGCACAACAGTGATGTATAATTGTGGACACTTATTTAAGAAAGTTTTTCAAGAACATTTTTCTTGGTATAGATTAACACGTACTCGTGGATTAAGTTAAATAAGACCTAGAGCGCTGCCATTCCAGAAAAAACTTTTCAGTTATGAAAAAACAGTTGTGTGTATAGATAAACCCTGAATATATTTATAAAATTAAAAGGCAGGTGACTATCCTAAATTCTCCTAACAAGAAAAGGAAATTGACCCTCAAAAATTTAGGATCTGGATTAGGAAAATTTAGTTCTGACAGAAGACCTTTGGATTCATGTCAAAAAGTCAACACACTTTTTCAAAACACTTTTTTTCTCTTCAACTGAGAAAGACAAATAGGAAAATTTAAGGGAAACATTCCAGTTCACTTTCCTGGTCTGAAAAGATTAAAGATAGAAAAGTTGCCTGAATTAAAAAAATAAATAAATAAAATTTGCTTGCACGTGCTACCAACTTTTACAAATCCCCAAATCTTCATCGACACACAATCCCTCCAACTAATCAGGCTGTCTTTTTCAATTTTGGAAGAGCCAAAACCACAACTGTTTACCAGAGAGTTGAGGTTTAATCACGATGCTGCCAACTCAAGAAAAATACTGCAAGATCCTCAGTTTTCTTTACGCAAGCAAGAAAGAAACTCAGTGATGCGGAGTAGTAACACAATCCTCCTGCTTGTGTACATTCTCCCTACATGAAGTATTTTAACCTTCAACTAAACATAGGATTCAATGACCAGAAAAAATGGAGTTTGAGAATAAAGAATTGATATATTTATTCTGAGATACAGTAAAGGACAGTAATATTTCTATGAATGATTACTTTTCTTGGTAACTTATTAAAATGGGTTTTTTTTCACTCAATCTTTTTTTATTGCTACTTTTCTCTGGAAATAAGATGTTCACCCATTTTGATAAATAGAATGAAATGATTCATTTCACAGTTCAGAGATACTTCTGTATCCTATACTGAAATGTTATTTGCCAATTTCCACTACTACCACCCATCAGTGCCTCAACCATCTTTATTAGGTCTCTTCTACAACACTATAATAGAAAGAACTATTCCTTCTATTTATGGGGAAAATACTAGAAAAGGCTTTCCTAAAGGAAGGGGCAAGTACCACAAATATCAACATGTCTTTTCATGAAACTGTGGACTTTTTAATCACAACCCAGTGATTTACTAATTAAGAATGAACAAATAATTCAGAATAAAACTATAATATCATACAGCATTAAACATGTAGAGAAAAGCAAGAGAAAACTGTTGAAAGAATTTTAAAAATATTAGGATGGGGTTGGTTACCTAAGGAGTGGCTTTTTGTTTTTGTTTTTTTATTAATACAACAGGAACCTGATCTAAATCCCCATAAAACATTTGATAAAATCGCCACCAAGTTCAGGCTATGTACATGGGAAACTACCATCATAGAATAGCTCTGTTCTGGTAAAGCAAGACACTAGACAGCCAGAAACTTCTACAAGCTCCCTAATCCTGGACGGGGTTCCACCACAAAAAAAAAAAAGTCTTAAGAGGAGGACAGGAACAAAAGAAAAAAAAAGTGTCACATGGGGCTTTCAAAAGTGATGCGTTCCCTCACAAGAAGAAACATCCCATGGACAGAACTAGAAAAATCAATAGAAGTAAACTGGGATCCCCTTACAGCCTTAGACCAAGTGCCAGGACACACAAGGGCAGATGAGTCAAAACAAGGAGATAGATTGTGGCCAGGCATGCATGCGTTTTGCCTAAATCTACAACTGTTGAGGCTGTCTAGTAGTGTTGTGAATGCTGAAGCATAACAGTAGGGCTGCATGAAGCTTCGGTCCCCGATTCGATTCGGCGGAGATTTGGCCCAATTAGGTAGCTGAATTTCCGAATCGAATCAGAGAACCTTTTAATCTCTCTTTAAATCGAGTCAGAGAGATTTGGACAGATTCAGTGATTCAGACAGATACAAGTTTAAATGTATTTTCTAAATACCTCTAGGTAGCAGGGGCTTTGAATGGTACGGTGCTGGGGCAGATGCAGCATCCTATAGAAGCACGGGGGGGCTTCCCAACGGGCTCAGCAGTATATCTAGAAGTGGACCAGAAGCACTTCCAGACCCAGCAGGGAGCATGCTGTGCTACCACCTCCCCCCCCCAGCTCAGCGACTGGTGCCTCCTAGATCTGGAGGAAGCACCCAGGGGTCCCCCTATGGCCAAATCACCAGGATGAGGGTATGCAGGGGGGTCCCACGCGCACTCCTGTGCAGATCCAGAAGTGGACCAGAAGTATTTCTGGTCCACTTCTGGGTTTGCTGCCAAGTACACTGGAGAGCCCCCCACACTGCTGTGGGATGCTCCATCTGCCTCAGCACTGCAACAATCACAAGCCACACCTGGTACCTCAAGGTATGTAGAAAAAACTTTTAAAGCTGTTCCTGTGTGTAAATCAAATCTTCAGATTCAACCAAATAGAATCAGGGACAGTGATCAGGGATGAATCAACAGATCGAATCACTGTCCCTGATTCGGGTCGAATCCGAATCAAATAGAACCCGTTTCACACACTCCTACTGTCTAATGTACACTAAGAAGTTCCTTTGCAAAGTTTATATACTATCCTACTTTCAACGACCCATGGTTCATTAAGAATTATAACAACCTAGTTATACAACAACCCAGAAATGATCACAAACCTTCTGACTTCAAATCTACAGGTTAACAGAAAGACTCTTGTAGAAAATGGACCCAAACACACAGTAGTATAAAAAGGGCTTTGCAAGGCAAGAACAGATTCAAGGGGAATGGCAGGTGGCATTAACACGCAATGGCAGGAAACAAGATTAATTTTCCTGAGAGGTAAAGTCTCAGTCTTTCACAAACTAATTTTGCCCAACATCATTGATTTCAATGAAACCATGCATGAATAAGATGTTTGAAACCATGAGTAAATAAGATATTCTCTTAGCAGATGTTGTGTGATGGGTGACAGGGTCCTGGCACATAATGATTTGGCTAAAGCTGCCTTCAAAAAAAGCTGAGACCTAGGAGGCTTCTTCCAATCATGTGCTAAGAAGCAAACATCTAGGAGTGAGAATGCTGTATTATATATTTGCAGCAATTAGTGGTCTCTCTCATTAATATGTCTACACTCCAGCCTTTCTCTGAACAGCAACAACCGCAGACAAAGATTCTATAGTAAGAACTTTTAAGTTGCCTCCATCACAAAAGTGTGTTTGATTTAGATTCCTTGAGCACCCAGCTAAAGATACGTTATTTAATTTTGTTTATGTAGTGTGTTATAATTCCTTTTATTAGATATAATAAACAGTAGCATTTTAAGATTGCTTTTCATTAAACAGCATCAACCTAACGCAGATGCAAAAGAAAACAGAATGACAACGGAACAAGTACTACCTTTAAAAAAAAAAAATCAAACAAAAAACCCTCTAGCAACAGTCTTTTCCAAGAAGGATGTGCTATACACAGCTGTATACCAACTAACTGACAAACTACAACCATTACTGTAAATTGTTATTTTGTATTTTAACAGAGCCAATCATACACAAAATAAAATATATAGGTAAGTAATAAAAAGGATGTCTCCCAGGACAGCGATATACTTTGACCTTGCTCATTTACTGAGACTAAGGCTAGGTACAGACATTCAAAAAGCCTGAGGTAGAATCAAACTAGGTTGCATGGTTTTCTTTAAGTGGCATAGCTTATATTGGTAGTGAACAGAATAGACACTGACCCTTTGATGAAGGGGCAGGAAGGAACTAGGCTCTGCCATTTTTAAGCCAGTCTACATGTGCTGAACTTCTGTTCTGTTAGGGGTATAGATTCGGTTTCCAACAACTTACACCAGTAAAAGTGTAATATCTGGACCTGGCCTAAAAGTACATGCATCAATGACAAAAAAACATTTCAAAGGCAAGCATGCAACTGTTTCTCAAAATGGAAAAATACAATGAACATAGGTGTCATTTAGAAGCAATCATATGGTCCAAAACGTGATTTTATATGGATTCAACTAAAAGAGAATGTTTTATAATAAGCACATTTCAGTGCATTCATTTTTAAGGATGTTCTCTAATAATTGCAATTCTCATTTTATCTTTCTGATTGATTGACAGCTTTACTAGGGGTTACGTCTATGCAGCCAATACAGTAATAAAACAAAGTCTATTAGTCTGCATAATTATTGCAGATTGTTATTAAAAACAACAATTCCTTGGCTTCTCTGTGGAGAAGAATAAAATTTAAATTTAGAGGGATGTAAAATAAACAAAGCCTGAAACCCACAAGAGTTAAACAACAAATATGACACAGCTGCCAGCTCCAAGCCATTTTCCTACTGGGGAGAGTGAAAGCATTCAGTGTCAGCAGAAGCTTTCATGTTAGCAGAAAGGGAGGGGCAGCAGTTATCAAAGGTCCACACCAGGAAGGTATATCTGTTGTATGAAAATATATGATTTAGGTGATGTAGTAAGTACCCAGAAAAGTAAACTATGAACGCAGTTCAAGATAATTAATACCAAATTTAAATCAATTCCAAGACAAGGTCCCCCACCATCCCCCACACAATTGGCATGGGGGGGGGGAAAGCCCTTCATTTTATAATCACGTGCAAAGAAATCTCACTAAATACATTGTTTGTCATTAAACTGATGCCAAAAGCAGCATGTTCTCAGCAATGGAAACTAAATATGAAGTTGATTAAATGCAGCCTACACTGAGCATGACTATAAAACACATGGCCCACAATGAGCAAATATGCTGATGGGAACCTTTTTTTAATTGCAGACATCCTACACGCAAGTTCCAGAAACCTTAGAATTTAAAGCCCCCTAGCCTTACTTGCTCCTACCAAAATCAAACACAAAAATAAATAGGTATTTACAACTTATTTTATTCTAATGATTGGCATTGGTAGGCTTCCAAATCATTTTAAAATTGTAAATACATCAATAAAACATTGGGTCCATGTCCGTGTGTGTAGCATTTCAATGTAATCATGGAAAACCACGGATTTGAGGTTTAAAATCAGAGAACTTTGGATTTTTTAGAACAAGAAAACCAGAATCCCTGGTTATAATTCTTCCTACTGTAGGTATATGACTACTTTTCTTGTACAAAAGCTTCTTTTTTTTTTTTTAAATACAAAGTCCTTCCACGTATTTTAATTTCGAGGAATGAGAATGTTGTACCACGCACCCATTTATTCCTATAAAATGAGCAATCACAAAAGAAGAAGGAACAGGAACTGAATTACATCCAGCCTACTCCCCGCTAAATATATTTGACCTCTCTCCTAGACTAAATGCCAGAGTCATGTTTTTACTGGAAATTAAAAGTCAAAAATAACAATCTGACCATTAATGTTAGCAAATTCATGAAGAAAGTCAGCTGTTCAAGACATGAAAAAGAAAGCCAAATTTCCATGAATTTCATTCTATTCTTTACTTCCTTGCCAATCCAGATCCAACACACAGTAGCTGAAGTAATGCAGCATAAATTTCAACATCCATCTTTCCAGTGTATGCCAGGAGATTGGCTTTCTAAATTAATTTTGAAGTTTCCAGGTATTTGACGTTTCCCCAAAAGCAGGGTAGACTTGATTTAAATCTAATATATTTAAATCACTAGTCAGGAAGCCTCAGTGTAATAATTGTTTGATACAAGAAGTGCATTCTTGTTCTCTGATATAGCCTTTGTTAAAATATACCCAAACAGGTATCTTTTTTTATGGCCTGGCAAGCCTACTGCCATGATAGTTTTTTCTTTCTACCTTACCATTCCCTCACTAGAGGGAATCTTTACTGGCTATATTCAGAAACTTATCTCTCAAGACTTGTGAAATATTCTGCTCAAAATGCTTCTCTTTTGTTTCTATTGCCCCTCCTTCCTTGCATTTATTCCTCACTCTTCCTCCTTGCCCAGAGCTACTCCACCTCCAACAATCCTCTATTCATTTAACTTCTTGAAACTTTGCACTTCTAGACAGAGGCAAGGGCTTGACTGTATGTGCACAAACTTGCAGAAACACAACAGGGACGGCTGATGGGTAGGTAACGAGGTCTGTTATCTCTCATCTTTATATATTATTATTAACAAGGATGTTATCTCTGGAGACAAAAATCCAAAAAGTTTGAGAACGAAAACTACGCATCACAGAGATGCTTAATGGGATCTTCTAGACTGAGCACTGAGTCCCCATTGGGTACAGTGGTTTTCTTTCATCTTTACTAACCTATAGAGGAGCCTCTGGGAACCCCATAAGAAAGGTCACGTGAATATATTTGTCTCAAATAGTATATAATTTGAAGTTATAAGCCCTATTCCATGATGATATCTTTGAACTCTAATGTATCTTAAATTAAAACCATTTTTATATAGGTTGTTTTTAAGACTTTTTATAAAAAATAAAAAATAAATTGTATTTTTCTTAATCTGATTTAAAATTACAAATTAGTTGGGTTTTTTTAAAATCAGTGATTTTTATCCACCCTGCCCAAAAGGCATCTCAATGTTCATCCAAATCCATTATTCCTTTGGATTAAACCTACTGCTGTGAGATCTGTAACAATACATTACAGCAGTAAATGATTTGGTACCTGTTTAAACATGCTATATCATGTCCTGTTCACTGAGCTAACTATCAAGCAAGCATTTTAAATCCCGTGGTGAGCCTAAGGCAAAGACAGTGTGATGCTGACCTTCCACTGGAAAAGAACAGTACCTGGGTTTCCTCCTTCACATCTTTTAACTAGAAATTTGCTACTGGGAAAGAAGAGTGAAACCATCTTGAGAACAACAGGGAACGAATCTGCTGCTCTGAAACCATAATGGTTTGAAAGAATGGCATAAAACGTGCCTTTGCAAAGGTCATCACAAACTACATTCCTTCTTCACCATCATTCACTCTTCACTACAATCTGTATTAGTCTACTGCAATCTACATTTCCCATGTCCTCAGATGAGGCTGCAAGCGAAGACAGACCTATTTTTCTCCTCTGCATTAGCACTAGTTCTCTCTCTATACTGGGGTAAATCCTGCTCCTTAAACAAACCCACCCCACTGTAGTACTCGCACATGGAGAATGTTCTGTGAAAAAGATCGTTTTGAACATCTGTTGATCTGCACAGGGGAAAGAAGAAGTGATCTGTAAGAGTTTACAAAAACTTCTTGTTAACACTATTCCTGACTGAAAAGTCTCACTTGGTTTCTAATATTCGTCAAAGCTAACTCAGTGGGAGAGACAGATTTATTGCTAACACAAACAGAAAACAAGGTTGAAAAATAGCTAAGAGCTGTGTTCCACTTATAACTTTCCCACCCTCTTTTGCACACATTTTAAACATTAAATCATTTTTGTTTGTTGGCATACTGCAAAAATTTATCCCACTGATAATTTCAAAATCTCTAGGTCATTCATGTACCTAATAGAGGCACAGTTATACTTGAAAGGTACCTGTTACTTCTATATAGCAGGCAAAAGCCCATCCAAGTTGCTTAGGAAACAAAAATATTTTTATAATATTGAATTAAGCCTCAGAACAGCTCTATAAGTTTGGCAAATGTTGCTTTCATTTTACAGGAAAGTTATGCAAGTTGCTAAAGCCTTTCTGAAACTCTGTAGGAGAAGCTGGAGCAGCAAATCGATTTACTAAATCTCAGTTTTGTGCTTTAACCACAAGAACACCATTTCACTCGGCCATTAAGTCAGAGTTGGAAATAAATTTGTGTATAATATTATTTAATCCTTTAAAATGTTTTGAAAAACCCACTATACACCACCCATTGCAAAAAAAAT
>JAGPOW010000261.1:240042978-240109762 GCA_030014935.1 Caiman crocodilus
TGACCCCAGCACTTGTTTCCTGCCATTGGCAGGGGGTCAGACTAGATGGCCTGCTCTAGGCCCCTTCTGACCCTAGTTACTATGAAACTATGAAACATTTGCTGTCATCATATGTTTTTATAAGCCGTTATGACACCACTGAAAGAGCAGATTATGAATATGAATGGAGTTTGCACTCTAAGTCTAAATTTATTTGATTAGTTTGGTTTAAAACACATCCTTACAATAATTTTTAATAGATATGGGTTCAATAGTTCTGACAGGATTTTAATCCCCATACATCAAAAGGCACTGCGAGATTTGTATCTGTTTCCTATACCAAATATCTCCAAACAGAAAATTCCATTAAAAATACGTCTCTCTAATTTAAGGGCCCCAAACTGCCCAGCTATCACAGCCTGGTTTTTAGAGCGTTCATCCTGAGTGGAAAGACAGATGCAACTCCACTCAACCTGGGAAGGGAAATGAAGCCAGGTTTCCCCTTTCTTTAGCTACTGCTCTAATGACTAGACTATTAAAGGCAAGCAGAACAATCACCACCAGCACTACCATGCCCTCCCCAAGCAGCATAAAAAAAATTGAGCCCCACTTAAGTCTTTAAACTACATGCAATGTTATTTGCAAGTGTTCAGGCACAAACACCCATCTTCAGGAATAGGGAGACTCTGCTGGTGTGTTTCTGCCTGAAAGCTTGCAAAGAACTCTTTTTCCAACTATTTAGTTGGTCTAATAAGAGATATCACACCTACCCAAAGAACCTTGCCTGCCTGTGGCCTTAGACCAACACAGGTACAACCATCACTCTCTCAGATACAGTCATCTTGCCTCAGGATTCAACTCCAGGCTCTGAATCTTGAGTAGATGGCGATTGAGATGCCCATGCTCCAGAGGACAGGAGTTCTGACACGGTACAAAGTAGGATTACTCTATAGGAGTAACTCTCAGCAGTTCCTTACTTAGTTTATGCACTTTCTGGGGCACCTTTTATGAATTATGTAACTCTCCCCTATACAGCTGGGTTTTGAATTCTGGGGTCAGTCTGGGGGTGGCCCAGCACCTAAAACAAAAGTATTATGACCCATCTTATAGTAAAATTATACCTCAGCTCCAAAACAAATCCCAAATATCAACATTCTTTTGTGAATTATAATAGGAAGAAGAGTATATATGAAATCTAACCTATAAGGGAAAGTCAGCTCTGAATACATGCCAGAATCTTATAATAGGTAAGTATGCAAGTGATTTTATGCATGCAAGAGATCAACCAAGCTCAAAAGGACAAATTTTCACATATAATGTTATTCAGGATAATAAAGTGTTTGCAAAATCAGGATCCAAACTATGCTGAGGCTATAGTCACTCCATAATTCATAAAATAAAAAGAAAGAACTGTTCCTGCTATTCATCATTAATCATGCTAAAAATTTAGATACCAACAGACACTGTTACACAATACAGCTTGGTGATGCAGAGCACATCTCCTGTTACTATATTCTTTTTTTCCTATCATTTCTCATTTTTTGCACTTTGTGTTAGTGGAGGTGAAAAGACAATCAAATGTCATCATTAAGCATTCTAAAATCAACTTAAGAACACTCTTGTATTTCACCTTGTAAGTTCTTACTCGTATCAGTTTATTGATCAATGCAAGGCTATTTTTTTTCGCATATGTATTTGTACAAAAAGTGTTCTTTCATAAAGAAATAACATCTCAACCAAACCTGTGTTTCTTTCTGAGATTTAAAAAAGGAAAAAGTGAAAGTGTTCCAGTGGTAATAACCCACTAAAGCTGAGTAACTTCAAAGCATATTAGCTATAATTTTCCATATTTTTAAATTATTTTAACTTTTTTTAACTTCACTTTGATGTATTCAAAGGGACAAATGTCTAATGCAGGGAAGGGCAAAGTCTAGCCTGCAGGCCACATCTGGTCAGCAGTAGGCTCCATTTCCCAGCCACCCCTGCACACGGCTGGAGCCAGTCTCCATGGAGACCCCAGCCACAGCTGCGCAGGAAAGCTCAAGGCTGGGGATGCCATGGAGACCAGCCCCAGCTACACTGACAACGCACACAGCAGAGCAGGGAAAGGGGCTGCTCCAGAGCCGCTGAGCTCTTCCGATGGGGGCTGCTTGCTCCGGAGCCTGGGCAGAGCTGCAATTTGTAGCCTGCACGCTACAGGCAGGGGCACGTAAGCAGGGGATCGCGGCTCTGCCCTGCTCCAGACCAGGCTGTCACCACTGCAAGGAGCTGGGGCAGAGCTGCAATCCCCTGCCTGAGCACCCCTACCTGGACAGTGCAGGCTACAAATCGTGGCTCTGCCCTGGCTGTAGAGCAAGATGCCCCCATCACAAGATCCCAGTGGCTCTGGAGCAGCCCTCTGCTCTGCCACACATGCTGCCAGCACAGCTGCAACAAGTCTCCATGGCAACTCCAGCCTTGAGCTTTCCTGTGCAGTTGCAGCTGGGGTCTCCATGGAGACTAGCCAAGCCAGGCGGTCAGGGGCTGCTGGGAAATGGAGTCCAGCTGCTGGCCAGACCAATGATTTTGCCCACCTCTGGTCTACTATGTTGCCTAGATAATAGGCAAGTAGTTAAAAGCACACCTTACTCCAATTATAATGACTTAACAGTGTTACTTATGAAGCAGTGGAATAATCTCCCAAGGGTAATAATGTGGACATCCTACTACTGGACATCTCACAACTGGACAACACAAACTTTTGGGAACAATGCTTAAATTGAAAAGGAAACAGGAAGGAGGAGGGTCTTGTGGGTAATGCCCTAAATTGAAGTCTCAAGAGAGCTGGACAAAAATCTCAGCACTTCTGCAGAATTTCCACTGTGCCTTTAGACAAGCCATTGAAGACATGCTCTTCAGGCGACTATTTAATTGATTTCTGACCTTTAATCTCTCATTTCCCCATCTCTAAGATGGAAACAATGCTTCACTAAATTAGAAGGTGATCTGAAAGTAGCTAATTAACATTATAATGGACTATGTAAGTTAAATTTAATACACTGTAGTGTGGATATATGACAGTAGGGGGAGCAGCCCTGCTGACCAAATGTGAATTGCCCAACTGTGCTAGCTGCATGCAACTACAACTTCCAGAGGCCCTGAGGGCTAGGAAACAAAAGACAGAGGAAGCAGGAGCAGAATGTAGGAAGCAGCAGAAGAGCACAGGTACAGTGGCAGAGGGAAACTGCGTGGCTAGAGACTCTGGAAGAGCGATGAAGCCAAGATGGTTGGACTATAGCAGCAGGACACAGATGTGCAAACAGCAACTGAGTCCTCTCAGGATTAGAGGCTGGTTCCAGATACCTCTGGAGGTATGGGAGGGTACTAGGTTCTTCAAGTGTACCTTGGTACTAGCCCATGTTATAAATTACCTATTCTTGAGTGAATATACCAGTGTTACTACATGTTATCTGTTATTCAGCTTCTAAGTATATGTACTTTAATGTTAATGTTTATCTACTTGTATTTACTTATTTCTCCCTAGCCCATTGGCTTGTCACCCTAATCCCCAGCATTTTCAGTATAAAATTGGGAACCTTCCTTTTGTTTTCCTGAGCCAGTTCCTGGGGTTGCAGAGTTTATTACAATATTTATGAGGCGCTCAAATGAAGTCAAGTTACTTAGTATCTGAATACAGACCTGTTTCACTTCTGTTATTTATGTTTCTGTAGATTTGCAGCCATACAGGTGAATTAATAAAGGCCTATGTATGGAGAAACTGAACAACACAGCTACAGAAATGCAGTTTCCAATCTAACACTCTGGTGAATATTCCATTCAAGAATAAACATTACTTTATTCCAAGGGTGCAATTATTGCAAAACAAAGTAACTTACTCCAAAAAAGGGTCCAAACAGGGAAATTATACCAGAATATATGACAGAATTATACTAGTTCAGCAGCACATCAGCCAGTTTTTACATTAGAGCAACCCAAAAATCTTACATGCGCTGAATTCCACTTCATCCACAAAGTCTGTGGCTTCACATAGGTGAGGTATAGCTGAGCTGTGGGTAAAAAAAATACCTCAGCAAGACTAAATTATGATGTGCCTTGAATTCCACTGAAGTCACCAACTTAGATTATTTAAAGGGCATTTACTAAAAAAATCTGAGGTAAGAGAAGCTCCCCTTCAAGAGGAATTTATATACATGAATTTTAGGCCTATAGATATATGGCATTTTGCCTTACAGTATCACTAGTCCTTCACATTATTTATAAATCAGAACCTTAAAATAATACAGCAAACTAGATATCTGCCTTTACTCTTCATTCCTTTAGCAATGCTATTACGGACATTTCCCTTGAATCTTGACCAATTCTTCCCAGACAAAAGGAAATATCTTAATTGGAAAGGCCTTTAATCTCATTTCTGTCTGCTGAAGGAATAGGAACAGTGCCTTTCACTACAATATATTACTCTAAGTCTCAGGGCTGTGTAGTGCTCTGAAAGCAAAACAAAGTGAGGATTTTTTGTGGTAGGATCAGAAAACATTAATAATCTTACACTGTACTGTTTTGTGTTTTAATTGCTAAGTTTGGATCCTAGACCTCACAAAACTAGTCACAGCTGAACCCTGGGAGGTTCAGTGAAGTATGCAAAAGTTCAGCCGCTAAATGATCCTCTCAAAAGTCTGGCAATCCTCTGCATGCTTTTCTTACAAGATTGCTACTCCTCCTTCTGTAGGCTTTATCCAAGCCAGAAAAACCATGAGAACAGAACTTCTCGCAGGCTCTCAAGTTACTTCATGAAATGACATGCAGGGAAGTCTTTAATTTTATTTTAAATGGTGAACAAGCCTTTTTAAATGGCAAACAAGCTCACGCTGATCACCAAACTGCTTTGCTCTGCCCCAATTAGTCCATGACATTTTCCCAATTAACAACATTCACCCATCTACTTTAAACTGTTAAACAATGTATACAGTTGTAAAATCTATAACTGTAACAGATCAGTACAGTAACCAAGAATTAAAAGCATCAGCATTTGGCAGTAGCTATATAAACAGATGCACCATCCATCAAACATTTCCAACATGAAGGTGAATACCATAAGGTGAAGCCTTTGTTTTTACCTAGTCTACGTGCATTATTCAGAGAGAATCATCAATAAAGATACCCTTATCATGTGCACTCAGAACAAAAAGGTCACATCCTGCAAAACATCATGGCAGTTTTGAGATAACAGGATGGTCATTTACTTATCCCCTAAACAAAGGATGTCATATTTTTATCTTTAGAGCTTGCTTACAGAGAAGTTCCAGTGCACTATGAACACTGAAGATGACATTTAAGTTGTCACATTATCAGAATTAGGAATTGCCCCAATACACTATACAAAGGCAGAGGGGGAAAAAAGAGCAGTGCACTGAATACAAAAGTGCACTAACTGCATACCATATAAATTTATTATCATGATAATTTGCATTATTGTAATTAAAAAAATACAGGCACATTTCTTATCAAACCCAGCATAAATCTGAAAGAAATTTGACATACTAAAACTTGATTGATCACTTATGAAATCTTTAGCATCAAGCACTGCCTCAATCAATTTTAGATTTAAAACACTTGCAGCTGTTTACGTTACTTAATGGAAATTAAGACGTGCAAGATGCAAAAAAAATTTTTTAAATACACTTCCCAAGCTATTAAGAGATTTCCTGGTAAAGAGAATGTTTGCATTTCATCCTGAAGGCTGACTGTAATAGCTATCCTGCTATTTATGTCCACTTTCCCTATAAACATCTGGAAACAGTAGTGGTAATGGCTGTTTAGGAAGGGGGATATACAAGAAACAAACAGCAGGAAGCACAAAACCCAAAATGCTTGTTACAGCTGCTAGCAGTTGTGAATCACTTACAGAAACAGAAGGTTAATGAGATCCTATTGGCAACAGCTTTATTTTTTATTTTAATAATTCAAGTAATTATTTCATGCCAAAAAAGGAAGCACGAACCCTGCCTAAGGTTAATTTGTAGAACGCCCAGACAATACAAGAAGCCTACATGGACTGCTAATTCTGAACCCACAAATAAATGCATTCAAGACAATGCAAGGCTAGAGACAAATTATCAGCATTCACTGCTAAAGCATTTCATCTTTCCATTAAACTATTAAATACCTTAAAATATGCTAAAGGTTAGGAACAAATAATGTTTTGTTTTATCAGCTTCTGAATAACAATATCAGGGTCTTCAGCTTTGGGGGGGGGGGTTTCCCCCTTAAACAACTTTTGTACAAAAGTCCTATGACAATGCTTAAATGAGTACACAAAAATCAACTCCTATAATTTTATTATCTTCACTGAGCAGCACACTTCTCTGGCTTGGTTTTTGACCCTGATTTAATACACACATTTTTCTTACAATTAAATAGTAGTTCCTGTCACACTCCTCAAAACAGGCCTGGAGGCTGACCTCCTGTGGAGCACTTACTCCAACTCATTAATTAGTTTAAGTAAAGATTTAACAACAAGGTTCATACACTTACTTATAACCTAATCTCATTTAGAGCTTTCCACTAGTTATCAGAGAGGCAATGCCATGATTCAATTACAGAGGGAAAAAAGGCTGCATGTTTGTTGTTATTACCCCCAACAATCTCATCTGGACCCTAACTTAACAATATTTTACAGACAAGCCCAGCTACAATAAACTTGACATTTACATTTTCTAATTTACAATCTAGCCAACTGTCCTCCCAATATGTTTTATTGGTTTAATTGAGATACTGTGGATAACCACAATCACTTTGCTAAAAGGCATATGTTATACTGACTATAGAACTGTTCAACATAACTAAGGTCTGTTGCTCAGAAAACTGAAACTTAAATAGGTAAAGGGAAAAAAATCAATCTTTCCCCTATTCATGTTTTCTCATCTCATCCTACACAACTATGCAGCCTCTGCTATTCAGATAGTAATCCAAAGCAGTATACTGACAGTTTTAGCCATGATTTCACAGGGTGGGACAAGTTTCTTAGTTTTCAATTTAATTTATTTAGGTTTTAAACCCACAAGTCTAGTGTTATGCATGAGGGGCCATGAAGTACCATGAAGTTAAGGTTTAAAGTGAAGACAAAAGTTGGTATATACTCTGTTAAACAACCTGGACAAAAAAGAAATGTTGATAAACTGTAAATATAAAAAAATAAGTATGAGAAAACTTAACAAAAATCCAGCAAGACCCAAGTTCAAATCTAATGGATACAAATCAATACGCAAAAGATATAAAAAATGTACACATGTTTTGATGCTGAAAGCATACTCAGAGGCAACCTATTCAATTTGCTTATGGAACCCACCACACCAATCATAAACCTTTACATACAAGGAGGAAAACAATTTCAGGGGCAATAGGTTAAAGTTTGCTTCTTGACCTTCAAATGTAATTTAAAGTGATATTACACCACTGCTTTTAATATATGCATAAAAGATTAAAAGAACTATATATTCTCTCTATTGTATTAATCTGCTTTTGAACAAAACAATTTTAGTTTAGCTCACTCTACCTGCCAGTCTCAGGAAGAGTTGCTTGAAGAGCCAAATGGCACAAATCAATGCTTTCTAACATTAAAAGACTTAATGTTGCAAAGAGAAAAGCATAAACCTAAGTATTTATTAAAGGGAAAGAGGAAGGGACTAGGTACAGACATATTGGCACAGAGTGTTCTGTGTGCACAGGATCTTTTACATGTCTGGGAAGAAACATGAATATTGGAGATCTTCTAGCTCTGGCTTCATGCAAGGAAAGCACAATGAAATTCTGTTTTTAAAATGCAGGACATTAGACTGAATCATTGCTATTGTTCCTTTTTTGACTTTATATTCTCTGAAGGGGAACTGCAAATATACTCCATCAAAATGCCCAAAACACTTAACACCCCAGACACAAGAGAGCTCAAATCTTTACAAAACACAGAGGCACAAGCAGAAAGGACTACAGCTACCATACATCTGGGTTTCCCGAACACATCCTCTTTTTGGGTCCTCCCATCTCCATCCACGTAGTTTTTAAAGCATCAAAAGTCCAAGATTTTGCTCTGCTTCTGCCTTCCCAGCACTTCCTGGGGCAAGTTGGGAAGTGCTGGGACAAGGAAGGAGCTGCTTGGGGCTGGGAGGAATGGGAGACAGCTATCGGAGGCCTAGAGCAGCATATGGGTCTGCTTGCAAGCCCCGGCAGCTGCAGGCAGGTAAGTCTGTGGAGGGTGGGGGTTAGAGGACCAGGGTTGGGGACTGATGTGGGGGAAATGAGCACACACATCGGCAGGGTTTGAGGGGGGCAGGTGCCTGCTGGCGCTGGGAAAAGCTGCCAGGGCACCAGGGCTGTAGCAACACTGGGAGGGTGTCTGCCTCCCCAGCAGGGGAAGGAGCAGGGGGAGCCCTTCAGAGGCAGCAGGGATCTGTGTGGCTAGGGCAGTTGTTGCAGGGCTGAGGTGGGAGAGCAGGGGGCTGTGGGTCAGGATTAAGGGGTACTGGCAGGGCTGGTGCTTGGGAGTGAGGGGCACCAGGGAGGCTGGGGTCAGGAGCACAGGGCACAGGCACAGCCAGAGAGCTGCAGGTCAGGAGTGAGGGGTATCAGCAGGGAAAGGGGCTGTGGGTTGGGAGTGAGGGGCAGGGTACTGTTGGTCAGGAGTGAGGGGCAGCAACAGGGCTGGGTGGAAAGTGGTGGCTTGGGAGTGAGTGGCAGAGGCAGGGCATGGGCATATCATTGCGTGCCCCTCCCCACCCCTCCTCAATCGTATTACCTCATCTACCTGGACAGGTGTCCTCTTTTTTTCAACTGGAAATATGGTAACCTTAGAAAGAAGGAACCTCTTACTCAGGAAGGTTGTTCTAAGATCTCAGCCACAGAGTTTCATGAAGTTTCCTTCTTATCCTTCAAGCAGGGAGAACATTCACCTACTATCCTGAACCTTTGGGCTCCAAAGACTTTACAAATCTAACATAGACATAGGTCCCTCTCTGCTGTCATCCCCTTCTCCAGTTCCTTAGTTGGGGAATTATTATGAAGATACTAACCTACCTGCCTTTATCCCTTGATTTCTCTGAGGGACAATTTGCAGCTTTGGCTGGAGGAAGTAATAGAGATGTGGTGCACTGGAGTGACATTTCTTTTTACCCCCCCAAATCTGTCCTATTAAGTCTCTTCAAAATTGTAGAGACCAGCCTCTCTCTACAGTCTTTCCATAATGAGCCCATACTTCCTACATGTTACCCCAGCACAAATCAGTTGGACACTGCAGACCATTCGTGGAATTAGGAGTATATAGGAGGACCCACATACTTAAAGAGTATATACTACTACACTATAGTACACCCCCACCCAAAAAAAACCCAAGAAAAAACAAAAAAAGTAGACCAAAAATTACTTTTACCCATATCACCAGAAAATTATCAACCAAAGTAAACTATGATTTGAATATGAGCATACAGTGGTTTAGTAAAACCATCAGGAGCCATATATGTGCCAACTCAGTCCATGCCTTCTAGGGCAATGATTCCCAGCCAGGGTGCCATGCAGTATTAGCACTGTTAAGTGTGCAAACATGATTCACCAGGTAAAACCAGAGATTTCAAAGAGGAATCAAGAGTTTTAAGTGTTCTGCCCTGTTGAGATCTTTGATTCTTTGCAGCAGAAGAATTACTGTGATTTCTCTTTAGTAAAAAAGAAAAAAAAAAAACCTCAGGCATTTTCTAAGGGGTGCCTCAAATCTAAAAATGGTTGAGAACCACTGTTCTGTGGAATGGGATCAAGAGCACATATAGCACTGTGTTTCAAAAGTGAAGTTTTGCTTCCCACACTCCAGTCCTCATGTGTGCCTAAACAGCGTGCAATTTTTTTGTAAAGCCCAATCTGCAGGGAACAAGATTCCTTTCAGAGTCTGATCATCTTCTATAAAGGAGTCAAATCCTTAGCATCAGTATAAAACCTGAGTAAAAAGTAGATGCTGCATAGAGATTGTGAAAAAAAATATATCCTCCACCCAGGCTGAAGAATACTACAATAACTACCCTACAACCCTACAAAGAGCTCCAAAAACATCCATGACTCCTGCACAATTATCTCTCTGGCTCTGGCCAGTGAGCACAGTGGTGGATCTGTTAACAAAGTCCATGTCTCAACCCCAACCATCCCCACTCAACCACCAATTACCCCACCATCAATGATCATCCACTACTGCTCAGCATTACTCAGCGTCCTTGGGCAGCTTCTCCACAACGTACTATGTTATTCTTCATTTTTTGTGCTTTAATTTTTTTTTTTTTTTTTAAAGGAAGACTGAAGCGTTCTGTAGTTTCATATTCGCCCTGCTGATACCCCTCACTCCTGAAATTGTTTCATATTCGTCCCCAAAGAGTCCTTTCAAAGCTTCCTTACGTGAGCGCACACAAGTGCAGGCAAACACATACTTGTAATTTCCTTTTGAAATAAGACAAGACTTGAGGATGCATTGAAATAACGCTTGTTTTGAATAATAAGCAGAGACTTAGCAGTGACAAACAGCATACAACTCAAACTCTCTGGTGCACATATGGCATAAAAGTATCTTGTAATACACTTCACAATGAAAATATTTTCAATTATTTTAAAATGTGTTAAAAACTAAAAATCCTTAATGAGGCAGTGACGATGTCTGCACTCAAGAAAAACTTAAAAAAGGGTAGTAACAACATGCTCAAAATGAACAATATATTAAATGACTGACAATAAAAATCCATTTAACCAAAACTCAGATGCTAGAATTTTTTTCTGTTCCATTATTTTATTTCGACTGCCTATTTTTAAAAGTAATGCATTGAGAAACAAGAATATTTAAATAGTGCTCCAACTCTCCCAATAATACCTTGTAATATGTTTGCTTCTCTTCAGGAGATCCATCTCCTGAAGCCATAACATAAGAATCTGGAAACTCATATTAAAAAATCCTTGCCATTGTGTTCCTAAATAAAAGCTTAAGAACAAGTGAGCATACCCTAAAACCTTAGAAATAGTATTTTTAATCCCTTTTTAGATGCAACCTATGTTTTTTAGGAGGTGAGGTTATCGATAATAACCAAGTCCTTTACCACTTCATCACTCTACTTTAGCACAAGTCACTTGGCAAAGTCATCTTGACACAACAGAAATTTACCTGACCTGATCCCAATCTGAACTATAATTATAACTAGTTAGAGTCTAAACTAGTTCAATTACTCAGACTGGAACGGAGACTTATATTATCAGAAGAGGGACTGGGAGTATGATTTGTAGTAGTTTCATAATGTTCTAGAAAGATAGTAAAAAAATAACTCTGTACCCTGATATGGATCAGTTTCCTAGTTAGTGGAAAGCCCAGATTATTGCTACTGCAGATTAGAAAAAAATGTAAACTGAACTATTCTTAAAGACCATTCAGAACAGTTTTAACAGCTTTCCTATATGGTGATATGCTAATGACTTAGTTTTTAAACCTTTTCAGAAAGCTACATTCTAGTATAGGTCCCTAGAGTTACTTTTAAAATATGTAGTAAAATTTAGAGTGTTCTCCTGTGGGACTGTACTGTGCTTTAAGAAACGTATCAGACCAAGTTTCTTTTCTGATATCTTTATTGGACCAACTGTAAAATTGGGGGAGGTATTGGGCATGCTGCTGGTAACTTAAAGGTCACTGTGCCTAAAAGCTTATCTAACAGCTTTCCCCAAGTATACATTTGGTCCAATACAAGAAACCACCAAAAAACACTTGCTTTTTTAAGCCCTGGTCTACATTGGCCAGACAAACCTTGCCCTATGGTTGTCAGGATTGCAGCATCCTGAGCTATTGTGAAGCCATAGGTAAAAAGGCTCCATCCAGTTAACAATAGACTGAGCCTTTGTAGTGCTAAGCAAGCTGAACTCTTCTTTATTGTCCAGTTGGAATGGAAACAGCATCTTACAGGACTTGAATCTATATAGGCAATTTAAAGAGCATTAGAAATCATTATAGTATCTGTAAAATTTGGGAGCAATAAAATGTGAAACAAAATACCAAAATATAACATCCAAATTCTACATTAATTGCAGAAGAAGAAAAATGAAAGATTAAGCAAATCTATTGTTTAAAACACAACACCTACTGGGACGGCTCTGCCGCTGTGCAAACACAAAAATACATATTATTTTCCGTCTTGACAGTACAGATGCCCATTATAATTAGTCCTTTACAGACAGAGCAATTTGTGCTAATGTACCTCTTACTGCTGGAAAGAAAATAATAAATTGATCTGACTTTAGTAAAATGTCTGGGTAGATTTTTGTATAATATGTTAATGCATGTTGAACTTCATTAGCAGTCACTTTGATTCCATAAATTACATGCAATATATTTAAAAAAAAACTGTTCATACTAGGAAAAATTAGACTGGTCATAAAAGCCCACTAAATCTAAATGGATGCCTTTAAATACCAAAATAGGTATTTTCTGTTTTTCCTTTTCATTTCAGCATTTAGGAAATCTAATCATTTAGTTAAAAAAAAAAAAAAATCAAATTGCTTTTCAAATATTTATTTACTCATAACTGTGCTTCTAAATCATCTTCTTCATACTGATGCCTGGACAATAGCATAGGCAGAACAGTACAATTTACATGTAAATTAAACTCAAATAGAACACATGTCCTTACATCAGTATCTTGAAATTTTAATAAGCCAATTATAAGTGTATAATAAATGGAAAAATTCTAAGAAATAAGATAACAATTAATGCTCTCAGTTATTGTTATGGTTCACAGATATTATGCACTATTATACAAAAGGAACCTTGCTTCAAGAATGTCTCAAAGCAGGAGGGAAAAGCAAATTTGCAGAGGCGATGCAATTAAGATTGGCACAAGTGCTCCACAGTACCTTTTCACACTTATTTGTATAGTTACACATTACTTAGAATGCTAGAGGTCCAAGTTCATGCACGAACCCTAGGCCTTTTCATAAGGTTCTTCAACCAATGCTTAAAATGCCCAAATTCATTACAAAATGTAACCTGCAGCAGTGGCGACATGTAGGTGGTATACGTGCACCCCCTAAGAGCACCACAGCACCCTGTGTCAGGCTGCACTCCCCACTCAGGCAAGGGGCAGGGGGAGCAAGTGGGAGCGCTGGAGCCCCCTGCCATAATCACTGGCTGGAAAGTGCGAGAGCTGAATATAGGCTGTGGCCACTTCCAGGAGCACCGTAGCCACTCACCAGTCAACAAGTTTTGCTGCGGGGGGGGGGGGGGAGGAGACACGACACACTCCCTTCCCAAGTCAGCATGATCGGCCTCAAGGAGACCCCCAGTCACTAACTGGTCGCTCGGGGGGGGGGGGCACACACCCCTCCAACTAGGGCCACACCAGTTGCCCATAACCTGAAAAATTGCCAGAAACAGGAAGAAAGGTTGCATGGGTTTCACTTCGGTAAACTTGCTCTGCATTAATGGCACGCTGTTGCATCACAGAAAGAAACATCCCCTCTGCTACTCAGATTCCCTTAGGACGGGGAAAATAATTAACACAAAACTGGCCAGAACTTTTTTCCCCTCCGTAAACAGGCTTTCAGGATATAGATTTACCAGGTTCAAGCTTGGAAAATGCAGTGACTAATTTTGGATGGTTACAAAATTAAAAAATAACTGGAAATAACACTTTAAAAGGCAAAACGAGTACCAGCCATTTGTATGGGCTCCTGTTCTTCTGCCAGTCTCTGTCTCGCTGCCTTTTTTTTCTCCTTTGTAACAGGAAGGTGTTGGTTTTTTAAAGTAATTAATTTTTTTAAAGTAATTAATTACTGCTTCAAAAGTTGCAAGTAAAACAGCTCACTGTGAGCCTCTTACCTAACAGTTCACTTTTATAAAGCCCGAGTTCTTGCTTTATCCCGGCAACTTGAACTTTACCCAAGAAATGAAAGAGAGAAAATGTGCAAATTATGATGAAAAGGTTTCAATGAAATTTTTCCCACCAGACGTATTAATAATCACGATAGCCAAGAGTGCATCCCCCTTCAGCAAGAACTGCCTTCTTGTAAACAGTTGCATGTGCTGTTTTCTTCAGGGAACATATATCCCTTAGCCTTCTTACATGCACATTTTTATTAGTCCTTTTTCTTCCCATCTCCCTATGGTACTCTATGTGCAGTAAAGTAACATAATGAGGGAAAGCAGGCCATGAACAAGACACCAGCCCCAGGCACTGACTTAGAGGGGGCGTCAGAATGGCAGCCTCCTTGGAGAGCCTTTGCCATGTTGGATAGTAGTGACCAGAGGCAGGCAGGCAGCCTGCAGTGTCAGCAGCAACCAGTCTGACTCCTGGGATATGCAAGACTGTCCACTCTCCTCCTCTTCTCCCCCTCCTCCATCCCTGCTCTACCTCCCACTCTCTGCAGTGCTTGGCACACCCGCCATACAAAAAACCACACACACACACCACATCCACCCTCCCTCAGATGCAAGAGGGTTTGCCTAGAGCAGAAAGCCTGTTAGTTATGTCTCTGTGCAGACCTCTGAACTCTATCTCCTTACAGGAAATTGTGGGGGTGACATTTTTCCAAAAGGTACAGAAATCAAAACGGTTATGTTATCATAGTAGGCAGTGATATTTAAGCACAGCTGGCATCCACACTCTGGACATCTTCGCATGGAATAATACTAGGAGAAAATATGACCAATGTACCATTAAGGCTTCTTAGGCCGGATCCAGATGTGCAGGCACATGTGGCTTGTGGCACCACAAACTGCATGGGTTACACATTAAACTGTTTCCCACGCTGCTAACTAGCAGCGCTGGGGTAAAATCTCCTACCAAGATTTACCAGTAGCAAAAGAAAACTCCTGGGGAAAAAAAAAGCAACACAAAGCACAAAGTGCCGTGTGCCAGGACAAGCATGGAACCAGGGGAACAGGCTGCCCAGGCCTGCCAGCCTCGGCCTTGGATCTTCCAGAGGATAATAATCCAGATTTGATCATTCTGAATATCTAATCAAACACAGATATTATTTAAACTATATCTAATCAAAATGGAAGTGTTCATTCACTACCAACATGTGTAAAACGTTAATAAATATTCTGGGACTCAGAGATTCAAGAAAAGCACAATAAAATGTAATAAAGTGATCATGAAATAATCCTCTTGTTAGCATAACTGCTTTATTGGAGTCAGTCAGTTGAGGCAATATTACTACGAGAGCAGCAATTATCTTCTGCTATTTTAATAGCTAAATTCTGTAAACTAACCAAGAAGCAAGCAAGTAGACATGTCTTTGCTTTTTATTCTGGACTCTTGCTTATTAGAGCATGGAGAAATGAGCATAGCATTAAGGCTTGATGATCCATTAAGCAATGACCTTGCAAAAGAGAATAGCTGTGTAACCCCTGCCCATGGGTTGCAAGGGGTTAAGCAGACAGGCATGGCACCACTCCAAGCCCAGGAAAACCAGACCCAGCAAGTTGGGTTGAATTACAACTCCAACCTTGCCTTGGAAACTGGCAGGAAATTGCCACCAGCCAATAGAAAAGGGAATGGGCGGGGCTACAAAAAAAACTATGAAAATGAAAAATATCAGACAATGGGTGCCCTCAGGCTTCTCAGAGCTCGCAGGAGGGGAAGCAGGAAAAAGGAGCTGCAACATGGGAGCCATTTGGCCCAGAGCCACCATGGTTGGTTGGAGCAGTGGAGAGGCCTTTCTCCCCAATAAAGACCAGTAAAAGAGGTCCCAGGGAGACTATGGAAGAGCCTGGTCTGAGTGCAGCTGGGAGAAGGAACAGCTCCCAACAAGGAGACCCCCAGCAAAGAGAAACCGACTGCTGCTAGAGTCAGTTGCACACTGAAGGGTGAAAAAGTCAGCACATTCAATGAGGTTGTGAAATGGTGAAGGTCCTTGTGCCATTTGGGACACCTTGGACTATGCACAAGGTGAAGATTCTCACCCCAAAGCATCCTTGTGAGAGTGTTTGGGGCTGGGGTTTTGAGTTACACTGGTAAGCAAAGTCTTATGCTTACAACTGAATAAGTCAGTCATTCTGGTTAGTATTCTTTTGTTAAACCAATGTACTGCTGGGAAATAGTCACCTACACCCCCTTACAACACAACTGCACCCCCTCACAAGAAGGGTTACACTTGAGATGCAATATTTGCTAAAATAATCCTCCTCCTAGGCCCCCTGTAAGACAGGCAGATTGGCAGTTTCACTAGATTTCAGTATATCGACCTGAAGGTAAATTGGTAAATGCTTTTACATATATTTATCCTTCTTAATTAACGTCTACTCACAGTTTGCCTAAAATATAGCCAATCCACCAGAAAAGAGAAAAACATTGATAATTTCCAATATACAGAATATTTTCAGTTTAATACAATCAGACAATTGATAGCCAAAACATGGACTGTTTTTTTCAAAAACCCAACACTAAAGAAAGCTCACTAATTAATAATAATAATAATAATAATAATAATAGTAGTAGGAAAGGATCTTAAAAAATCCTGAATGTATTCAATTGGTTGATCATATTCACCTTCTATAAAATCAACAAGACCAGCAAGGTTCTTTATTAAAAAAAAAATGTATAAACAGAAATTAAAAAGCTAATACTCTGAAATTATCATCATAATGTAATGTCAATATTTTAATGTATATTTTTCCTACATCTAATGAAAGAAAATAAAAGGAAATCTAGGTTCAGACATCATACTCCTGCAATCAATTAGCATTGTCAGCAGTGAAACTCAATTTTCTCCCCTGCATGTAGAGGTGAATACACAGAACAGATTGATAATTCCCATTGCGAGTGTGGCTAAGTGTTTCTAAGCAACCTTGCTCCATCATCTTCTGTGACAAAAACAAGTGAAAGAGTTTGAACTGTAGTCTGATAGAGCTGTGAATACTAATGACTAACCAAAGAATAGAGTTTCATTATTGACTTCTGAATGGAAGATAAAGAAACAACATCTTTTTTAAAAAATTCAAATTAAAATGAAACATGCATTGTATTAAAATGAAAATTCAGGCAAATAAAGTTAAGTTTCCCTTCTGTAATTATTATCCAAAGAAATGAGCCATCACTATCTTTCATCTTTATATTTCAAATAACCAATTAAATCACTATTTTCATAGGCATCTCCCACACAATAGACATATTGGAAGATATATGCTATTTCATAAATCCATGTCCACATGATGGGCAATGAAATCATTTACTGGCTATAGGATTTGCTTAATCCTTTTTAGGAGATAAGAGTTGCTAACATACATCAGCAGAAATGTGCTAGTTTAAACCTTAACACCCAGCTGTACCATACACCATTACAAAGCATCATTGAAAATTGAGCTGTAGAAAGCACTGTAGTGCAACTGAGCTATAAAAACTAGTTTTTAAGCTATACAACACAGCACCTATGTTTCAGAATCTTTATTTTCTTTATTTTGATATATATTTTAACATACAGGATGAATCTGCAAGGTATTTGACCACAAACATAACTTGCCCATTGTGTCTTGCATGCCCAGTATGAAATTTACCTGCTATATAAACAAGCATCTTCTAGCTGTGCTTCTTTTAGATACATTTAATACTCTGTATTACAATCTTTAAACAAAATACCTCTCCTTCTATGACATACAGCTCAAGGTATTTAGAGCTATTAACCTAAGGCAGTGGTGTTCAACCTTTGGCTTGCAAAATCATCACATCTGGCCCATGGCACTCCCCACAGGTCAAGACATTTGGCAGCAGATGAGTAGTAGCCATTAATATGGCCACACACACCCTGCCAAAGTATCAACCACCAAATTGCATGCGCCCTGTCAGAACCAGGCCATACCCCCTCCCCAAAAATGAAGCCCCTTCCTTTCTATGGGGCTGGGCTCAGGACAAGCTGCCCCCTGTTGTGTGACCAGATGGGCTAGGGACAGAAATTACACATAAACTGGTTTAAGTGATCAGAAACTGGTTTAAACTTGCAACAGAACAGATGTTCAGTGCACATAAACCAGTTTCAAAATGGCTGAAACCAGGTTGAGATAAACCTGGTGGAATGTAATATCAGACATAACTGATTTGGGTCAAACTGGTTCACGCAATGTCTGTTTAAAACAAATCAAAGTACTCCAAGCAGTCTGGCATGCTTTCTGGCTGGGCAGGACCCTCCACTTCACAACAGGGCTGGTCCCTCCCCTCTGCTGCCTTGCTGGAGCTCGGCAGTCTCTGCAGGCATCTGACTGGCATCTGCTCCCCCTTCCCCACTCTCTGCTAAGCAGGCATTCCCCCATCCCTCAGCATTACCTAGCAGACCACACATTGGCTATAGTCTGTATTGTGGGAGCTTAATGTCCTTCCTTGGAAAAGCTGTTTAAGAGCTGTTTGCTTCCCCCTTCCCCTCACCACTCCCAGCTATGGAGGAATTCCCCACTCACCTCTGCATTGCAGAGAAGTTATCTGTGTATTAGCTACCAGACCACATGCTGGGTCCATGCTGAATCAACAGACAAAATCAACAGGTAGCTGGTAATATCCCTCTATTTTCTTAACGGGGCAATAAACACTGAGATAGGGGTGACACTTATCAGCCCCCCCACCCTCAACTTGCTTGCCTGTCCATTTGCTGCAGACAACATACAGAAGCAGGGAGGGAGACAGAAACTCTCCATGCATGCACTATGCATACCCACTTTGCCTCAGCTCTAGCTGTGGGCTGGCAACACTCCTGTCCCTTGAGCAGTGAGCTGGAAAACACCGGGGAGTTTACACCCCTCCCTAATCAAAGCCTCCTGCTGGGACCTGGCCACACCCTCCTCAACTCAGCTCTGCAAGGGAAGGGAGGGCTGCTCTAGTGCCCCCTGGCTTCAAGCCTGAGCCACTGCAGGCATGCTCCTGCATTTCCTCAGTCCAGAGGGATTTTCTGTGTGGTTGGAGCCCAGTTTAGCCCAGCCAGGTTAGACTAACCTGCAAAGGTTGAATTAATTCAGGCTCAGGCTTTTTGGATGTCTGTCCATAGCCATGGTGGCCACCTGCCAGTCTTGGGCCCCACCTCCATCCAATTGCTGGGAAAAGCTGGAGCTGTGCCAGGCAGCAGCATGGGGCTGGGAGCAGAGCTGCCGTGAAATTTGGGGTGGTTGTAGCTTCTTCCCAGTGCTGCTGGCGCCTGCTCCGAGCCCAACCCCCAGTGAGAAGAGCCCCACAGCACTAGCACCAGCAGCCACCCCCCACCTCTCACCTGCAGCCCACCCCACACCATGTAGATCCAGGAGCACACTCACCCCACCTCCACCCTCCCAGGTTGCAAGCATCTGGAAGAACTGTACCCACCCCACAAGCCGTGCCTCCATACTGCGCCTCCATCCCATGCCTCGTAGGCAGCGCCTGCCCCTGCCCTCTCCCTCACCGAAGGGGGTGCTGATCTGCCCCCCAATGCCCCTTCACTCTCCCCTCCCCTTCCAACTTCCCAGCTAGAGGCAGCTCTCCATACTGCCTCTACTTTATGCTGTGCTGCGGCTATGCGCAGCACGGACATTTATTGGCCAAATTTATCAACCCCATCAGGCCAATATCTGATATGGACAATTTTCTTCATAATAGGTACTGATCTGAGACTGATGTATTGGTGCACCTTTATTAGAAACCTATTTTAAAAAATAACTAAGCATACTAAAGTAAATGCAAAATCTAGTGCATTTATTTTTGTAATAACCTTGCAAAAAAGTATTGCAATATTTGTTATGACTCAGATATTTCAGTTCAGCTAAAGAAAGATGGTAACTGAATGAGCCCTATCTCTTGTTAGAGGTACCGTCTTCTATTCTTTATGGATCTTTAGGGTTAGGAAGTTTTTGCCAAAACTAAATGGCTAGTACATCAGGTTTGTGGTGGACCAGTCATTCAGAAAGTTGCACAGAAATGGAAGCACAGGAATTTCTTGTAGAT
The DNA here is from genome assembly GCA_030014935.1 of Caiman crocodilus. Classification (NCBI taxonomy): domain Eukaryota; kingdom Metazoa; phylum Chordata; order Crocodylia; family Alligatoridae; genus Caiman; species Caiman crocodilus. The sequence goes on from JAGPOW010000261.1 coordinate 240,062,910, forward strand.
CTTTCTCATAAGGTATCAGAACTTCTCACCCTCAAGAACATCCAATAACATGGTCAGAAAAGCTCACCTTAAAATATGATCTTCAGAATGAAGGATCAACTGCACAAGTTTCCCTATACCTCTGTTTATTATGCATTGGTTCATTTATACCCAAAACATTTCCAGTATGGGCCTTGTAGCATATCAAATTTATCTCAGCTTTCCCGTGAGTTACACTGATGGAACAGAATTCCCAAAAGATACTGTACTTTATCAGCTGCCACACTAATAAAAAGTATTAGTTACTATGTAGCTATAAGCTAAAGACATCTTTAACTACATTATCCTAAATATATAAACCAAAAATGAAAATGTTGATCATACAGACAATAAAAAATTAGAACTTTGCATTATGGGAGTATATGGATGGTATTAACAAGAGCCAGGCTCCACTGCTTTTAGTTCACCCATTTAGCTAATGGAAGTCCTTATATCTTGAGGGGTTTGAGGCAGGAGACAGCGGAGCAATTTAAAAGTTATTGTATTAAAGAAATAAATCACCACCATAATATATCTGTATGTTACAGTGCAGTATTAAAAATCAATTAAATCACTAGCTCATTCATCACGTTATTCTTGAACATTTTAATAGTGTGAAAGTCAACCAAGTTTGAGTTACTCCACTTGACTTTTTGAATCACTGATTCACCACAAACTTGACATACTAGCAACGGAAGTTTTGTTTTTAAAAGAAATATTTTTAAGAATTTAAATTGTTTTTACTTAGCATTGTTTCAATATTGAATTTCACAGCACAAGAACAGTAATAATACAAGCAACATTTAAAAGTGTTCATATGATACTCTGAGTTAGTGCTTAGGTGACCTGGCCAAGAACGTAACCCAGTTCCATGCCTCCCTTCATCACTCCACTGAATGTGTTCTTGATAAATTTTCCCTTTTAAAGTCAAAATCTGCTAAGTTCTAGAAATGTACTTGGGACAAGGTAAGGGAAGGACAGGGGAAGGAAGAAATCTTGCAAGGTGGTCTGCCTGTGTTCAAATGACAATGTAAGAATGAGGACTGCAAGACAACTCCAACTTACCTTACAATGCAGAGAGTTCATAATCATATCTACAAAAAAGACTGTCCGGGGGAGGTAATTTTAACACTTATCCCTGCCTTATTTTATGAGCTAATAGCATACACCTCATAAGAGAGAGATTTTAAAATTTAAAATTTGTTGAAGCTGTAGCGTTACACCAAACTGATGGTGTCAGAGAAGCTACGCATGCATTGCTTTCACTGCATGGTAGACTGATGTAAGTGCAAAGAGAACAGCTCAAGAGTACATGTCCAGGCCAAATGAACATTCCTGAAATATGAGATTCTTCTGGACATGTTCTTCTCTAATCTCATGCTCACTGAAGAGAATCAAGAGAGAAATTCCCTACAAGTAGCTGAAGCACTCAACCTAAAAATATAAGTCATGCCATAGGATATTCATAACATATCACTCTAACAACTCTGGACGGGTACTGAAGATGATTGTCAGTAATTTGAGCAAGAGCGTCTTAATAGTTATTACTCTTTCATGCAACATTACCTGTAGTTTGATATCCAGGTTATCATGTTGATCTATACTCCAAATATACAAAGCATGACAAACTATATATAACATGCTGAATACATGAATAAATTGATAAATTACAAACTCATTCCCATTTCTCTACTCTCTTCCCACAATGCCTGGGACTCCCATTAATAGCAACAGGATTTCTTCTGGCCTTGCCTTGCTACTGTCATGGCCAGGTTTCCTTACTGGTGTCAAGGTAAAAAGATAAGCCAGTAAAAGTGTGGGATCTGCAAATTATTTTTTCTCCTCATTAAGCACCCAATAAAATCTGTCACTAGCAACAGAGCTTACTAAATAAATCTGTAAGTCATCACCTTGGTTGAAAGAGTGGTTCACCTAAATGAAGTAATTTTATTCATAGACAGGATCCTCACTTTTAAAGAAACTGTAGTATATATGGCAAAGTGACACCAGGAAGTAAAGAAAGCAAGGCTCCCCAGCTAATTTTTCATGTTCTAGTTTCAAGATCTATCAACAGTGTGCATTTAAAATTTATATATAAAACAACACAAGGTTTGGAAAGATTACATTTCATTTTATAACCCTTTCTGAAAACAAGAAAAAAAAACTAAGTTTCTGACAAAAACACAAACCAAAATAAATTGAGTAATACAGTAAACAGCAGTTACTTCCTTCTTAATCACCTATTTCTAAATACATCTCTAGTTTAACTAGCTGAAAAAAAAGAAGAACATGGGAACCATTCTTCAGTGTCTTAAGGCAGACAAATAACTACTATTTATTCTCTTTATGCAAAGACAGGAAACAACCCTCAACCACAATTATTTTATACATCCCTTTCACTATAGACCAATTGCAGTTTTCTCTTCCACTTTGCAAAGCTCTTGGACTTAATTATACCTCCCATGAAAAATGATCTCAAAAGTCAGATTTACAAGTCCTCTCTTACTCTTTTCTTCCATTCACTATAGATGGCAAGTAAGATAAGAGTAACCAAAGAGGCTCATCTATACTTTGCAATTAGAAGATAACCACCAACTACTGCCTCAGACAAATTTGATTTAGATTCACTGCAAAGGGAGGCAAAACAGCTTGTACAGTTAGTAAAAAAATGACCATATTATTTTGATAAAATCAAAAAAGACTGCTGGGGGGGGGGATGGAATCTCATTTTATCCTTAAAGCAATTCCCATCATATTAATACCAGTACATTTTCGACCCCATTTTAAACCAAATCAGGTACATATTTTTTATTCAATCTATTCTGGCACCTGTGATAACAGTTGAATGCTGACTTTTCCATTTATCTGGGTATTTATATCATAAATAAAAATAAATTCTCATCACCATGAAATCTGAACTCTCTACAAATTATAAACTGAGCATATTAAAGAAACTCTTTCTCTGGAAGTTCTCTAACAAAGTATTTTCTCTTAACTAGATATGTGTGATATAAATAATAAAGATACACACTGTTTTGCTCAGTAGGCAGAGATTTGATTCATAATCTAATTAATTCCTAACCAAATTTGCTACATCATCAATTCTAAGCATGTGCTGAAGAGTATTTAACAAGATTTGCTTTACTGCATATGACACCTTATGATGAATTTAATAAGTCACATAATATTCTGGGTAACTACAATCTGGTCTTCCCACTGCGTCAAGGCAAGGAATCAATGAAGTTTGACTGACAAAACTTAGACCTCTATTGCAGCCTGCTTCTTTTAGTTTCTACTCAGACATTATCATTTCCCACAGCAACAACATTGATTTTGTTTTACTGCAATAAAATTTTACATTTCTGTCAGTGCCACAGGTTCTCTACTGACAATGATCATATCGGCCTGTTGTGCCTACTATACCTGGGCATTGCATAGAAAAGTAAGTCCAGAGTTGCATATTTGCACCTTAAGAGAGTATTCTGGAGGTGATGAATGGAAAGAAATATAATATTTCAAATTAGAAAATAAAGGGGAAAAACCATAGTCCCGTCATCTATAAAGACGTTTGCTTGGTCATCTTTACAGTGTTTAGTGTAACTATGGGACCTCGCCATACAAGCCGCAGATGCAGGAACTTTTTCCCCTTTAAAACACACCGACCACACAGAGCCCCTAAAACCATGGTCCATTCAACAAACAAAGTATTATGAAATATGGCTCAGGATATGGAAAAAAAGGGATATTAACAGACACAACATTTTCATCAGAAATGCTGGACTTGACACTGACATTCCACATGCTTTTTTTAATATGGGGATAACACCACTACAGGATCAAATAATATAGTATTTAAATACATCTGTAGGTTTAAAGAATCAAAGGAAAAGCAGTAAATAGCAGCACACTTTACGAACTGAATGAGCTGCGGAGAACACTATATAGATTAAATTAGGTTCCTAAAATAGCCCTTAATGTACTATTGAATATACATTATGCATACAAATTAAGAAACCTATTATAGCCTTTACCAGATGCATAATTCCTGTTTATGATACACAATGTTGTATACCATTTGTAATCACCAATTTAGATTATAAAAACCCTCAAGCAGTGGAACCAATAAATCACAGAATAGCTTAGAGCTATTAGAAAACATTAATTCTATTCCCAAAGCTAAATTACATTTCACAATTTCTGTCAATGGGTTTGAATGGAACCTTGAGATGATTAATGTTTTATCAGAGATTGCACAGACAGTGAACAGAGTCTGCCATTTAGAATTTAATGCTGCTGCTGGGTAGTGACCAAGTAAAAAGTTGATAGAGTTATCATTGGGGTACCAGCACTATTACACATTGAACTAACAGACTGAGACAGTTAAACATGTATTTCTAATTAATTCTGCTAGCCAGCTGTGATTGGCAGTTAATACTGAGTAATGCTGTCACTGCCCACTTGCAAAGAAACCTCAAGAGTCTCAGTGTTATGGAGTGACTCAGATTTAGGACCAGATCCTCTTCCACTGATTAGGAATCTAAGTGTGATTGATTCTCTTCTACCTCACTCCAGTCCCTTTAAATGAAAAAAATAAGTTAATGCAAAAAAGTCGGGTGGGTCCTCCTTTTGCTCACCAGTTTTTGAGACAAGCCTTGAGGCAAAGATAACAGCATGTTTACAAAATAAGGTATTTTAAATTTTTTTCAAAGATTTAAACAGGGTGGAACAGGATAACAATTCAGCACCTAACAGGTGAAAACGGATCTGTCCCCCTTGTCTTCCTCTCTTCAGTTGACAATGGCTTTCTAAGTATATGCCTCTGATTGGTTCACAGAACAGCAGTCAATTTGCTTTGCAATCCCAAAATGCTCTCCATTACAAAGTATGTTAACAGTTGCTCAAAAACAAAACAAACCTAAAACAGGATATTAAATCAGGTTTTCATTAACTTTTTGTAAAAGGTAGTTTGAGACTATTAAGCTTACTAGCTTGGCATCCACATCACAAAAATATTGTCTGCTTGATATCTGTACCAAAATATAAATGTTTTATTTTTTCCACGTTTAATACAAAGACTTTCCCACACACTAAACTAAATGGTCTCTGTGTAGTTACTGACTTAGACTACATCAAATAACAAGTTATTTTTACTTGTACTGTATTTTCATTAAAATGTCTATTAACTTTTTTGCCCCTCAGTGGGATTACAGATTAAATCTTGCCACTTCTCTAAATCAAAAAAAGTGATTTGTTCTTGACAAAGGGATTTCACACATATAGTACAAAAAGACCTTGTTGGAAAGAAGAAAAAAAAAAATCAGCTAGAGATGTTATCAAAAAAAAAGTATTGTCCCTTAAACCAGCTAAAGATGACTCAGTCCCTCTCCCCTTAAAATCAGCGGTCCAAAATGTGAGTTTGCATTTTATGGGGATAGAAGTTAACTCCAACCACAGCTGATTTAACCAGACTAATAGTAAGGGTGAATAACCAGTGGAGCAAATTCCCAGAAAAAATTATATGCTGTGCATAGGTGTCTTCCAAACAAGCATGGATACCTTCTTAGCTATTGTCCTACCAGCTCACAGACTCCCTCAGCTTGTCCCAACTGAGCCCTAAATTAATTTTCCAAGTTTGGGAACATCTAGTCTCTTTACCAGTTGAGAAGCAGGGGCCAGAAAATGACCATCTTTCTAAGGATTTCCTGCACTCCTCCCTGTTCTAAGGCACATCCTTTTATACATTTCTCATCTCTCCTTAGTTTTGGGGGAGAAAGATACATTCACAATGTGTTGAATCCTACAATATAGACTGTCATAAAAATGCTAAAACTGAACACAGTTTAACAAAAGCTACAAGTGGATACTAAACATCATAGGAGCAAATTTAATTTGGGAGAATATCCACTCCTGACACACAGAGAACCCCCAAAGGCAACTTGGCTTTGGGGTGAATCACTGAAGATCACCATCTTCAAGGATCAGGCAAAAATGCCTAGAAACCTAAGATTTATATAGGTTGAGATTTTTCACAAAGATGATCCCTATATGGATATTAGCTTGCACTCATTTCTGTGCCTAAGACCACAAACAAGCACACATTTATGCAACCTGCAGAAAACTTTCCGTAAGACTGGGAGTGTACAGGCATTCAGCCTGCAGCCATGCCCTCTCCCCTACTTCTTTCTCCCCCTCCACCAGACCAGAATTATCCTTCTCTGGGAAAGTGTAGGGAGCAGTGGCAACCCCACTCCTACGCAGGGAGCAGCCTCCACTACTCCACCCCTGATCTCCAGGGCCAGAATGGAGGGAGCCGCTGGCAAAGCCCCAAGCTCATTCCCTGATCAGGGTAGTGACCAGTTTGGGGAAGAGGCAGGGAGCAGCACCAGCAGCAACCTCCTCTGCTGCAACACTGAGCAAAGGAAAGGAGCAGCAGGCAGCCTGCCCCTCACCCATTCAGCAGGGACCCCAGGCTGGGAAGCAGGCAAGGTCCAAGCAGCAGCAGTCTGGAAGGAGAGTGGACCAGCCTTTTAAGCTCCCAGCCATTCCCCAGTCTGGGAAGCAGGCAGACAGCTTGGCCCTGCAACTCCTCTCCCTTCCTGGAGCAGACCACAAAGGAAGCATACGAGAACACTATATCTGGAAGGTCTTTCTCCAGGAAGGGTCATTCCCCAAGGAGAAGCTGACTGAGCTCCCAGTTTCTACTAGCTTTACCACAGAACCACGTGCTCCAAACAGAATTTGGAAACAGTATCAGGAAATGATAACATTGACTCCCCTCTCATCTTTTCCTTGCTTTTTGCTTCCTTTGCAACTATCCGTTTTCCTTTCACATCCAGCTGCACACTCAAGGACTGCCCCAACTGCCCTTGTTTCAGGCACTCTATTGTTTTATGTCCGTAGTCGAGGAAGGAGAGGACTGAGTCATTGCTCCATAGACCTAAACTAGCATTTCCAGTAGCCTTGTCCACACCTAATCCCCCACTCTATTGTAAATAGCTCCTAGCTTGCAGTCTAAATAAATATTTGAACAATAGAGTTGCTAATAAAACTCGACCTTCTCCAATTTGATTCGGCATGTTGTTGCCAGGAAACTCAAGCTCAAATTGTTCAAATTTAATCTAAATAGCAACAAACTGCTATAAAGCACTTTTACTTCAAGAAACATTATTTTGCACTCTCAATATGTAATTCTGTGGGTGTGAGCTCTTCTGAGACCTCCAAGATTAGTACTATGTTTAAAGACTTATTTTTTGCTTGCAGTCCTCTGAACTAGAGCTTCCCATACTTAGGGTTCCTTCCTTAACGTACTTTCCTCCCTGTACCAGGGATAGCTTATAATCTTCAAGGCCTCAGAACTTGAGCACCACCTGGCAAAAAATAAATGTACTACTTCTGTTTAGGCTGATATATTTCCCATGCAACTTGCATCAACAAGGCTGCTTAAACACATGGGTGCACCAATAAAGATTTTTTGAGCTGATACTGATGGCTCATTATTAACCAGCCATATTGGCCGATACCAGCCTGATTGCCAATATGCAGTCCGGCTGCTTGGAAAGTAACAACAGGCTGGTAAGTCCATAGCAGAGAAAACAAGACTAAGGCAGGGGCAGATCGAGGCCCCCACAGTGAGGGACAGAGTGGGGCTAGGGCAAGGCAGACTGCCCAGCTGGGGCAGGGAAAGAGGCAAAAGCCGCAGGCAGCTCATTGGGGGAAGAGAGGTGCAGGGTGGCAACCCCCACTGCTACGCACACCCCCGGAGAAGGCATGGGAGGCATGTGCCCCCTGGATTTCCGCATGGAACGAGGGTGGGCTGCCTGCTGTGGGTTGCTCTGGCCTCTTCCCAGCAATGGGATTAAGGTGGGTTGCAGCAGCACTGGGAGGGGGGGGGCTATAGGATGGGCTACAGCCAAAATTCACTTTAGCCCCCACCCATAGCCCCTGCTCCTAGCACCGCTGGCATCTGCCCTGCCTTGAACATGGCCATGGCCCCGCCCTCACAGGGAAAAGGTTTGCACAGCCCTGGGCCCCAGCCTGCAGCGGGCAGTCCACCCTCGCCCTGCACACAAATCCAGGGGGTACATGCCCCCCCATGCCTGCCCAGGGGTATGTGCAGCAGTGGGAGTTCCACACCTCCCAGGTGAGCCACTCACAGCTCCACCCCATGGCCTGCCCCCACCCCAGCTGGACAGTGCCTGCCCCTGCCCCACTCCCTCCCCCATCATGAGGGCATCAATCTGTCCCCCCACAACTTTTCCATCACCCACAACCCTTCTCCCCCACACACTTACATGCCAGAAGCTGCTCTCCAAGCTGCTCAGCTGTATTCCTGGCCGCATGCATGATGTGGCTACACACATCAGTGACATTATTGGCCACATCAGTCAAAAAAGAAAAGCCCCTTGCTGATAATGTCTATTTTCTTTTTATCAATGCCAATACTATGCAGACTGGTGTATTGGTGCCCCTCTCCTTACAGATGTGGGGGAACAAAAAAGAAGAAAAAACCAGCACTTTCTTTTCAAGTTGCCATGCCCCCATACCAAGCACAGCACATACCCAGAAGAGACATGGCATCAGTTTGACCTCGCTCACCCAATGTCTGTATAGATCAAGTGCTTCAGCAGGGCATTTGCACTTTTATCTAATAGCCAATTCAATCAGCTATTAGATAAAAGAACTGAAAAACTCCTCTGAAGTGTGCAATAAATACAGACGTTGGGCAAGCCAGATCAAATTGCCATGATGCCTCTTCTGGTAAAGCACTGTATTTTGGAGGCTTTTTCCCCCTCGTCTGTCAGCAGCCTAAAATTTTAGTGAAGGCCTCTTAAAGATGTTTACCAATAATTTTATCTGCAAGACCGTTCAGGGGTTTAAAGCTCAGAATCTGTTTCTTTGGAAGTTTATTTTATTCTTTTCTTTAGCTGTAGAGTAGGACGTGATGCTGGTCCTGTGGACTAAACTGAAAGCAGGTCACACACCAATGTACAGTTTAGTAAACATGACACAATAGTGTTATTACCTTTGCCTGCTCGGTGCATGTCTCCTGCTGACACAACAAAAGCCACTGATTTTTCTATCAGCCACACCACAGCAGCACATCCACTACTTCAGTCTCCCATCACATTCACTCAGAAGTTAGTTTTAAATCTTATACAGTGTGTTTTGTAACTTATAAACCTATAAAATGCTTGTAAATTTGAACTATAAATGTTAGCCAAATTAGTGCCAGATTATCTCTAAAAAGAATGTCATATCCTAATTAATAGAAATCAATTCTCTCTTTTTAAGTTATTTACATTATATATTCTATAATATAAATCATATTTATTCATACTACAACACAGTAAAAAGACATAATTCAAAGGGCATCAATGCCTTTTCATTATAATATGACAGGAAATTTCATTACATTCTTCCTTTAGCTCTGTAACTAAAAGTTCTTATATAAGCATAAGTAGTCCTCCTTTCAAACAACTAAATTACATTTGATGCTCCAAACCTTTTGGTCTACATGACCTATCTACTAATTGTTTAATAGTCAAACAAAGCAATTCCAAGAAGAAAAAATGTTCCTTCAGTTTCTGGAAACAAATTTAAAATCCTGATCCTGACTATTTTACAGGATTTTACAAGAAAATATATGGTTTTAAGGAACAACTGTGGACAACATATTAAACAGCTCAAACACATGCACAATATTATGCAGGAAGTCCATTCAAGTTTTTGAAGTTTTAAAACATTGAGGAGGTCATAATCCATTATGCTTGTCTTCAAAGAGATGTTGGAAGGATGGATCTTTGGGGATATCCATAGTGAAATATCAGTAAATAGCAAATGTGTTCCTACTGAAAAGAGATTTTAGCCTATATAACTTGTGGTTGGAAGTGTATACATAGTGAAATGTAATAGATGGTGGGCATATATAGCCATCATATATTTAACAGATATGCACATACTTAAATAGAAGGAAATCTTAACTTCCAGACATTATGAAACATGACATTACGTTATGCAAACAAACAGTAGTTTCTTTTCATCTGCAACCAAACAGGATGCTTCCTTATAGAATATAAGGAATATATATATTCTATAAGGAAGCATCCTGTTCGGTTGCAAATGACTATATATGTGATGTTTTATTATAATTGTGGAAAAAATACAGATTTAGGGTTTAATTCAAGAATTAGTGGGGATTTTATCCAAGAATTTGTGATTTTTAAACACAGAAAACCAGAATCCCTGCTCAAGTCATGTGCCCCTGCCCCCAACCCATTTTCATTGCCCTCCACTGGACTCTAACTTGTCCACATCCTTTTTATAGTGGGGGTCCCAAATATGGACACAGTACTCCAGATGTGGCTGCACCAGTGTAGAATAGAGCAGAATTACTTCTCTCCATCAGCTGGCAACCCTCCTACTAATGAAGATCAGTATGCTGTTAGCCTTCTTGGCAACAAGGGCACACTGCTGACTTGTATCCATTTTATAGCCCACTATAACCTCTTCTGCAGAGGTCAGTTCCCAGACTGCAGTGGTGCATGAGATTCTTCCATCCTAAGTGCAGGACTCTGCACTTTTCCTTGTTGAACCTCTTGAGATTTCTTTCTGCCCAATCCCTCTGAATCCTAGCCTTCCACTCCAGTGTATCTACTACAACCCCAGCTTGGTGTCATCCGCAAACTTGCTGAGGGTGCAAGCCATCCCATCTTTCAGATCACTAATGAAGATATTGAACAAACCTAGAGCCAGGGACCAGCCACTAGGACACCCCACTTGACAGTCACTGCCAGCTATATGTTGAGCCATTGATTGCTACCCATCGAGCCCAACAATCCAACCAGAGTTCTATCCGCCTTACAGTCTATTCATCCAACCCATACTTCCCCAGTTTGCTTGCAAGAATCTGTGGGAGATAGTATCAAAAGTCTTGCTAATGTCAAGGTTTATCACGTTCACAGCTTTCTCTGCATCCCTGGAGCCAGTTATCTCATCATAGAAGGCAATCAGGTTGGTCAGTCATGACTTCCCCTGGGTGTATCCATGCCAACTGTTCCTAATCACCTTCTCCCCCAAGTGCTCAGAAATGGATTCTTTGAGAACCTGCTCCATGATTTTCCCAGGGACTGACGTGAGGCTGACTGGTCTGTAGTTCCCTAGATCCTCCTTCTTCCCTTTCTTCAAGATGGGCTCTACATTTGCCCTTTTCCAATCATCTAGGACCTCCTTCGATCACTGTGAGTTTTCCAAATAATGGCCGGAATCTCTGCAATCTCAGTCAACTCCCTCAGAACTCTTGGATGCACTATCTGGCCCCATGGACTTCAGAGATTTTGTAGACATTAGGGGCTGGAAGGGACCACAAGAGATCATCAGGCTCCCTGCCATAGGTGGGAAGAGAGCTGGGATCAAGTGACCCCAGCAACAAATATATCCACCTATTTTTTTAAGGAGTCCAGCTTGCACCACCTCTGGGGGGGGGAGTTTGTTCCAGACCCTGGACACACACACCACAAAGAACTTTTTTCTTATATCCAGTGTAAATCGGCCTTCCTGTAGTTTATGACCATTAGACCTTGTTATCCCTTGTGGAGCTCTGTTTAACAACTGTTCTCCCAGGTCCTGATGCACCCCTCTTATGAAGTTATAGACTGCCACCAAGTTCTCCCAAGCCCTCTCTTCTCCAGACAGAAGAGTCCCAAGTCCCTCAGCCTCTCCTCGTACAGCCTTCCCTCCAGGCCTTGGATCATACAAGTGGCTCTCCTCTGGACTCTCAAGCTTCTCCCATCCTTCCTGAAATGGGGGTGCCCAATACTGGATGCAGTCTCACCAGGGCCAAGTAAAGCAGGAGAATGACATCCCTGGTTTTGCTTGAGATGCATCAGTGGATGCATGCCAGAGTTTGGTCAGCTTTGCCAGCCACAGCATCACATTTGTGGCTCATATTCATCTTATAGTCAATCAAGACTCCCAAGTTCCTTTTGGTCATAGTGCTACTAAGCGTAGCACTGCTGAGCCTGTAAGTATGCTGTGGGTTCTTTCTACCGAGATGCAGCATCTTACACTTCTCTGCATTGAAGGCCATCAGGTTTTGGTTGGCCCACCTTGACAGTGTGTGTCCAAGTTGGCCTGTATCCCCAGTCTGTCCTGTGGTGTGACTGCCCTCCCACACAATTTGGTATAGTCTGTGAACTTGGCCAGTTCACATCCAACTCCCGAATCCAGATCATTGATGAAGATGTTAAAGAGTACCAGCCCAAGTACCAAGCCATGAGGGACTCCATTGGTTACTCTGCGCCACGTTGATTTGCTCCCTTCAACTAGTACTCTTTGGATCTGACCCCATAGCCAGTTACCTAGCCATTAGACTGTATGATGATCGAGGCCACAGTTCCCCAGCTTAACCATGAGGAATTCATGGGGAACTAGGTCAAAGGCCTTGTTGAAGTCCAGATGTATGATGTCCATGTTATCTCCCTTGTCCAGGGCACATTTTACCTGGTCATAGGAGATCAGGTTTGTTATGCATGACCTATCAATCACAAAGTCATGTTCGCTGGCATTCAGAAGCTTGCCTTCCATCACTCTGGTGTTGATGGATCCCTTGACAATTTTTTTGAGGCTTTTTCCAGAGACGGACATCAGACTGGTTGATCTATACTTCCCCTGGTCATCCCTTCTCCCTTTCTTGTAGATAGGGACCATGTTAGCTCTTTTCCCATCATCTGTACATGACCAGTTTCTAAATAATCCCCAACCTGTTCTTTCACCACTGAGGGCTGCTCACCCTCTCTCCCAAACTGTGCTCTCCAGTGCAGTAGTCTGGGCTGACCATGCCTGTGAAGCTAAAAAAAGGCATTGAGTACTTCAGCCTTTTCCTCATCATCAGAACCCCACCCCATTCAAGGGACCCACACTTTCCCTGACCAGATTCCTCTTGTTACTGACATACTTGTAGAAACACTTCTCATTACCCTTCATGTCCCTTGCTAGCTGCAACTCTAGTTACAAATCTGGCCTTCCTGATTTCATCCCTACATGCCCAAGCAATATTTTTATATTCCTCCCAAGTTGTTTGTCCAAACTTCCACTTTTTGTAAGCTTCCTTTCTGTGCTTAAACGTACTGAAGAGTTCTCTGCTAAGACAAACTGGTTGCTTGCCACATTTGCTATTCTTTCTGCACATCAGGATGGTTTGTTCCTGCACCCTCAATAAAGCTTCTTTAAAATACAACCAGGTCTTCTGGATTCCTTTCCCTCTCAGACTGGCCTCCCAGGGGATACTGCCCATCAGTTCCCTGAGAGAGTCAAAGTCTGCTTTTCTCAAGTCCAAGGTCAATACTCTGCCGTTCTCTTCCTTTCCTTTTGTCAGGATCCTAAACTCAAATGTCTCAGGTTTCCACAAAACACACATTTCTTATCCCATGCTACACCTTGCCCACAGCAAGCAGCCATTTAAACTATCCCAGAAACGCTAGCATAAGTTTCTCATGACCTATGACAGCTTGATAAGCTGTCCCATTCCTCAAAATGAGGAAGTGGCATGGGAAAAGCAATTACTAGGTTACTTTACTACTATTCATACCTCCATATTTCAGAATGAAAGTTCCAGTTTGTGAAAAAGAAGAGGTACTTCAAAGTTAATCACAAAGTAAAAGATCTCAGCCATTCTGACAGTTAAAGTAAAGCCTCTACCATGTGTCAAGAGAAAAGGATACCTTTGCAATTCAGGCAAGCCTGGTCTTCCTGCAGTTAAATATGGTATTATTTCTGGCAAAATTATAAAGAAAAAAAACATGCATCTTGCATGCCCTATACAGTGTATGCACATGTCTACGTATTTGTATTGACTGTGGCAGTACCAGTCTCATAGAAAATTACATCAGCCGTTTCAATTTAATTATTTCATTTTTAAAAATCTTGATGTTTCGTATTTTCATAATAGATGTTATTTTGTTAAACAAGAACAGTACTTGCTGGATGGGACTGGGCTTGCATTTCATTGCCTGCCCTAAAATAGTGCAATAAGATTTTCTATGAAAGTATTATTGATGTCTTAACAAGGACAAATTCATATTTTTATAGTAGGAGTGCACCAATAGACATTTGAGGGGCCGATATCAATAGCCAATTTTTAAGGCGGCATACCAGCTGATACCAATTGATTTCTGATACAGCTGAATCCAACCGGTAATTCGGTTGTAGTGAAAGGCAAGGGAAGGGGCATGGTGGGGGGGGCAGATCAATCACACACACCCCCCATGGTGAGAGAGGGAGTGGGGCTGGGCCTTGGGTGGGCACTGCCCAGCTGAGGCAGGAAAGGCACAGGACAGAGCCACAGCTCATTTGGGAGGCTTCGGGGGAGGGGAGGGAGGGGAAGAGGGACAGCTCCCATTTGGTGGCTCCCACCACTGGCATTGCTTCTGCTGCAGCCATTGTTTGGGAGCTAGTTTGAGGGATGGTAAATCAGTGATCAATCTGGCAAATTGTTAGCTCCTAGCATAGCTTGAGTGATGCAGACACCTTTGCAATCGTGGGCACAAACAATGACGTAGTAAATCAGGTGCCAATGGTTAGATGGCATGCACTGCCATGAAGTCTTCTGCCCATTTTTGTGGCAGAATAGGGTGTTGGTGATTGAGTCCATGTTCCACACATTTGGTCAAGAGGAAGCTGCCACTGCAGTTAACTTTTCCTGCTCCTTCCTTTCCAATGGTTCTGTTCTAGAGGTTTGAGTCCCTTCCAGCTCTGGCGTTAATATTGCCAAGAATAAGTCCGTCTTCCTTTGGAAAATCAGAAAGGACTCGGCCAAGGTTGGTGTAGAAGTCCTTCTTTGTTTTATCAGTGGCATCAAGAGTCGCAGCATTTTGTAAGCACTAATAAAGAGCCACCAGTTTGAGACAGTGGAGGAAATCCAAGGGTTTCTCCGAATGGGAGAAGCAGGGATGAAACCTATCACAGAAACTGGCAGAAATAAGATGAAGACATTGGAAAAGGACAGGGCTTTGCTTGAAGACTTGTTCAAAACCAGATCTGAAATAATTTCTAACTCCCTCCATTTTGCCTATGAGACTGACTTACAGGTTACTTGGAATTCTACATAGTTTCATCAAATCAGACCCAAAAGCTCTTCAAAACAGGAGGACTGAATTCTCAGCTTGCACTTAGCTTCAAACCCATAAAAAAGATAGCATTTCACATGGCTACAAATGATCTAATGTGTAGGTTGCAATTTTAGAGCAGCATTTGAGCTAACACTATATGTATCTGTAATAGTCAAGCTTTAGGTGGTGAAAGCTAAACAACACCCTTAGCTAGAATTTCCTTGCCTTTATCTACTTTCTAGATTCAAGGTAATATGAAAGCATGTGCACATTTAATTTCCTTTGGTTTTAACAAGTATGTACTTTAAAAGAAACTCACATATAGCAAAAACCTACTACATTGTCTGCTCATACCACAGCAGAGCACAGAAGCAGATACAAATCTCAGCCAAGTGTATGAGACAGCTCTATTCCTGATAGGAAAGCTTTTTTCAACACTGATAAAAATCTCACTGCAAGTGTTTGATACACTTTCAACACTAACATAGCTCCCTGCAAGATGATGCAAGGTCAATACACTGACCTTCCAAATAACACTAACAATATCCAATAAAGCCAAGAAACTCTATTAAGTGTAATACTTAAGTAAAATTCACCTGGCTACTTTATTTAGAAATCTTGAGACGCAGCACTGATATAATTCCTGTGGTTGTTGACATTCATGTAAAACTTGAAACAAAGGGTGGGGAAGGGGGGAGAAATTTCATCAAACTAAAATAAAAGCTACTGGCCCAACATAGTTAACACCCGCAAAAAAAAAAAAAAAAAAAAACCTCTCTAAAGTAAACCTCTTTTTCATAAACACTGAAAAACAATTAACTTCCAATAATTTTTCTCTAGGCAGGTAGTACCTATGCCAGTCAAGGATTTGGTACGTAATTTACATTAAAGCAACACAAAAGCTAAAATTTGGTTAAACCTCAATTTTTTTTGTTGAAAGCCATTCAATGCCTAAATAAAAACAAACATTCTCCATACAAACATAAAACTTCCCAAGAAATCTTTCGGTTTGTAGAGCTTGGGAATGACCTGCAGCATGTGGGTTTGTTCACAGACAGACCAAATTCTTTTCCAGATAAAGATGGGAAGATTGGCACCCAAGAACTTGTAGAGGTAACTGAAACACCAAAAATTCACTTGTTGTATGCAATTGTATCCTCCTCTCCAGTGAAAAGGCTGACAGAGTAAGATAACAATCTTTTTTTTTTTTAAACAATGTAAACAATGCTATCTTGTAGGCCATTGTTTTTGTACATTAGGATTATAATCTGTATTCTTTTACTTCTTGATCTATTTATGTAAGTACAGGCATTCCAATCTGTACTCCTTTGCTTCTTGATCTATTTAGCCAAGTACAGACAGTCAAAATGCCCAAGGCTGAACCGATTCAATCTTTGCAGTTTAGTCTAAATTGTGTAGATTTAACTGGTAAGTAAATGAACAGACTTTCACTTTTGATTCTGGAAATCCATCCTCATGCCAGACATGGCCCCGGCCAGAACCCAGGATGCCCAACAGCACACCTCCCAGCTCAGCTGGAGCAGACAACTTGGGCCAAGGCTAGACCAAGGCTGCAAGGGAGTTATTTGTGGAAAGGTGAAAAGCATCCTGAGATGATGGGGGACTAAGTTAACTTGAATCTGGAGGAGGTCTGGGACAGAAGTTAGATTAAACGGGTTTATTGAAGTCAGCAGTTAGGTCTGACACTACATCCATCCAGGTTCATCTTAAAACAGTTTCAGCCATTTTGAAAGCAGTTTATATGCACTGAATTTGTATTGTGTTACAGACCCGAACTGGTTTCCAATCACTTATACTGGTTTATGAGTAATTTCTGTCCCAATCCTTTAAGTTTTAGTGCCTCACAAAGTGGGCACGTGCACACAGCTTACTTACACTTCAATACATCCAAAAATAAAATACACATTTATGGTCTGAAATATGAGCTTTTAACAACATCTGTGCAGTTAGAAAATAAGTGAACTTCCTAATCACTATGGGGAATAAGAGTCTTTTGAAAAGTATTATCTACTGTAAATACATGTTAGTGGTATAACGTTAAAATGATTATATTTTTATTAAATTACAACCCACTCTACATGGCAGTTCACAAAGAATGGATCACAATTAATCTTGATTTGTGAAACCTGTACCATAGTACTGTTCCATGTAATCAGGATGATTACACAACATATGACCTCTATGTTTCTGTTTTGTCTCCATTGTGGATATCAGATCCTTATCTATTTTGTAGCCTGGAAGAAGGTTTAGACAATACGGCAACATGGGAAAAAGCTGATTTGGACATATCTGACTTTGGTGGTGCAAAAAGCCATGGAGGCTGGACAGCCTGGAAAATAAAACTAATCTTTTTCTTTTTTAAATATTATAATAATTCAAGGAAATATTTCAAGAGAAAAATCCTAATTAAAATAAAAACAAAAACAAAGATATTATTACTAAGTAATTGCTGCAAATGGACTAAGCACAACTGAAAAGAACCCACAAAAATCGGTATGGACCCTAAACTGAGCACTGTATAATTAAAACAGAGAGAAACTACTTCAGATGAAGAATCAACTAGATGGTTCTTTATAGCGCACAGCAAGTTTTGTTTAATATTGGATTTAAATTTGATTATGAACTCCTCATGTCAAGAATTCTTGGGGGCATGGATTTAATCTTATTTGCATCTTATGCAATGCACAGCAGGCTGCCAGGAGTTTAATAATAATGGACCCAAATGACCACAGCTACAGGCAGGGCTAAAAAGAAAGAAATCTCTAAGGCAACAGGAACAGAGGGTCTAAATTTTAAGTGCTGAGGAGACTGAATCAGCAGAATCCTGGATGTTAAAAGGGGGAGATTAATCAGATTTGATGCCAGTTCTTAAGATACATGGTATTTATAAACGACTGACTTAAGTAAAGTGCCAGAAAGGCTACACTTCTGAGTCATAATCTTTTGAAGAATCTCAGTGTTCACACGCTCACTTATAGATTGCTAGAATTTAGCAGCTAAAAATCTCCAAAGATTTTATTTCCAACTAAAAGATGCTCCACTTGCCAGTACTACTGTTAATCAGATTCTGCAAATACCATCACCAGAGAGTAATGGAGCATATTCTAGAGCAGGAGTTTTCAACCTTTTTTAATGACTGTACCCCCTAGGACCCCCTTTTTAGTAAGTGTACCCCTGCAGGGGGAGGCAGGGGTGGCAAGCGGTCAGACACTGAGTGGGAGCATAGTGAGCAGCAGTAGCACAGCATCTGTGGCCCTGCTCTCACCCCACTTTGGCCCTGCTCCTGTGAAGTGGCAGCACTCCATCCCTACCCACTCCTGCGTACTCCCTGGGAGTGTTCAAAGCACCTCCAGGGGTATGCATACCCCAGTTGACAACCCCTGCTCTAGAGCAGTGTTTCTCAACCCATGGGTTGTGACCCAAAAGTGGGTCACAACAATATATGAAAGGGTCGTGAACAAACTTTAAAAATGGATCAATGAACTTCAAAAATGGATTATCTGTTAAAGGAGAAAAATGTGGAAAACTATGGCTTTTCCCCTGCAAGCTGGCAGAGTTTGGGGGCCCCCTGCCCCACACATTGGGGGCTGGGGCCTGGAGGCAGTGGGTTGGGAGTGATGGTCAGGACCGGCCATTTTTGTTTACAAATAGGTTTTAATACAAAAAAAAAGGTTGGGAACCACTGTTCTAGAGCTAAAGGCTCAGAACGATTTTTTCTGTAATAGCTAGTCCTCACTGGGGTGGGACCAAACCATCAGAACTTGCTGTGAGCCTTCTTCTCCAGTAAGACCAGTGCTGGTACCCAGGCAGTGGAGAAGTGGGAGACATTTGATTCAAATACACTGGGGAATAATAGTCAAACAACAAGAAATAAAAAGGAGATTGGAACAAAGAAGCTGGCAAGACAGGAAGAGGAACTGTAACAGAAGGGAGACTAGACAGAGGGAACAAGGCTGGGGGAATAAGAGGCTGAGACTGAGTAGATCAGGATGACATGATCCCAAGTGGCTGGGAGTGGGGGATAGTGATCAAACACAGGAGCTGGCAAGCTGGAAAGGGTGGAAAGTAGGAGGAGGAGAGGAAAGAAAAGAGAGAAGACCTAGGTCTGGAAAAATTAGGAAATGTTGAGGGAAAGGCAAGGAGCAAGAGAGGAGTAGGAGAAAAAGATGGAGATGGAATTGAAGAGGGTGTGCAGATGAGGGATGCTGGCATCCAGCAAAGGAGGAAGAAAAAGAAATCAGGCAAGAATCCATGAGAAGGGAAACTGGAACTTGCTGGGCAAAGACACTGAGGACTAAATACAAAGAATAGCAACAGACTGAGCTTCAACCAGCGGGCCTGAATGGAAACTAAGACTGGCAAAATGAAAAGCAGAGGAGATGCTACAGACAAGGAGAATGGGAGAAAACAAGAAAGCAAAAAGGAAAGGAGTTAAGGGTAGTACTAGATCAGCTGTGGTTTGAAAAGAAGGATAAAGTTTGGGAAAAATAATAGGTCAAAAGAAGTTCATGCCCGCTAAAGATCACTACTGCCAGTAAATATCTGCACTGGCAAAGTGAGGGACTCAACCCCCTCAGATGCCAGTCCACACTGAGGATAACACGCTACTATTCCTAGATACTAGCATTAATACAATGCCACATCATGGAATTTCCTTTCTGTCCGTGTCCCCCCTCTCGACTCTCCAATTTGCTTTTTAAATCACTAAGAGTACACAAAAAAGTAACGCACTGGGTTACACCCAACAAGTGCTCATTAACTGAACTCTGGCCATCCTGCACCTTTTCCATTAGGGGTCCTTTAGAAAAAGAATAGCATGTGACCACGTAATTAAAGACTGTATGATACAGCATATGCACAAAAGCAGGGCAAGTTATGAATGTACAGACAGTCTTAATTCTGGCTTTTCCTAATTCTGAGCGACTGACTATACTGCCTTGTTGTTCTTTTAACATAGGATTTTCTGTGCAATTATATATATTTTCAGCATACTTGGAAGGACACACACATACACATGCACACAGAGGACTGTTTACCAATATAAACAGGTTTTCTACCAAGACTGCATCAACAGTCATAAATGAACAACAGTCTTACTTAGAGAGACCAATATGGGAGAAGGGTGAAGTTTAAAAGCCAAACGTCTTTATGAAGATGTAAATATTTAGGATTTTCCATATTACCAGTTAAATATGGTAAAAAAAATGTGGATTAATTTGCCAATCTCACATGCTTTGGGAAAATGCTGAACACGCATGGCATCCACTGCCTTCCTACCTCTTCGAATCTTTTAGATGATTTTGAGATTTATACAAAAAACCACTGTATCCAGATTAGTATTTTTTCATGAATATCGTCTACATTAACGATATAAAAATTCTCTGTTCTTTCTAGAGTTCCACCAAAAGTAAAGGATTTTGAACACTATCCAATTGCCTACCCTTTTAGGGGCTCCACAAACTTCAAAAATGTGCTCCAATGAACTTCTGGTTATAGAAAACAGGTTCAACAAGAATCACTAAGTGTGAGTTAGAAATAAATATTTGAGTGATTATATAATTAATTCTTTTGCAGGTTCTGGTTAATCTATGGCTGCTGTTAGCAAAGCCCTCAAGAAAGAAAATCTGCAATGACATTGCAATTAGGCACCTTCCAGCAACTATCAACATGCAAACAAATGCCTTAAGGAAGAAAGATACAGAAAAGAAACCAAACAAAAAAATGCAAAAAAAACAATTATCCCACAGATGTTCAATACAGCTAGAATTAAGGTTCCCAACAGTGCAATTACTAAAGGCTTTTCTGTATAACTCTGCTGGCAACTTGCAGCTCCTTCAGAAACTACAGCAGTAGTGTCATGGCTGCTGATATACAAAAGATGTCAAATGTTTCAGAAATGTTTTCTAATATTTTATCAGTGATGTGTATACATTCCTTTAGTGAACCCTTGTCTGCTCATGCCAGGTCATTAACTTCGCTTCTCCATGAGCAAACTCTGGATTAGGGTTCCACGAAGAAGTTCATTGGCGCATGCTTGGTCACAAACAGACACGCTGACCAACTGTTTCAATAACTCTTTAACATTAATTAAAAGAGTTCAGCAAAGACATACCTTAGAATTTTTCTTCTATCAGCTTTTCCCCCCATTTTATCATCTCATTAATCCCTTACTCACCTATGCAATTAATGTGAGAAAATAAATCAACTCAAACCAAGTAAAACTCTGTAGCTTCATTTGATTTATGTCTACAAACTGAAGCAGGAAGTTTTGTTCATGTCTATAAAATACTAGGCATATTTATTTTCACTTATATATAATAGCATTAATTGCAAGCTTACATAAAGAGAGAAATAAGGATGTCCTAAGCAGCCCAGAAACTCTAAAAACATGAACCCAGCAAACATGCTACAATATTTTTGGCAATATACTATGCTGCAAAGCACAAACATGTACAACAAAACTGTATTTGTTTTTCAAATACCAATGAAGCTACCTTTTATCAAGTCTTGCTGCAGTCATTGCTGTCTCCCACCAATGCACCCTACAAGTAAGATCCACTCACTAAACCAGAAACAAGTGTAGAAATCACTGTTCTAATATGTGATATTACTCCAGACAGCATAGCCCCTGGCATATGTTACATTTAAGACATGATTGACCTGATACTTGTATCTTAAGTTGTTACTCAGCCACACATTAATGCAATTAATTGTGGGATAAAACAAGAAATACCCTACAAAGTTATTACACAAAAAATGCATACTGAATTTGTGGCTGGCTTCTATTATACCTTTAACTGAGTGTGAGGCCAGGCTGGGGCCCCCAGCCATAGGGTGTGTCGCTGTCGGGTAATCCAGGAGCCCTATCACAGCTGACGGCTCCCAGCTTCAGGGGGTGCACAGTCTGGCCACACACACCCTCCCACACCACCACCCTTTCCCCTGCTGTAGTCCTGCGAGTCCACGCAGGACTGGAGAGGGCAGGGAGGAGGCAGCTGGCAGGCCCCCCAGCCCTGGGGGGAGCAGGGGCATGCAGGTTGAGTCAGATGCACTGGTAGTAACAGAGCTGCAGCTCACAGTGAGGGGCACCAGCAGAGCCAAGGGTTTGTTAGTCAGGAGTGAGGGGCACTGGCACGGATAGAGGGCTGCAGGTCTGAAGTGAGGGGTGCCTGCAGGGATGGGGTGCTACACATTGGGAGTGAGGGCATCAGCAGGGCTGGATGGGCTGTGACTTGAGAGCAAGAGACTATTGGGCATGGACAGGGCATCAGCATATCAGAGCTGCTCAGCACCACAAAGCAGCAAGGGGAACAACTGCAGTTGGACCTGCATCCTGGTGAGTTCTGATTTTCCATGATAACCCCCCGCCCCGCCAAAAATCAAACATCAAAATATATAGGCATTTAGAATGTATTTTATTATAGTAATTGAGGCACTGGTAGGCTTCCAAGTTACTTTAAAATAGTAAATATATCAATAAAACATTGTGTTCAACTGATAGCTATATATATATCTATATCTATATATATCTATATATGAGTGGCATTTCATTTTAATTGTGGACAAATGCAGATTTTGGGTTTTTTAATGATTAGAGAATAGGGGGGAAGGAAAGGGCTTATATCAGAGAACTTGCAATTTTTAAACAGAGAAAACCAGGATCCCTGATAACAATCCCTGGTCCACACAACACAACAAGCTGCATTCAAGACAACACAACTCTCCTCATGAAGGTTAGCAAGAGTGGCCTTCATTTAACCAGAAGGGAAATGGGGCAGAAAATGTCAGTTGTGAACTATGTGCAAAGGCAAGTGAGATCAATAAACCAGAAACCAGTGTAGAAAGCACTGTTCTAATACGTGGCGTTACCCCAGACAGCCTAGCCCTTGGCATACGCAGAGAGATCCCTCAACTTAAAAATAAAAAAAAAAAAACACCCAAAAACCCCTTGCTCCGTGCCAGCAGACTTTGCCCACACTGCCGCCAACGGCACTGAGCATAGCCCCAGCCCAGCCCCACAGCAGCAGCATGCAGCCTACTTGCCACTTTTTATCAGGGAAGGATTTGACCCATTTTCTTGAACAACTATAAAAATTACTAGTGTTGGAACTAGTAATTAGTAGTAATTACTAGGATTTGACCTATTTTCTTGAACAACTATAAAAATTACTAGTGTTGGAAGCTCTCAATTTTACCAAGAATCTCAACATTTTAAAGCTTACAGCCTTTGCTGTGGAGCCTCTTAAGAGCTTTTTAATTTTAAATGCATCTCTTGGGCTTCAAAGCTGGGTTGAATACATGGCCCTAAGTATAACCTAAAGGCTCAAAACCAGAAGGCAAGAAAAAGAATTCAAAATTATTTTCAGGAAATCTTATGGATTTGTCTGACTCAGAAGTTTTGAGCAGCTGTGCTTAATAAAGCTGAATTATTATCTAAAAAGCTGGGTTTTTCATTAACTGGTATCTTTGATACAACACTTTTTCTTTAAATAAAGGATAATGAGACTAGGTAGGTTTGATCCCAGCATCTGTGTGCATGGGATGAGAGACCAAACCTACAACTCAAAGGCCTCCTATCATTACACAGACTAAGGAATAACAATTAGACCCCAGCTATTAAAAAAATCTGATGTGATCTTACCCAAAACCCAGGATCTGAATTTGAATCCAGATTAGAATTTACATCTCCAGTTTACAGGCCCCGGATAAATGTGGACAAGCCATGACTGGAGTTCTGCAAATTCAAACAAGCACCTTAACAATACAGGATTTTGGTTTCGACTCACTGTACAGAAAGCTTCAGGCTCAGTTCCCACTGGTTCCCTGAGCCAGGATTTCATCTCTGGTGTAGTTTTTGGGGGAGTTTTGTGTTTTGGGGTTTTGGGGGAGGGGGGGGTGAAGGAGAGGAATGAAAATGAGAACAGAGGGAATAAGGGATTCGTGTGTCAGGAATACACAAAGTATATAATTATTACACACACAACACTATAAGTGTGCACATATATGTACCCATACATACACAGCTCAATTTATAACTAGATTATAAACTCCAATAAAATAAAAATGTTTATTCCTTATTCCCACCCCCAAGACCTCCTAGCAACCTCCCCTAATTTTTTTCCCCACAACTAATTATATAACTTCACTTAGGTCAACAACATTATGCCAGTTTCTGTAACAGACCAATCCTAGCCTTTACTATCTGGAGGTCTAACCCACAGTAAAGCTTCCTTTTGGCTAAAATAACATAAGATACAACAACAGCAACAACCACCAGATTTTAACTAAATTGTCCTTATCGTGCTAAAGATTTCATTTTTAAGACAATGTCAAATCTAATATCTATAAATGCTGAATGCCTATAATGTTTTGGAGCTTGTATTTACCTGGATACTACATAAACATTTGGGATTTTCAAGCAGAAAAGATTCAAGTCTTCATGCTTCAGTGCTGATGCCTAGCAGTTTGGGGTTAAGAAAGAATCTCTCTTAGCTTCATGGTTATTCCATAATAGTCCATTATGTGGGTTTGCTGCACCCTCCACACTAACATCAGGAACTGACCCCTGTCAAAAGCAGGATGATGACTAGACAGGTCACTGGTCTGATCAGTGTGGCAATTCTTCTATACTTTACATTTCAAAACCACTTATCCCCACTACTCTCTCCAAAAAAAGACCATTTCCTGATATATCAGAACAGAAAGCTGTTCCTACATGCAGATTTCTATGCCCTCACTCTCCATTTAAGATTCATACTGTTCCTGTTTAAAGTTTATTCAACTTAAAATGCTGATGCTTTTAAACTTGTTTTTAAAAAGAAAATTTTTTCTGAATTATTTTAAGAGAATTAGAAACACAATTTGGTACGAGCTATGTGTTACGCTATATAAAAGTCTGTAATCATGGGGGTGGAGGGCGGCTCAGGGAAAACAGATCAACTAAAAGCCTGGTGCCCCCTGTAAGTAAGCTATTTTGATTCCACAGTGTAAAGCATTTTCCTGCACATGTAGAAAGAGATAAGCCATCCTGTGTGTTCTGTGTTTCCATGTGTTAATGAAAGATCATGTGCCAAGATATCAATTTTCACCTCGGTGCCCTAAAGGCAAAACTTGCTGCTTTTCTCATAAATTCTTTTTGAAAAATTCTAAAATTTTCCCAAGAGGGAAACGTTGCTCTTCCATTACTGCTCCAGTTTCTGAGAAAGAATCCTAATTCTAATACACATTGAACAAACAAACAGTACAAGAGTCTTCATGCAGCCAGGGAAAAAACTTATACATCCAAGTCAAATGAAAATAGCCTCTTCTTGTCTTCCAAAAAAAACAACACAGGACAAACTTAAATTTTCTTAATGGAAATTACAAATCTCACAGGGGTAGAAATTGGAGGGAGAGTCTACTGGTGTTGTTGTCACATCCTTTTCTGCCAGAGATCTCCCGCATGATCATAAAGACAAGTCACTTACACCCAGATCCACAAAGATATTTAGGTGTTGTGAAATTAAGATTAACAGAACTTTTGTTTTAATATGAGCCATTTCTGAACAAAAAAAGAATGCTCTGCTAGTCCTACTTACACAGCTGATTACTTGTAATAAAGGTAACTTTCATTTTTAAACAAAACAGCCTCTACAAAAACACTGGCAATGTCCAAGCCCCGTGGTTGCTCATTTTACTGCCGTCTTCATCACATATTAATCACCCGACAAATATTACCCGAATCTTCTTCTCAAATGCAAGGGAATTACAGAGAAATTAACCAGTCTTCTACTGAACCACGTATGCATTTTGCATTCAAGAAGTATGCAGTAATGTGACAAATTTAATAAGAGAGCTGGGGGTAGAAGACAAAGAAAATAAAGCTGTTGGCTTTTTCCATGGGAAAATCCATTCAACCGATAGAAACAAGCACTTGGTGTTGCAGGAGCATTTTCCCTCTTCCCAATTTAGTTGAAAAAAGGACCCAAGCATCTCATTGCAAAGTGTTTCAGTAATCTTATCCAAACTAAAGTTATTCAGGGGCTTTCACGTCCTTTAGTCACTCGTGGCTGTTGATTTAGCTTAGTTTAAGTGAGGGAACAAGATTCTAACAAACTGCTTATACCTGAACAAACATTTGCTGCCTCCACCTCTTCAGCTCACTGTGCTGATCTTTCTTGAAGGATCATTAAACTATCATGGCCTCAATCTCAAATAATGTAAGCATCGAAACTTTTGGATGCAAAATATGCATTTGAAATAGCTGATACTCACCAATTTATAAAAGCAAAAAAAAGTAACCCTCAGGAAAAAGAAACCAAACCAACCCCTCCCAAAAAAAAAAAAAAAAACAACTTACAATGATTAATATTACTTGTCTTTTTCAACTTGTCCACCAATAGAGGTGTAAGCTTAGAAAGTCCAGCTTTAACTCTGCTTCATTTATAAATGGTTATAAAGTTAGAGCTATTTAGCTACATTAGTATCACTGCTCACTTGTGCATAGGCAAGTGTTAAAAATTAACAGCTGCTGTACACTCCTGAGCAGTAACACATTTTTAAACTGTTCCAAATGTACATTTGTCCGTACCTACAAGAATCTGCCAAGGAACAGAAACTAAAAAGACCACAGGCCAAAGATGTTACTTTTAGTTGAGGTAAATGGGCAGCTCCACTGCAAACCATCCAGTTCCCCCTTCCCTTTCCTTTTATCCCATTCACAGATCTGCCTAGTTATAAGACGAGGCATCCACCTACGAGGAATGATAAGAGGTAGATTGAGAATTGCAAGTTTACACTGTTCTTGAGTTTTTCAAGTTAAGCTCTTTTGCAATAAACAGAACAGTAAAAGCAAGCCTATAGTCAAAATACCAATGGCTAATCAAAAGTAGAATTGAAGTATGACAACGTACAATGAGACACATCTTTATTCCAACACCTGTGCATCACTAGCTATACAACACCATGCTGTGTGATAATGATGCAGCAACATTTCAGGAGAACAGTGCGATTTCTTACCCAGCATCACACATTTAACAAGTGAGTATGTAAATTAATTTTGTGCACATGGTTGGGAAGGAGAGGGGAGGGGGAGATCACAGACATCTATACTTCTTTTAAAACCATTTCATTTTTTGCTATTTCATTCTCCTAACACCATGCTTTGGCAAACAGCATTTTCCTTATTTTGACTGGACTACAGTGGGCCATCCTCAATTCCCAAATATACAGCCGATCTATCTGTAATAAAGGGGTCTGTTCCATACAAGGCCTTGGAGGGACTGAGAATCACCTCTCCAACCACCTACAGAAGTGAAGTAACTAGAAATAAAAGCCAGTGGACACTTGTTATTCTCCAACATGGAGCCAGGAGACGGTGAATTTTAATGAGGTAAGGGAGAAGGGAAAAAGTGAAGGTCCCAAGTTGTTCTCCAAAGGTTAACAATCCCAGCAAGCCAAGAGCAAAGTGGCAACTAAGCAAAAGTCATGTCAACCAATGACAGAAGCTAAAGTTTCAGAGTGGGACTCATCTATTCAGAGAATTGGGGTAGGCAGGGAGGTTTCAGAAGTTAACTGTGTCCTTAATTTCAATCAACTGTTGTGGTCATATTTTCTTTTTTTCATTTCATGTTGTACAACTGTGGAAATTCTTCATTTAAGAGTTTGTCAAATAATATTATTAAATTAATAGATGGGAATAATACAGTTGACAGGAGCAGTAAAAAACACGTTTGTAAAAATGCATGCCTGTGCAGACATTCATACACTCCATGTACACACACACACACCCCCACACCCACCGTGGATATTATATTTAACAGGCAGAATGATATTCACTGCCAGTATGTCACACATTAAACATTTCTTATTCATTTTCTCAACAGTTTGATGTTAAAATTATATACCTGCCACAACCCTCTAATACACACACCTAAGTATGCAAAGGTTAAACTAACAGGATCTCTCAGCAATTCTTAAAAACAAAAATCAACTCAGTCAATCTGAATAAATACAATGCAAGTGCAAATTTTAATGTTGTTTACCAAATTCATGGGTCAAGGCAAAACAGTCTCTGAATTATAATACAATAAGCTCTAGCCCCTGGTTTCAAAACAAGTTTGTAGTTAATTGCTATGCAAAATCTCCACCTAAATGAAAAGGTTCTGGGAGAAACCACTGGCTGGAACAGTCACTGGGCATGCAATAAGTATACCACTGTGTGTTTAAGGGATGGCTGTGCACTACAGACCTTTTTCTTAGCCTGACCTACGGGGCGTTCGAGTGTTATGGCCACAACTGGAAAGCATTAGGTCTTTTTGTCAAACTATGACAGCTCATGCTTTTTTACTCAAAAGCTCCCTGGTTTATTGTGCCATCCAAGATTGCAGCCATCACACGCACTCCCATAAAAACTGATTCTTGCAACACCCGAGACAAGATTTTTGATCTCTGACTGGACCAATACAGCCTTGCAATAAGTATTCCCTTGCGTCAACAGAAAGCCACAAACATTACATTTTCATCATTGTAAACTAGAGCAGCTGCACTACATCTTGTTTTGAAACTACTCATGACTTTTGCTCACAGCAGCAGTTATGCTTCAGGAATCCCAAAATGCATTGGTGCAGCTACATTGGTTCTGCTGTGTGTGATCACAACACTACACTTCTCTCCTGAACTGCAACTGCATGAATAAAAATAAACCATATTGCACAATTCATGCCAGTGGCAAAAAAAATCTCCATAATTAAATGCAGACATACACATAAACACACAACTTACTTGTGAGCCCTTAGAGAATAAGTATGATCTTTTAAAAAAAAAAAAAAAAAAAAAAAAAAAGTGTGACCTGAAAAACCACTTCTACAGTAAGTTTGAATCTTCCTGCTGAACGAAAGCTTTGTATATTCAGGCAGTGAAAGCTTTTTTTCCATCTACTTGTGGACAGTCAGTATCGGCTTGATGCTATCCTAATTAGTACAATCCATCTCTTGAAAGCAAAACTGGAATGAAGTATACGGAATCTATACGAATACAGTAGTTTGCAGAAACTGCAATGAATTTACAAGGAGCTAATGTTAAAAACATGCAGGCTGTGTATCTCCAAAACTGTACGTGTATAAATTTTACAAGCACCATTAACTCAGTACTTCTCATTTCACTTATGTTTATTTGGCTTGCCACTCTGCAGAGAAGTGAAGTTCAAGAAAACTATTTTCACTCGTCACGCTACTCAGAAAAAGCCCCTTAAAACTGGTGACATTGCCAGTAACGTTGCACATGCATGCATTTCCTCCCCTTGCAGCTTCCAGGAAAGAGAGAGAAGCTATTGTCACAGAAATAACGCAGTATATTACAGAAAATCCAGATAATGTAAAAAAAAGTGGAGTAGCTAACACTTCAGACATGCTCCTGTTCCTCCTCCTTCTCACTTTTATACACAGAGCCATCATCCAATGCTACGTTTACTGGGAATTCACAGAATCATAGAAACAATTCCTCCTCTCTGGGTTCCTGGAACTCCCAAACCGCCCTCCCTCTCCTCAGCTTCTCCAAGATTCAAGCAAACATCATTTGCATTGCCCACAGCTCTGCCCACGCTGAACTACTTTGCAAGTTCTCAGGATCCCACAAGCTTTCTAAATAAAAAAAACTGTATTCCTTATTCCCACCCCCTGCACCCCAAGACCTTCTAGCAACTTCCCCTAACCTATTTTTTCCACTAACCAATTCCTTGCACATCTTCAAGCTTAATGTTCAATGACAGTCTTGAAACCAATATAAAATTATGAACATCTCTTGGCATGATTTCCATATTAAAATGGACGAGTCCCAAAAGAATCAAAGTTCAGCTACAAGCCCAAAACTCTACATGCTCGTTAGACCTTCCAGTCTTTCAAAATTAGGCCAGACAGCTTGAGAGAACAGACTTCCTTCTGAGATTTCCAGGGCTACCTTTGCTGTCTGTGGTCGGTAATAAAGCAAAACAGCCGAATCCTGCAGCATTTGGGGACTTGTGGGTTCTACCCCTGGCCATACATCTGAAAAGCAAAGTTACCTGTGCATTTCAGAACCTCTATGGTTCAGTTTTAGCATGTTTTGAGTGAGACCAGGGTATCTGCCGCCTAACCTAATATCAGAGTCAAGGGACCTGCGGGTGCATGAAGAACAAGAAAGAACATAACAGAGCAAGGGGCTGGCTGGCTGTCTTGCCATCTACATTGCTTAGAAATTTAACTGTTGTGGAGAAGGGAATAAGACAAGACACATAAAACTGGATAGCAGAGCTCCCAGCTGTCCAGTTTGTCAGGAGCTAGCTCGTGGTGCATATGTAAGGAGTGTCGGAGAGCTAGGCAGGCATCCTGGCTGTGCAGTTCGTCCAGGAAAGCACACTCAGAGAACAGAAGTGTGCAAAAGATTCACAAACCTTAAGCATTTTTAAGGATAAGCATTTTTTTTAACTGACCTCTATTTAGCATACCAAGAAAATACGTGGGGAAATTGAGTTTTCAGTATGCAATATAGTGAGTGCCTCCATCCTCTCCTCCAAAAGAGAGCCTACTAGGCAGAAGTTTCAAAACATTGTTTTCAATTTGCATTCTCTGGAAAGATTAGCAACTACTTTATCCAAAAGCAAGGCACAGAAGATTCAGTTGTTTACTGAATAGTAATTAAGTTCCATTTGGAAACTAAATTCAATCACTGAACTGTGAAAAAGAGGGATTTCAATCTTGCTTTTAGCAACAACAACAAAAAAAGTATCTCTATGTGCTATTAACTATATAGGCACTATTAAAAGCCCTGATAACACTAGAAGTGCTCTGTAGAAAAAAGGTAAGAGTGGATGCAACATCACTAGGAAATACATATGTCTGTGCAGGCATGTGCATGCCTGCACAAAGGGATTTTGATAAAGCTGTTTCCCACATGTTTTTTTGTTGTTTGGGGGTTTTTTTGGTACTCCCCTTGAAGTAATTATCTGGATAAATCCTTCTTAGCAACACTAAAGGCTAACATTCAAGTTTCATTAAAAGCCTTGCTATACATAATCACCTCCATTTTGTATTTCCACAACAAATATCTGTCTGAAAATTATCCTATTTTGTTTGTTGTGTTTTAACTTGATGCAGTCTTGAAAATTTCCTGGTGGGCATGCTGCTATTACTAGAATCGTATCCTGATGGGAAGGACTAAAATGCTTCAACCACAAACCTACAGTGACCTCTGCTGAACAGTTAAGGTATCTTCCACGCTTACAGGCCTGATTTATGGATTGTTACTAGACCTGTTGCCAAGACATCAAATAGTTAGCGTTTGTATGGCCAATGTATGGCAAATTTTAAAAAATGGCTAAAATGTATGGTAATTTCAGAAAACCCAAAGACTGCTTGCATATGACAGAAAACATTCATATTCAGTCAAGGATGACAGCTATTTGGTTGAATTCAATTGAAATATTCAACTTCTAGTAAGTGATAATGTAGTGAATGAAATTAAGAAAAATGTTATTTATAGCAGTATGATCCTATTTTAACGACGAAATGTTTTAAATGTATACACACTTAAATATTTTACATTGTAGTGATGAAATAAGGAAACTGCTGACTTACTTCATTCAGCGAGACCAATGAGTGAAAAAAGGCATCGTTTAAACTGAACAATTTTTTTTTTTTTTTTTAAATCCAAGGTCCAAAAATAATCACCTTACCTACCACGCCCTTAGCAACATTTACACGAGATGGAAGAGCTGCCTGCACCTACAACTAACAATTTGGCAGCTCCTGTGCTTGCTTTCCTTCCTTCTTCTGATCAAGCTCAAGGTCTTCCCTGCCAGTCAGTCTCCAGCCTGGGAAGACAAAAGAGTCCAACTATAGTGAAACCACCCCCCAGTGGCTCCGCTCACTTCCCATGGCTGCTTCTTAATCCTGCTTTATGAGTAAGGACAGAAGAAAAACAAGTCCTCCAATCCGTTCCTCCTCCTCAGGGTAAATTTTAAGTGGGGCTACTCCTGTTCCTGGCTCCCACTGGAAGGTCAGCTTAGATCAGTAGTTTCTAACCTTTTTTTTGCCATGACCCACTGCTGGGAGCAGAGTGCAGTGGCGGGGTGGAGGAGCTTCTGGCACACGGCGCCAGCATTACCCCGCAACCCTAAATTGGGTTGTGAGCCAAGGTTGGAAACTGCTGGCTTAGATGGAGGAGCTATAGCGATACTTCCTCTATTCTGGTCTCCCACAGGTAGTGGGAAGAGGAAAAGAATCCCTCCCTTCACCCCATGGCTCTAAGCTACCTATTAGCCACCTTCTACCCTACCCTACTAAAGCAGAGCTATGACAGTAGTAGACAACATGGGCTCTTTGAGATCCTTCTCACCTCCCTTTCTAAGTTTGGGAAGATTCTGTACTTCCTCTTGCTTTTGACCGTTGGCACTTGCATCTCGGTCCCTAACAGAAGGCAACTTTCTTCTACCCGATACCATTCTTTCCCAGGAGGGATGTACTTCTCTTTCGTCTCAGGTTGGTGTCTCTGCCTTCTTACCACCATGACAAAGGCTTTTAGATTTCCTCCCCACACCCACATGCTCCAAACTTCATGTCGATGTAATGACATTTCCTTAGTGCTCTGGGTGTGAAGGGAAGACCAGACAGAATTACCTTCAACCCCTCCCCAGTCTGCTGCAGTTGAAAAAAGAAGATATACACTTCCTGGCTCTAGACAAAAGGTACATGCTTTACTGCCAATACCCTTCCTTTTCAGATCTTGCAGCAGAATATTTCCGAGGGAAGTGGTGCTGGCTCCTACCTTGGGGGTCTTTAAGAGGAGGCTTGAAAGTTACCTAGCTTGGGTCATATAAGCCCAGTATTCTCTCCTGCCCCGGGCAGGGGGTCGGACTTGATGATCTACTCAGGTCCCTTCCAACCATACATCTATGAATCTATGCTTACTCTTATTCTTAGTTGTTCATGAAAAGGTTATTTTACCAACATACAAGACAAGACTTCAATATACCTGTAAAACTGACTTTACACAAAGCAGTCAAGTGTGCCAAGGAAACAAAGAACTAATATCCTCCTAGTCTGTGTCTATTTTGTACGTTACCTATTATAAAATGCATGATAATTGTGTGTGCTATTTACACGATGTTGAACTTTCAGATAGAAATGTGGTTTTCAAATTGACAGTATCCATTTCAAAAATCTACATGTCTAGAAATAGTTACACACTCTGGGAAAGGTGAGAATTTGAAGGCATGACAGAACAAGAAAATTCAAAGAAGTTTCCAATTCTTATTATGCCTGTACAAATAACTGAGATAGAACAATGTGAACAGAGCTATACATGAGTGCATTACAAACAGAGGCCGCTGCTTTACTTGTAGTAATGAGTCCTCCCATAGTACTTCTGAAAGATAACCAAGGCACTTATTTGGCAAATCATTACAAATTGATTACTTCAATTGGATAAAGTCTTACAAGTCATTCATTGAGGAATACATAGCACACAAATTATTTTGTCATTGACTTTCTGTTTACAAAATAGGTAGAGGTCTGAGGCCCTGAAGTGTATTTTGTCCCAGCTTTTAAACACCATGGTTTAGTAGTTCAGAATTTTATTGGCTCCAGTGAAGGTCATCAACAACCCCAAAAACAATACATTTGGGGAAAATTTCCATCACAAAGCACTGTTCATCAGATGGTACTAAGAAAAAAAAAAATGGACATTGTGCATTTGCATGTTAGATGAACAAAAACTATTTAAACCTATTGTTAATGCAAACAAAGAAAAATACTGTATACTGTATGCTACAAAACCTAGTCATGTGTACTAGTCAGAAAACAAAGAAAACGTTAGGGCATAGGGTTTTGTTGGGGGTTTTTTTGTTTTTTTAATATTTATACAGTCTGTCTAATTCCAGTTTAAATAAATGTGTGCATGTGTGTGTCTACACACACACACATAT
This sequence comes from Caiman crocodilus, assembly GCA_030014935.1. NCBI lineage: Eukaryota > Metazoa > Chordata > Crocodylia > Alligatoridae > Caiman > Caiman crocodilus. The sequence continues at coordinate 240,096,990 of JAGPOW010000261.1, forward strand.
GCAAATAAACCATCTTTCTAGCTGTTGAATATATTTCATAACGTTGAAAGCCATAGGTTTTAATATAAATATATGCATCTTATTGAAGGATATAATCTGCTTTCTTTATACCCCAATACTACTAAATGGTGAAATTAAATTCCACTATTTTCTGCAGTGTACTGAACTAAAAAGGGAATTTCCACTCATTGCCACCTAAACACTAGCCTTTCCCCATCACACTTGCAAATCACTATGACATTCCACTTAGCCTCATCTTTGCTCTAAGTTATAAGCATGATTCTGGCTGTAACAGCTATCAGAACCGCATACTAATGTGGGACCAGCCATAAACGTTTAAGCCTCGATATCTACCATGGGGCATGGATTAAAAAAAATAAGTTTAATGTAGAATTAAGCCCAAATAAAATGAGCCATGAAATAACAATTGTCAAATATTGACCCCGTAATAAAATTAAACCATTAAAATAGCATGCACTTATGTCCCAGCATAACTGTGTATGCTGACATATGCAGCTGTGGACAGAAGCAATGCATGTGGTTTTGAGGGAGGATGTAAAATGAATATACACATTTATTCTTAAGAGACCGTTTTAAACAACTCCCTTAGCAAAAGGGGACCCTCAGAATTTGGAGTCTGACCGATGCCACTGAAGGGAAGAACAAAATTTTTATCCCAGGTTTCAATACACTTGGAGCTTTGCTTAACACTCCAGCTGCTGAAATGAAGAGATGTTTATGTAATCTCAGTTTTCATTTAAAAAAAAAAAAAAGTGTTGCTGAACAAAGCTTGAACATTGTGAAGCAAATGGACTCCAAGGGTTCCTAACAATGTTTAAACAAGAGTGATTTTGGTGGTAACAAAGATCTCATCGTTGGTGCAAAATTAGTCCAGTAATTAACTGTACTTTTAGTTGCAATTTATCTTTAAAACAGGATTAATAATAGTATACAAAAAAGCATTCAAAAATATACTTTACCCTTAGTGAATTATTGGAGGAGAGAAAGGAGGGGGAAGAGGGGGGGGAAGAGAGAGAGCGAGCGAGCAAGATCATGTTTAAAATACTCTGTACTTTAAGAGAGGGAAAGAGATGCATTTTGACAGAATGAAATCTCCTTGCCAGTTCTGACTGATTAGAATTACCTTATTTATTTTGGATCAGCATAACTTAAACAGATGGCATGAGTTAGTTGATTAGATCAGTGACAATAATGTCAGCAAGTCTGAGCATCTGACCGTGGCAAAGTAAATACTATAATATTTACAGTAGGAAGTGGCAAAAAAATCTGTGAAGAACTGCTGTAAGTTATCTGCTTTATATTGAATTTTTCATTAAAAGAATACATTACCAGAAAAAGTCCATATTGTTTTACAGAGTACTCAAAGCTGTTCAATTTTGAAAAATATTTTTAATATGCTAACTTCCTACTAGGATCTCATTTACATAGACATATTAATTATCATCATTTCTTTTATAGGTTAATTTCTGTTTCAGACATTAAGATGATTGAAATTTAATACACTATACTAAACAAAACAGGTCATGCACTGATTTTTTTTAATGCTTTTATAAACCAAAATTATGGTCAGGTAATCTACATACATCTTTCTATTTATTGCAAATGGTTAAAAGAACTTCATTAATGATTTTTTACCCTGAAGCTTTTTTTCTGAATGTCCAAATAATTTCCCAACTGCATTTCAAAATTAAACTCTTTAGTTTTCATCTCTGTACCCTAGGGCTTTACTGCACATTGTAACATATTTTAATATGGTTAAATGATACTGATGCTGCAAAATGTTATTTCTTATTGAAATTGGCCATTAATATCACTTCATACCTCAGAGAGTATAACAGTAATTTGGTAATAAAACACACTATTATCATCATCTTCTAATAACCTGAAAGTGTTGTAATCTTAGGGCCTTAAATGTGTAATGGCATATTATTCGAACAAGCACATTCTGGTCATTATTTAGATGGGAACATTTCCCATGTCTCTCATACCTCATTCAGTAATTGCACACTCCTGCTATAATTAAATTTGCCTATTTTAAACTGTCCATACCATTGCAAGGTTCATTTTTTGGTCCTGTGGGACACGTTATTGACTCGTTTTTTTAGCACAATATATTTTTTAGTGATGTACTTTAAGTTGTTTATTTGTATTTAAGTGGCTGTCCAGAATGATAGCTTGAACACACTGAATAAAATAAAACAAATGAGAGAGGGAGAGAACATGTGTATAGTACACATACACGCAGGGGCCATGGGGTCCTGGCTGATCTCCACAGAGACGAGTCTACCTGCTTTATCCAGCATCTCTGGCAGTGAGAGTGGGGCAGATGGGATCAATTGTGCCCTCCCTGCCCCTCTCCATCTCCCTGGATTAGGTCAGCACATCCACACCCCTTCACCCCCCAGACTGCAATAGCTCAAAATCCTAAAGTGGCCCCGCAGACAAAATAATTTCCCACCCCAACCTATCCTCTTGGTTGAAGCATCTCAATCTTTCCCTACTGCAACTCCCAGTAATGGAGCCATCCAGTGTGGGGGTTTTTTTAAATCAGTTGCGGGTTTTTTTCTCCTCTTCCATTCTATAATGTAAATGGGAGTTTTCCCATTACACAAGATCATCTGCTTTCTAGAAGTGTCAATACTGAGCTCAGCAAGCAAATTCCCAAGCAGCTGTACTATTGTACGTTCTCAATATATAAAGCCTACTTTGGGTGCTCCCAAAGACGCTTCAAACGGACATGGAGCAGCACTTGGGCTGCTTTAAAACTGTAACAGAAGAAATGCGTGGAGCCATACCATGTCTCATGCAAACAAAAGCTTGCATGTAATTTTGATGAGGAATTTTCACAGGACTTTATCCACAGCTATGCTGCAAAATGTGTATAGATCAGACAAAATCAAAAGAGAAGGCATAAGCAAAACAAATCCATCCAAACATAGCCCAAACTATTTGGCACTTTCAACATAACTTCAAAATGTGCAACCAGAATACATGCTGCTAAAACAAACAAACAAAACATAACCCCACCAACGAACAGCAGATTCAATAGCTACTGTGCTATCAGAAAAGGCCATTTGTGCTTGGAAAAAAAGAACATGGCATAAAGTTTATAATTTATTTTAAGGAAGCAATACTATAAGACAGTTTGTTTAAAAGCTAAAACAAAGAAAAAAAATACACAGAAAATAAAAATTCTTTCTAGCTATAATAGCAGTCTAACTATCATGAGTTTTTAAAATTCGTGAATGCACAGTTTGCAGCAAAAGCAATGAAGAAAACTTAGAAGTACATTTTTTTGTTACATGGGAGGAAGGGACAGGTCACTTCAGAATCTCTCAGCCACCAGCAGAAAGAAAAACAACTTAGACTGCTCTCTAGTGACATTATCTGCTCATTACAAGGAGCCCCAGAAACAAGAAATTACACAAGTGATTTGAGTGGTTGATGAATGAACTGAATTCTCAGAAAAGTTCTGATGTTTATACACACAAGGAAACCTACTTATTATATTCCATAAAAAACATGAACTTGAAATGTTGTTACTATTGAAGTTACATTGGGAAGCATTCAAAACAGAGGAAAACCCAGATCGAATACTGTCCAAACAACCTTCATTTTGCTTCCTTTTGCAGCCACTTTGTGCAGTGAATGAAACAGAAAAGTCCTGTGCAGTAACCAGATGTGATTGTGAATTAGAGACCATACCAAAATGCCTAACTCAAGGACAGCAAGTCACACAGCCTCTATTCCAACAACTATTAATTTCCCCAAGTTGTGATTTTGTTAGCACTTAATTTGTACATGGGAAGGAACATGTTTTTGTTTGAAAATGCACAATTTTTTTAAAACTAGTAAGAATGTGAAATGTACTGTTTGTCAGTAAGAGGATGTTGCCAGTAAGCTTGAAGAAAATTGAAACCATTTGCTTCTTTCTTCAAAAGCAAGTTTCCCTTAGCTATAGCCTACACATAAATTGATTATATCTTACAGGCCCAGGTGTGCCCATCCAGGAATCACAGCTATTTGTTTTTTCTTCCATAGCCACTAGCTTTTATTCGTTTGCTTGCTTAGATCTTTAAAGTGGAAGGAGGCATATAGATATGTTTTAGAATATAAATCATATATGTCTAACTGGAAATGCAGTAAAATACTAATGACTACTTAGCTTTCTGAAAAGTCCAGACAAGTGCAATTTAAATGATCGGACACAAGAGGTAGCTAGTGGTTCTGATACAGGCCCCTGAAATATTAAAGATGCACTACAGTAAAGGAGCAGCAAATATACAAATCAAACTCAGCACAACTGAATCAGCATTCAAAGATTTACTTTCTGACAGTTCAAACATGGAAGAAAGTTAAAGTAACAACACAAAAGTTCTTGTTTAGGTGTTCTACTGTGCACTGAAATTTCACAGAAAATAAATTAGTAAATTATTCCAATATTACTGGGAGGGTGCTTTCTACTTTGAGACATTCATAATCGAACCACTAAGTACTCACAGGAAAAAAGTTAACAAATAAAGGATTTATTACCATGTGAGATTTTCAGGCAGCCTGCTTCTCATATTGATTTTTTTCCTGCAGAAAAAAATGCCATCTGCCTCGTATTTAATTCCAATATTTGCTTGAGAATGAAGATGGCTGACCCTAATTCTAGATACTTTCTATGTGATAAATATATCATTTTGAAAGCATAACAATATTGCTACTGAAGATATAATTATAGATGCACAAGTTTTCATACTGTTCAAGTACGTTAATTAAAACCTGGCACAGTTGCAGAAAAAGCAGCTAAAAGGAGTATGACGTGTATCACATATCAAGTAGAGCATAATTATTACCTCTTCTTGATAAAGATGTTCCTAAGATTAATGTTTCAACATTGTGCACCTACTCATTTTAATCGTCCTTGAATACAATGGGACCAATCCATCAAAATCCAAAGGGATTCACAGTCACTTCCCTTTTTTTCTTTTTTTTCTTTTTTTTCTTTTTTTTTTTTTTTTTTTAAGAGCACACCAGGTATTTCCAAATGTTTTCTAACTACAATAATTAAACATCTGGTAACAATGACCTATTCATGGCTGTAACTATTTCTCAGATATTTTCTTCCATTAATTATGTACATGCCGGGAACCAAGAGAAATTTTACATTATGAACAACAACAAGTCTGCAGGAGAAGTCCTGAAATGACCTGAGCAACTCCCCACCGAGCTAACACACATGACTGATGTAAACAAACTGCAAAAAAAACAGGTTTTTATTAAATGTGTAAAACCTGCTTCTGGAAAGAAAAGTTCCCCAGATGTATACTGTCTGCTGATGTTGGAGGATGTGAAAGTAGCGCTCAAATCTTTGAAATCTTTGGAGAAAGCCGAAACTGATAATAAAATAAGCCTTGTTTACCATATGGTTCAGTATTTCAGAGAGTAACACATTAAAAAAATAATAATAAAGATTCTTGTCTAAGAGGCTAGGATTATCTTGTTTATTAATGTGTTTAAATGACAATGTCATCCTGATCATCATCATAACACTACTCTATGAAGCTTGGAAAAACTGCATGCTTTGGCCTTTCTACTTTAAGTTACAAAAGCCATGAGGAATTCTATATTACCAATTTTTCTCAGTTATATTTTATTGCCAGTGGAACAGACTGAAAAATACACTGGGTGCTGATCCTCCTCAAAAAACCCCCAAACAAACATACAAAAAATACTAGTTTGTACCTGCAATTACCGCACTAAGCACAAAGTATATAAATTAGTTACAGAAGCATTTTGCATGCACTTATGTATTTTTTCAGTGTGCGTGAAATGGGCCATATTCCATTTGGATTTGGCCCAAATCGGGGACAGTGATTTGATTAGTTGATTCAAATCACGGTTCCCAATTCGATTCAGCCAAATCTGAAATCTGAAGATTAGATGCCGATTCAGCCATAGATACAGCTTTACATGTTTTTTTTCTACATACCTCGAGATACCAGGTGCAGCTCATGAATGCTGCCCTGCTGGGGCAGGTGGAGCTCCCCACGGGAGCACAGGGAGACCCCCTGCATGCTCGGTGGCAAACCTGGAAGTGGACTGGAAGCCCCGCAGCTTGACGGTTGGCCACAGGAGGACCCTGGGTACACCCCCCCCTGCAGACTTGGAGGCACCAGTCACCAAGCCGGGGGGCACAGGGAAGCCCCCAGCGTGTTCCCTGGCACACTGGAAGTGAACCAGAAGTCCTCCCCACTTCTGGGTCTGCAGTTGACAGTGCTGGGGATCCTTGCGGGCTGAATCTCCACCAAATCAAATTGGGGACAGAAGCTTTACACAATCCTAATTTTTTTTACTATTAAAACAAAACTTTTCTCTATCCATGTGTTGTGTGACAGTCTCTCCAAAAACATTTCAGGTTTTTGTCTTGTAGGACAAGCTCCTTTCTATAAGCATACTCTAGATAGCATTAAGTACCTTTGCCTTCAGTAGTTAGAACAGGGCTGTCCAACTAGCAGCTTGCAGGTTTCATGTGATCTGCGAGGGATTAGACAGCAGCCCCTGGGTTCCTACCCACTTGATTCTCCCCACACTGTTCCAGATGCAGCAGGCGTCTCTGGGCTTCTATTTTCCTCCCCAAGCTCAGCAGACAGGGCAGGATGGCATAGCCCAGAGGGCCAGGGAAACTAGCAGACAAGAAGCCGAGGATAAATGAAATATGCAGTGAGGTGAGGTAAGGGGTAATCCTTCCAACTGTGCAAAGCTTAGTAATTATATTTTGCAAAAGGGATTCATGCAAACATTTCCTCTGGCTTTCTCCTGCAAGAGGCTGCAGTAGAGTTTTGCCTGGAGTATGGATTTTTTTTTAACTGAAGCCTTAATGCAGGTAAATTAAATTCACTACTACCATCCTTTGAATTGTGCATAAGGAAGCAGGGAGGGTTTTTTGGAAATAACATGTACAATACATGGTTGTTAACTAAACTACTGAAATAATACTAGTCATACCTACCTCTTGTACAATGCCTTTCATCAAAAGAGATCAAAGCAGTTGAATGCGACATAGCTTGAATATACAATATACACAGCTGACTGCCTCTGGACCAGAAAAAAACTGTATTATACAACAAGTCTGAGGCCCCCCATCTCCACAATAAAATCCATCTGAGCATCTCTATGCTTTTCAGTGAAGTATAAAAGACCATGAGGATGACCAAATTACTAGTGTGCAAATATTAAGAACTTAAAGCAATAATAAAATAGTGCACTTGTATTTAAGAGAGCACAGAAATTGAATGCGATTATATTGCATTACTTTGGAAATATTTAATCATATAACTGAATATTTTAATGCATGTATGTATACATATGCATACCTCACAAAAGTGTAGGGGTGAATTTGACCTGCAAATTTTAATTGTGGCTTCCTGTGATGACTTGGCAGGGATCTGGATTTTCTGCTCAACACAAAAAAAAATGATAAAACCTGGATTTTCTTATTTTGAGGATAAAACATGGATTTTCTCCTTTAGAAGGAGATAAAAGTGGCAAACAGTGGGTTTCCCCTTGCAGGCTGACAGAATTCCAGCCTGCAAGGTGCTGGGGGGAGCAGGAAGAGGGACGGTCAGGGGGAGCCAGAGGCATGTGTGCATGTACACATGCACACAGCCGCCAGGCAGCCTGGAGAGCAGCTGCCTACAGGTAAGTCTGATAGCAGGAGGTGAAGGGGGGGACTGAGGCCTCCCACAGTGAAGAAGAGAGGGAGTTGGGCAGAGCTAGGGCTGCTGCCCAACCCAGGCACTGCATGGGGTTTGGGGCCCAGGGCTGGAACGCATGGCTGCAGGTCCCAGGCAGGGAGTGGGATGGGGCCATGGGCAGCTAATCCAAGGGTTGGGGGAGGTTGGCTCCCCACTGCTGCAAAGACTCCTGGGGGGATGGTTGGCCCTGAGATTTGTGGGCTTCCTGCTATAGGCTCAGGACTCCTCATCCTGCTGTCCTGCTCCCCAGGGCCTTGACGGCTTGGTAGGTGGAAGCTGGCACAGCAAAGCAGAGTGGGGTGGGGTGGGGAAGTGTGATGCCACCGCTGCAAGCCCCACACCACCACATCAAGGCATCCCCTGCCTGCTTGGCAGCTTGCTACTACTGGGCAGGCGGGGAGTGGCTTCCAGCTTTCATGGCCTTCTCTGCCCTGGAAGGGGGCATCAGGAGCTCCAATTTTCCAGGATAAAAAACCCGATGTAAAACACCAACATTTACAGGTATTTAGTATTTTAATATAATTGAGGTACTGGAAGGCTTCAAAATTGCTTTAAAGTTGTAAATATATCGAATCAAATACCTGGTTCAACTAACATGCAGAGTGGAATTTCATTTTAATGTCAGAAAAACATGGATTTGGGGAGTTTAAGTCAGAGAAGTTGTGGGTTTTAAAACAAAGACAATCAGGATCCCTGCTTATCAGTAGAAACCTAAAATACCTTTAGAGTTTTTTTGACATAATTAAGAGTAAGATGGATTGGTATTTCTTATTTAATATACATGTCAGTCATGTCCTAAATTTGTCTTCTCATTCTCTTTACTATGCCTCGTATATTAAATTGCAGCTGGGGAAAAAAAAAAACATCCTGAAAGATCAACTCTTTAAAAAAAAATGAAGTACATTTGATTCTTCTATGTAGATATGGGGCGATTAAGATCTATGATCTTAAAATATTCATTTAAAATATTCCCAAACACAAATAATTAGATACAAAGCAGCCTTCCTCCAATGCTCTGGTAGTCTAGCTTCACCCACACAATGAAAATACATAACCAACAAGTTCACTTACTCAACTTTATAATAATGATGTTGTACAGCTTCCATACTAATAGCACAAATTCATTACTAAATGAATGAGCAGATTACTTTGAACAAATGCTTTTGTCCAGCAGATGCACTGAACTATCAGATACACTGCACTTCACTAAAACCTGACTTTTTGTGTATTTGAATAGAAACCCCAGAGGAATTTGATGCTGAAATGCATGCAAATTCCAGCACCAACAGAGATTAAAGAACAAGCCAGGGCACCTAGGCACTACTCTAGTTTGGACTGGACTCAAGGAAAATAAGAAAAAGCCTCCCACACAAAAATACGACTGGAGAACTAACTCAGTGGAGCTGAATGATGAGGGTATACGTTCTAGACAGTTTTAAACAAGAAATCTGTTTCAGCTGGAGTAAGGATCCGTCAGGTATATTGCCTTAAACTAAAACCATCATGAAGTCTTCTGATTCATATAATTGGAACATAGATAAAGCTCATGCAGCATCCAGTTTTCTACTACAGTGGTTTACATAAGAAGTTTCACTTACAGTTTTATGCTATTTCCACACACTTTTTCTGTAATAAAACCTACTTTTTGGCTTTAAAAAAGAACAAAGTACACAGAGATACACAGGGAATTTCCAAATATTTGTTTTGTAATATATTTTAATATAGCAAAATATTTGCCTTGAAGTAAATCTAAAATTGACAATGCAGTTTAAAAAAGTGCTTCAACATTTTTATTTTAAATCAAACTCTTTAAAGACTCTACTATTCTCTCACACTTTTTATACATTTTGCTTTAACCTTTAAGGAACTAAAATTACGAAGCAGTTATAGCTATATTTTACTACTCCTTCACTCCTTATTGTAAATATCCTAGATCAAATAAACAACTCCATCTAGAGGATACCAGAAAAAATACAAAATTATACACACATACTGATTCCTAATCGGACTTATTTTCATAAAGGTTAATAAACTGATAATGAGATGAAAGTCATACTCTTCCTTCCAGTGATCAGCAGCACCCCCTATTTTCATAAAAATATAAAAGTTAAATTGCTATACTAAAGCAAAATTATTTGGCTACAGGTTTGTTTTTACAATTACTGACAAAGTGTACTCTATTAGTTTTTTTATATAAGATACCCAATGCAATATAAATGCATACTCAGAGCTGTCTTCAACTCACTCTAGATATTAAGATAACCTAGCTGTGGCTCTTTCAAAGACAATCCTGGCAAAATTGAAATGCAAATTTAAACACAGAAATTAATCATTTTTGAAGGCTCAATTCATTCATCCATCAGATGCGCAAGTGCAGTACACAGAAGTCACAACCATAAGAGGTATGGTATACATACCATCTATGTATACAGCTGATGGCCTTTCTGTTCCATTAGATAGAACACGGTTCCGAAAGTGATTTTTAAAGACTGAAGGAGAACTAGTTCCCTTTCTTTCAAATGCAGCACTAAAACTTTAGCAAAGTACCATCTAAGCATAGGAATTAGAAAAGTTCTGTTAGTAAGTGATGTCACACTGAATTTGTCTACAAAGCATCTTCTCTTTCCTTTGTCTATAATCTCCCCAATAATTAATTTACCATTGGTGAAAGTGGCCAATGCAGAGATACAAAAGAAGCCAGTGATTCTCCACCAGGGTGGCACAGCACCTCAGGAAGCTGTGGAGTACCATCCAGTACTAGCACTGTTAGGTGTGCAAACACCTACACGATTCATAAACCCAGGAATATCAAATAGGAATCCGTGGTGTCAAAACATTCTGGTCGGTCGTGGTCTCTGAGTTATTTTGCAAAAAACTTTACAAACAAGTGAAAGCCAAGTGCTGCTGGCATCTTTCAAAGAGTCATTTGAGTATTATGAGGTTGAGAAGTACTAGACCAAGCCACAGAAAAAAAAATCTAGTTTCATCATGCCCCACTAAGGGACAGCTTTCAAATATATGACAAGCCATCTTAATGCAAGACTACCCTGAAAAAACAGCAACTAGAAGAAGTCACTGTATGTTTCTTCTTTAATATAGAAATCTTTATGCAACATGAAATCTGTATAACAAACTTAATATTTCATCTCTGCCTGCCTCTTATGCTGAAAACTTTTGGCACTGAGGTTTATGTTGGAAAGAGCTAAACTAGATTGTGAAGTTGGCAGTCAGCACCTCACTAGGACTGACTCGACAATTCAGTTCATATTCCTACAATTTGCTTTTAGAAGAGGCTGCCTGCTAAGGGGAAACTCCAGGCACTGACCCTCTGTCATCTCTAATGGCAGCAGTTCCTAAAAGGTGAGGATCCTACTCAGACACTTCAGTAGTGCACATGTGGACACCTCTGTCCAGGGACAGCCGCGAAATGGTTCGCAATCAGACATTCTAAGAACAGTTCAATTATGTTCGTCTGCACCCTCAGAGAGGACAACTCTTCAGATCCGATTTATGACTGGGAATTAAATGGAAAAAGCAAGATTAAATATTTAGCCACACATTGGTGTTTTCTACTTGTCTTTAAAACAGACTTTTTTCTTGAGCTACTTTGTGTGTCTTAACGTTCTTTAACTGAAAATGTAACTACCTTTCTCAATAGCCACAGAAGAACAACATCAGACTCAAATGAAGTACAAAGAGTCCTAACTCACGAATTACATAACATACTAGGAAAGGCAAGTCCAAATGGCAGCCAGCTGGAGTTAAATGTATTGAAAATAACCAGGAGCTGTTTAGTTCAGCAAGTCATTTACTGAATGACTGGTTTAAAGGAATTTTTCATTTCTGAAACTGTTTTATCAAAATCATTTTTAAAGTCTTTTGTGCTACTGATGTTCATTTATTAGAACAGGCAATAATAAGGCCTTACTATACTTTAGGAGGGATGTGGACAACATTGAGAGGGTCCAGAGGAGGGCCACTCACATGATCCAGGGACAGCAAGGCAGACCCTATGAGGAGAGGCTACAGGTTAAACATAATTTTTTTTTTTTAAATCTCCCATTCCTTCCAAACATCTAAAGAAGTTTTCACTGAATAGCTCAAATGTAAAAAATTATCTTGTAGTCCAGAAGCATCCAAAAGTATCAATAAAGGGTTTAAAATAATCAATGAGAAACTGAACATTTGGCCTTCCACCTCCAAATCATTTACCTCTTAATATCTGATATACCTTGTGCCAGTTTTCTTCAGTGTAAATATTTAAGACAGTTCAGTCAACTTTTAGCTTGACTAGAACACACTAATTTTAACTCCTGTCATTAACCAAGTCCCAGTTGTGTCATTAACTGGACAGATAGATGTTCAGCGACCTATCAATGTCCCCGTGTGTAAAATGGGAATGCTCTGTTCCCCACATCTGCGTTTTCAAGATAATTACTTACATCTTACTTTGAAATGACTTAAGGTCCACAAAGTAACGGACTTGTACAAGGGGGTGAAAAGCATGCTGTTTAAATTTGCAGACAACTTGGGGTGAGGTGGGCATGCTAGGCAGGAGGGACAGATTACAGCTGGATTTGGACAGGTTACAGGGGTGGGCAAATGAGAATAGGATGGGATTCAATACTGACAAGAGCAGGATGCTGCACTTGGGCAGTAGGAACCAGCAGCATACCCAGAGGCTGGGGAACTCCCTTCTCTAAAGCACGGAGGCAGAAAGAGATCTTGGAGTTATTATTGATTCCAAGATGACCATGGGCCGCCAATGGGAGGATACTGTCAGTAGGATTAACCACACCTTTTCCTGCATCCACACATGCATCACAAGCAGGGCCAAGGAGATGATCCTCCCCCTCTATGCAACACTGGTCAGGTCGCAGTTGGAGTACTGCATCCAGTTCTGGGCACCACACTTTAGGAGGGATGTGGACAACATTGAGAGGGTCCAGAGGAGGGCCACTCACATGATCCAGGGACAGCAAGGCAGACCCTATGAGGAGAGGCTACAGG
>JAGPOW010000261.1:240109862-240125112 GCA_030014935.1 Caiman crocodilus
TTAGGAGGGATGTGGACAACATTGAGAGGGTCCAGAGGAGGGCCACTCACATGATCCAGGGACAGCAAGGCAGACCCTATGAGGAGAGGCTACAGGACCTTAACCTGTTTAGCCTTCACAAGAGGGGGGGACCTGGGGGTCATTCATAAACGAACTAGGGGGGGACCAGCGGGGAATGGGAGAGACCTTGTTCCCCCAAGCACCTCCCAGAGTAACAAGGAATAACGGCCATAGGTTGTTAGAGAGTAGGTTCAGAGTAGACATTAGAAGGCGCTACTTCACACAGTCAGGGCAGCTAGGGTCTGGAACCAGCTTCCAAGGGAAGTGGTGCTGGCTCCTACCTTGGGGTCTTTAAGAGGAGGCTTCACTATTACCTAGCTGGGGTCATTTGAGCCAGGTTCTCTCTCCTGCCCAGGACAGGGGGTCAGACTAGAAGATCTGTAAGGTCCCTTCCGACCCTACATCTACAAAGCTATGAATCTATGAAAGGGCTCAACAACACTGAAAGCAGTGTAGGTCCAAAGTATTATAGGAGAGTTTTGCACTACTCAAGTTAATAAGAACCATTGCATTCAGCACCTCTTGTCCTCTGGCTTTACACTTATCTTGTAATCATTTCTTTAATGCAATATTAGACAAATGTATGTGGGAGTAACCTTTCTTTCCTCCTCTTTCACAAAGACAGGAACAAGAGCATAGCTAAGTGTTCATTTCTAACTCTGAAGGAATTGTGCCTTGCCAAGTTCCAACATGAAAGGCATTCTTGTTTTGTAATAAATCCCTGTAGCTAGGGATTAAACATTTCCAAGAAGGGGACATGTCTGGCTGGGCAGTACCCTGGTAGACATGGATATTAACAGGGGCAAATATCTAAGGAAAGAAGTCACTAGCACAAAAGAGTAATGGCAGAAGCCCCTTTTCTCCAAAACTCTACTGCAGGGTTTCAAAACCAGTTTAAAGAAATGTAAACCCAACTGAGAGGAGAGCCTCATTACCACACACAAGCAAGAGGAAGAGAAAGATTTCAACATGTTTAGCATTGGCAGTGCTAAAGACCAGCAAAATTCAAATATCACAAGTCGGATCCCCCAGAAGAACAAGAGAAAGAACTGATTAACTGATTTGGAGTTCCTTATTTACCTTCTTTTTTTCAGCCTTTGATATGCATGTGTGATGTATTTTCAGCCTGCTCTACAACCAGGAAGAAGACTTAAAATTTGCACAAAACCATGACCCCAGTGAAGCCAACAGGAATTTGCCATTCATTGTAAATGAAGCCAAAATGACCTTTAAAAAAAAAAAAAAAGTTTTTAAATTAATCCCAGCTCTCATTACTTCGTAATTTCAAGGGCTGAAACTTCACAAGAAACTAAATGCCATAAGAACCAGCAACAATAGGTGTGTTATTACAATGCATAAAAGTAATATGTTAAAATTATACTAACTTAGGATGCAGGCATACAAAACCATCAAAAGGTGAACATATCATTCATTTCCACCTATTCCCCCATTACTTAGCAGCCAGGCACAGTTATAGTTGCCTAATGTGTAAACTATTATAGAACAGCTGAATGTTTCTCTATTCTAATGTCTTTTACAACAGCATACAAACTCAGTGCAACTTCCACCTGGGTACATACCTTTCTATCCAGGTCCCAAGTACCCGCTCTGGGGGGAGTTTGGCAACACTAGTGTGGTAGCACTAGGAAATTGTGAGACGAGCATGAAGGAAGAGAAGCAGAGCACACAGTTTTCTTATGACAATTTCTTATATTTTCCTGATTTACAAGGCCAGCATGTGCTTTCAGCCCGATTAGTCACGTAGATCAAGGAAAAACTCACAAACAAAACCTATGAGAGTAAAGTGGAGGGATATTCTAATTCTATATGATCATTCAGCTCCTCACACTCTTGCTTACATGTAGTTTGAATGAATAAAATTGGAGCTAGCTAAACCACATTCCTGCTACTCGTTTGTCTGGGCATGTCATGTTAACATTTTCTTCAAAAAAAACACTTGGCCACAGTCATACAGGATGTTTGTAATGGAGCCAAAAAATAAACACAAGACCAAACCAGAGAGCCTCATTACTTCTGACCAGAAACACCCAGGTTATTCTAACTGTTGCTAAAGAAAGCACCTCTTAATATTTGCTCACACTACCACTCCTCAGAAGCATCTTTATGTTTTATTCCTTCTTTCTTTTTTTTTTTTTTTAAACACAAAAGGTGCATCACTATTAACCTGAAACAGGGATAGCAGCCATGTGCCATATGCTTATGTCTCGCACATCAGCTACTCTTTGAAGGATAGTCCCATTTAAGGTGGTGCATAGTTTTTCATCTCACCAAAACCACTCATTTGATGCCTTCCTATCCATCCAATTTTCTATGCAATCACAACAGGAACATAAATACTTATTTACACATAGAAATTTACTAATCAAATGGAATTAATTATAAATTTCCCTCCACAAATCTTTAATTACAGATGCAAATCTCATTCATCACAACTAAGCACCAAGGGACAGCAACTATTTCATGTATTAGAAATGTAAGTGTTACTTAGTGCAAGTGCAATCCTATGTCACCACTTGCATCCCTGAAAACACTAGTTAAAGAAGAAGAGAGTGGGCAGTTCCTATTCACTACTTTTTTGTAACTTACTGCAAGAGCCTTGAACAGCTGTTACAATTTATGGTGCAATTAACTTGTTAAATCGCACTAGAAACTGTAACATGTCACACAGTCGGCCAATTTATGGAGCAATAAAATAGCAAAACAGCCACAAAGATATTCCATATGTAATGTGGAGCATCTTGGGAGATGTTTTGTATCATGCCTTAAAATTGAATGTGTGGCATGTCTCCCAGACATGGGGTTGCCCCATGCCCCATCCCAATGATCTCAGCATAGGACAGGTAGTAACTCCAGGGTCTGGGACACAGTTGGCCCCTACCCAAGCCCCAGCATCAGGCATGGGACAGCCCCGAGTCCCAGGACCTGGGGCTGCCCTATGTCCTATCACCACACTCACCTGTGAGTATCAGGTCATAGGTCAGCCTTCAGTCCAGGAGACAGCCTTCCCCCGATCGATTCTGATGATCAGGAAGGGGATAGCCCCATGTCCCAGCAGTCATGCAGCTGGGATCCAAGGAAATGTATCCCAACTACTTTACATCCTACCATGCATGTGGCAAGGCAAGATGTATGATTGTTTGGATTAGACAAAATCCCACAAGCCCCAACTGCACCATTATTTTAATGTCTGTAAGGGTTTAGACAAAGAGCCATTTTAAAAGCAGACCAGTTAATAGTTTTCAGGTATTCAAGCAAAGTATAAAGCACACTTACACCCATACGTGCCATTTTGATAATCAAATAGATTGAGTAGGATCTAGCCTTGCGATTTCTAAAGATTAAAACACATTATATTATAGTCCTGTGTTATTTAGAAACACAGGACTAGAAGCAATTCTCAAGCAATTTACCATATTTACTCAAATACCAGACAAGTTTTATTGCCCCAATCAACATACAAGATGTCCTTCATTTTAAATTTAAAAGGAAAGCTGCATTAAGTGCCCTATCTATCTTCAAACTGTTGCTAAAAGCAACATGTGCCCAGTAACAGAAACCAGATATAAAGTTGCCGGAATGCAGCCAACACTGAGCATGACTATAAAACATATGGCCTACATAAGGCAAACAAATTGACAGGAACTTTTTAGCCAGATCAGATCCAAATCCATTTGAATCATTCAAGAACCATATGTGGCCCTGCTATGAGCAAGTATTCTTCACCCCAGCTTGGGGCTTCAGATGCTTCCAAATCCTTTAACAGGCATCATACATGCAAGCCCAAGCCCAGAGGCTTGGGGTTCAGATGCCCCCAAGTTTCACTTGCCCTCAGTCATATGGTTGTAGGAGACTTCTTCCTAATTTGCTCCTATTTCCATAAAGTCACTGTGTACCCAAGATCCTCCCACTGGAAGCTGGCCAGTGGAAAGCTAACTATGAGGCTCTCATAGGGAGTTCTGTCTACAAGCAGATAAGGGTGCAACCCTCTATTACACAGTGCCATTATAATTGCATTACCTCTGTCAAGGTATTTCCCCTGCCCTGGGAAAACAACCTTCTTGGTTATGATACTTTCACTGCTAGGTAAGGGTAGGTTAGCACAATCCATCAAAGAAGATATATAGCACACTGAGCAGTCTCCCTCAACACTGATTGATTTTAAAGTCATGGTGAGCCACTACACTGAATGCATTTCAACTTCCTCTTCAATCCCATAGCTGATCTGCACCTTTCTTTCCCATTTGCAATGATTCCTTTTTCTTCCACAGCCTTAAATGTCCAGCAAACAGCACCAAATGGGGCGTCAAACAGTACTCTCAGAATCCCTGCCACCTACTCTCTCAGCCTGTCGCATGTGGTTAGTGTGGCCACACCCTCCATGAGTGAAGCCAGACTGGGCTGCCCTGCACCTTATCTGCATATAATTTTTCAAAGCATCCCAGGACTTGAGACAAGAACACCAAGTTCAGGTATAAATGGGGGCTAATTAACACACATCCTTTGTGGGAGATAATCTGGATTATACACATACACCCTGAGAAAGGCTGAACTGTGTGGTCACCAGGGCTTGAAATGCTGTTGACTAGGCTGGGGCCCAACCCAATGAAATATATGGTAAATCATGAGCCCTTTAGCTTTGGACTAACACCAGGCATAATTTGTACTCACACTAAATAGATGCTAAAGTACTACATAAAAGTGTATTTATGGAGTACTTATGCTAAAACTTGCAGCAGTACCAAAAAAAAGGTAAAAATGTATCATTTTGGGGTGAACCAAGTCTATGGGTATTATATGTAAATTGCTACAGCTATGTTTATTTCAAGGTCATTTTTTAAAAAAAATTTGTTCTTCACTTCCATGTCCTCAGGGAGAACAGGGTTTGACAGTAAGGGGAGGGGGGGGTGAAAGAGAGAAAAGGGGCTGCCTGCCCCACCCCTCATTTAATTTTCCCTGCTGTAGCAGTGGAAAGGGGACAAAATTCAAGGCAAACCTCCAATAATGAAATTGTATATCTGGAAAATTAAGTCAAATTATATATTGACCATATATAGAATCTAATTTTATCAGGCCATCTTAAAATCAGGACTGTCTTATATTTCATTAAACATGGTATCTGTGTCCTGTATCGGCAAACAAGTCATTCTTATCAAAAGGATCATACACAAAAATACAAATACCCCTCACTTGGCTTTGTCTTCCATCAGCCTCACCACTGCATTTATATAGAAAACTGGACTGGATTATATCTACCTACGTATCACTTCTTCCTTGTTCAACCCTAGCACATAGCTTTTTAATGAATCCTTTTCTAGGCTAGCTTCCTCTGTTCTTAGAAAGTGCCCATACTATCCATTTCCATTTTTCACCAATTGCATCAGTTCACGTTTGGTTCCAACCTTACTGAGTACTTGCTTGTTAGATCTTTTGGGGTTCAGGAAATATTGAATATATTCTTCTGGAATATCACAGCAAATTCATCTAAGTTTTTCTTTAACCCCGCCATAAACATTCAATTTTCACAGGTGTATATTGCTATGGGCCATACCAATTGGTTTATCAATCTTCATTTGTTAGTCATCTTTCTACTCACCCATATTACATTCAAATAAATACTTTAGCACAGCATGAGCATTGCCTAGGCTATGTCTTACTTCACTCGTGCATTTATCGTCTTCCATTAAAATTGCAAACAAACATGTAAAACTTGGAATTTGCTCCAGGGACTTATAAATGATGTCAAGACTGATACTTGCTTCATCACTTTGGTCAACCATGATTCACTGTCTCTTTCCTGAAAATCTCAATATTTGCAGCTGTTTTATAAGAATACTAATCTAAACAATGTTGTCTGCACTGCACCTGTAGGTAACCAGATATTTAAAGAGCCCTAAAAGCAGCCTATTTAAAAACTCTTTTACACAAAGCACATTACAATACAACACCACCCTACGATGGGCCACAGGTCTCTAAGTTTTAACATGCTCTCACTGGAATCCTTTGCCCATAGCACTGGATTCCTTTGCCCATAGCATGTCCTGATTCATCTACCTTTATTTTTTCCATTACTCGTGAATCTTCTGTTTATTCTGAATATCCTGTCCCACTATAAGTACCATATTTACTCTAACTTAAGATGAAGCTTCCCTCCGCACCCCCACAATTCAACATGGAAAATAAAGCCTCTTAGAATAAAAAGAAGTGAAAATGCAATAACCTGAAGTCAGAAGAGGCATCAGAGTGAGGTACCCAGGAGCACGAGACCTAGCACAGTGCAGAGGGCCCCAGCAGTGAGTGTGGGAGGGAAATGGCAGGGGAAGCTCAGTTTGAGAATGGACTGGTGGTAGAGGTGGGTAAAGGTCAGGCTGCCTGACCCTCCTGTTGTTTACCTCCCCGATGCTACTTTCCAAACCACAACAGAAAGGATGAGAACAAATTTAAGAGAAATAATTAGATTCTATACATGGAAGATAACAAAAACATTATTTTCCATATATAGCATCTTATTATTTGGGAGTAGTCTTAAATTCCAAGTAGACTTGGTTGGAAGTAAATATGGTAAAGTTCTTGGGAGATTTTAACTCCATATCCATTTCCAGGTCTAAAACTGGAGGTCTATAACAAAAACTACCCTACAATTCCTATAAAAACATCTTTATTGACCTTTTCTAGCATGATTTTTAACCCATATATTCTTCTGTGTGTATCCTATGGGCATGATTTCCTGATAATCTACCTTTTGGAATATACAGCGCTGTTTCATGACCTCTGCTCATATCTGTATTCTAAAGGAGAATTCTACTAGATCAAGATAAAATTATTCAAACAACCACAAAGAATGTTTAGCTACACTGAAATGTATATCCTTGTCACCATTCAATCTATTCCAAAGTTTCTTCTATTAACTTAAAAATCTTTTTTGGTAACAAATACTCTTATCCATTTACTTATTGAATCAACATTATAATGGAAATAGCAAAGACTGTTCTTCAATTAAATCTCAGTTCAATTAATCTTTTCCCTCATCTTTTCCACCACAGTTACTATGGCTATAAAAATAATTCTTGCAATAGCAAAAGAACAATATGGTTTTTCACTAATGTTCTTCGTTAAATTAGCTTCATGGCGATGACTTACCTTAATTAAAAAAATTTTTTTAAATATCAACAACTAAATGGCAAAGGGAACACGTGATAAAAATATTTAAGAAGAAACAGAAACAACATTCATACTGTACGTTAACACAGGTTTAAAGAAAAACCTCATTTTTCCAACTCTAATCTACACATTAAATGGAATTGAACAATGCAAAAAAGGGATAAAACTATACCAATATCCTCAGGACAATTTATCTAGACCAAAGCATCGAGTGTGACTGCTACTTTTTAGAATAGGCCAGATTAAAACCCTGTTTTATACACCTTGATTTGAGTGAAAAGAATCAGGTTCAAAAACAAAACTCTGTAACTTCCTTTCCATCATAAAAATAAGCAAATAAAGAACCATTGTGAAATAAAGCACACAAACTGGGTAGAGGGGGGTATTTACAAATACTCTAATTGGAGAAAAATCACACTAATAAAGCAAACATTTTTAGACATATAACATCCCTAAAAAAAAAAACACACATTTTTAAAATGCACTGACATATAGGCTTAAAAAAGTGTAGTAATTGTTTAGTCTAGTATTAACCATCCAGGGAATATCTGAACGGTCTCAGCGAACTCTACAAAAGTGTCTATCATGTGACACTTTCAGCAGATGATATTTTGGCAGGCAAAAAGTATGTTCACTGTGGAATTTACGATGAGCCTGTTTATTCCCATTCACCCAGATTCATGGCTGCTTGTCAAATGTATAAGTTATGTGAACAGCAAGGACAACTACAGCAGGTTAAAACCCTTAATGCTAACATTTTTAAGCATAAAATACAGTATGAACACATTTTGGTGCTATTCATGTGCACCATTCCTATACAACTCTAAGTAGGGTAAGAATAAAAATGTGCATTAATCTGAAAATGTCCACCGTTAACCCCTACAGCATCATCAATAACGTCTTCAGGTACCCCAGATTTCCAGATCTTGGTTATGTATCTTTGGTATGTAACAAAGAAAAGGTTTGGTTGGTTGTTTTTTTTTTAATTCATACCTAAATATGTGCATCAGGGGTCCCAGAAGCTTTTTTAAAAGTCATCAATTCTTAGCCACTGGATTTGAGAAGACAATATTAATCCAATGACACAATAAAGAAAGAATTTAACTCTGTATGTGCCAATTATTTCAGATTGCTCTCTTTTAAATCACCTTTGGGGAGCAGGGCACAGAGAAGCGGTACGCACACACATATACTACATGGTTCTTTGTTGTTATGGAAATAATCATATTAACATTTTCAGCTATTCAGAAAATAATCCTACAAAGGCAAATGAACCACTACAAGTACCATTTTGTAACAGTTTTTACATAAGTCACATAGGTCAAGGTCTATAAACAACTGTCAGTGTGAACATCCTACCACCTTCTCTCAAACCAAACAGCTGCAGTGGGCTGATAAGATGAAGACAGACTCCTCAGACTCCCATCTGCATTCACTATTATTGTCCTACAAGCAATGCAATAACCTGAAACAATGATGCTTAGCTATCACTCTGAAAAGCACCATTACGGTTATAAGAAAAAAAGGCATTCTTTGACAGCTAGTTAAATAGAAACATATTGCAAAAGGATTAAAAGGTGACTACTTAAACAAATATTTGCAATGGACTATTTTTGTCTTACATTAATTATCTGTTCAACTGTCAAAATAAAGATATCTCATTTTAACGTGACCATTAACACTCCAAATTACTAATGGCAGAAAGGACTACAGCATTTTATTAAAATTCAGCTAAGCATGTCCCCTTACTTGAGGACCTGATAAAGTAGAACAAAGATTTTTAAATGAGATTTCTGTGTTTTGCTACAACATATACAAAGCCTGACAGCCTTGGATGTTTTTTGTTTATTTGCCTGCTTTTTAACAAAACAGAAAGGGTTGGTTTTTCTTTTCTGAAAAAGGACTCGTCTACCTGAACAGTTCTACAGGAGACCTCCCAAATGGGTTAGGTTCCAAGGGCAGTCTGCTGAGAGCTTCCTGGTCGTATGGTACTTAAGATTTTTTTTACCCAGTTACTACTTATAATAAGCCAAAGATCTATTAAAAACTTTCTTATACTAACTTTTTCATGCAAGAAAAACTTCTCAGTTTGCCATTGAAATGTTGGCATGAATGGATCTGGCAGGTGGAGGGAAAGGACAGATGATTTGTTTTAGCCCAGTCTGGATTGAAGAAGTTAAGACCACTTCACAAATCAGCATGTGACCCTCCACTTTCCCACTATCCACACACGGTAGGTGACTGGGAAACTCTGGATAGATGCAGGAGATCTAAATTATAGTCCTGCTATACCATGGTCTTTTTCCCCCAGTCTAGAAGATCCCAAAAATCAGTGTTCCTCCCTCCTGTTCTAATTTTGACAGGAATATTTCATCCTAAATCTGTGATGCATTTTCCTGACAAGTTAAATCCAACTGGCATCTTTCCACATAAAGCTTTGGTCTCAATAAGCCATCTTTTTTCCGATAAAAAAAAAAAATCAGCACTAGCTATCATTTTCATAATCTCTATTTTCTGGTATTATAAATAAATGGGGAAATCCACGCATTGTGTTTAGAGTCTCACACTGAAAGAAAACATTAATTCTGTTGAAGTTCTTAGTGATGTCTTTATTGTCTTAAAAATGAATGGGCAAAACTAAGTTTCAAAAGCTTTCTAGATTTTATTAAAGCATCTCTCTACATTCATAGATTGTAGAGTCGGAAGGGACCACAATGGATCATCATGTCTGACCCCCTGCCCCTGGCAGGAAAGAGGACTGAGGTCAGATGGCTCCAGCCAGGTGACTATCTAGCCTCCTCTTGAAGACCTCCAAGGCAGGTGATAGCACCACCTCTCTCTTGGAAGCCCATTCCAGATCTTGGCCACTCTTACTGTGAAAAATTTCTTCCTAATATCTAACCTAACTCCACTCTCAACTAGTTTACACCCATTATTCCTAGTCACTCCCTGGGGCGCCTTAGTAAGCAGTGCTTCCCCTATTCCCCATTGACCTCCCCTAATAAATTTATAGGTAGCCACAAGATCTCCCCTCAGCCATCTCTTGTGAAGGCTGAAGAGATTCAGCTCTCTCAACCGTCCCCTGTAGGGTCTATCACAAAGGCCACTAATCATGCAATAATGTCAACATGATAATACCAGAAACGGAAATAAAGAGAAAAAACAGCTACCAAACAGTATTTTTTTTATTCTTTCATAATTTCATTTTCTCTAAAGAGCTTAGTTCAGACAGATGTGCATCACAAAAATTAACAGTATTGCATAACAGCTGCTACAAAGTTCTTAGGACAACAGTGTACAATGTAGCATTGCTGACATCACCATGTCACTACTTATTGTTTATTTTCAACAACAGATGACTGACCATTCAGATTTATAGTATTTCAAATCAGAGAGATACTACAACCATTAGGCTGAAGTCAGATAAAACAGCATACGGTTGGATGGATATCACTTATCACTGGCTCATCTTCTAAAAGCTGCTAATACTGTCAGTGAAAATTACGGTCCACAAATCAAAAGAAAAGTGCTTGAACTGCACCACATATGAAGTCAGAGAGCTCCCACTGGATTTTCCCCACCTTATTACCTCTATGATCGATTCTTAGTTCAAATGACAAAAAAAAAAAAAAAAAGAAAAGAAAAAAAACCTGCTGAGAGCACAAAAATCCCACCTTCTTTTCAACTTGAGAAATATGCTTCAAGCCAGGGGACACATTTTTATATAATTAATTTTAACTTTTCTGTCCATTTTTGTCACAAGGCATTAAAAGCAACATCTTGTAAAGCGTGTCATTTCCCCCCCTTCTCATAGCAACCAACAGAAGAATAAACTATTAAAAATGACACATTTATTAGCTGGAAATGTGATTGATAATGACATTTTTACAACATTAACATCAACGAGGCTCTTTTCTTTTCTTTTTCTTCTTTTTTTTTTTTTTAAATACAGGGAGCTCGTGAACTTGTTAAAAGGTAATGCTTGCTGAATCATTCGCTCCGTCTTCAGAATGAGGTATATGTATTTTGCATCACTTTTTTCCCTAAAGTATGTAATACCAAATACACATTACTTAACCATCTAAAATATGTAGCATGCAAATATTATTTCCATAATGCAATAAAACTCTGTGGAGCACTCTAAGAGCCAACTCCTCCAATTCTTGAAAGAGCCATGGTCTCTTTAACTATATCCCGGAAACGTACAAAAGCAGAAGTACACTTAACATTCTGTATACCTGCTCTTGTTAAAAAAAAATATTATAACACTCATAGGGAAATAATTCCCATCCATGCCAAGGAGCCAAAAGGAAGGTAAAGGTGCAAATTAAGATCAGTTAGCCAGTCCAGCAGTTGTTGCAAGGAATTCACATTCTTTCCCTCTTTCACTGGAGTGGCCAGCCAGTGAGGAGAACTAAGACTCTTAATTAAAAATTATAGTAAAATTAGCAGCCCAGGGTTTGTTTGTTTTTTCCTAATTGCTCTTATCCCAACAACACTTTCCAATTATACAAACAAACAAAAAGCAAGAGAAACAGAAAATAGTTTACCATGAGACTACAGAATTTATCACAGAATCTTGGCAAAATCTTCACGTTTTTCTCTATAACAATGGAATGTGACTGTGAGGACTTGGTCCTCTACGTCATCTGATCTATCTGGGGGGCACCCCCCCAACTCACCTGCCACGACTTGATGTTATAATGTACCTGGAGGGGGGTCTTCAGTGGAGATCTTCTATCCTGGATGGGGACCCCACCAGACGATGGTGCACACAGACGCTTGGTGCGATGTTTTATGGGGCTCCACCTCCACTACACCCCGTCCACACGCCAACCACTAGATGGTGTGCCCACGATGTTCGTAGCCCTGTACGGGACTCTGGATGGTGTCTCTACTGTCCCCGCCACCACTCCCTCCTCCTCTGGGAGTTCTCAACTTCACCTAAAAAAGGCACTCCTCGGGATCCAGAGGGGTCTCCTGGGAGTTCCTCTGGGTCCCGGTTCTTCCCCGAGCTCCCGCGATCTCTCCTCACCCAGATGGCTGCTCTCCGGTCTCTCAAGCTTCCGCAACCGTCGATGGGTACGCGAGTGCCTTAGCCTGCATTCCCCGGGATCCTCCAGCTCCGCTTCTCACAAGAGGCTTGCAGCTCCTCGTCAAGCTGCTCGACAGAGTCCCATCGGCTGGGCTCTGTCTCTCCTGAGCATGGGCTGGCAGAGCGACTCCCCTGCTCGTGGTCTCTCCCTCCACCTGACTCCTGGTTCTGCTGGCGTTTTTAAATGTTCCCCACGGCTGCTACAGCTGCCAGGATTGGCTGAGCCGCTCCCCGTGCTGGGAACAGCTGCCGCCACAGCCGGCGTAATGGTGGCTCACGCGGCCACAGCTCCTGCTCCCCTGCTGGTAAGTGTGCCCCTCCTGGGGCTCATTCTCAGGGTCTGGGATCCCTGGGTCCCCCCTTTTCCACTCTGCTTGCCTGCGAGGGCGCCTCGCCACCACAGTGACCTAATATTTCAGTTAAAATCTGAGGGATTTTGATCTAGTTTCTGGCTATTCTTGGTCCTAAGCCTGTAGTTACATGGTAGACATTTTAAGGAAACACTCAGAAAACATTAATCAATCATAACACAGTAAACTGGTGTTGGTGGAACAAGCTTTATAGAAAATACACAATTTTACACTAGCACTGACTTCCATCAGCTTGCCATCTTTTAGCTGACTGTCGTATACAAATAATTCACCCCGGAACTTTTACAAGTAGCTGCAAGTTTCTAAACTATTAGCTTACTAATTAGTAACCTAACACCCCTTTTTTGCAAAACTGTATTGCCAAGTCTAAAACTGAACACTTAAATCTCACTCCCCAATTTGACAAAGGCTGAAGTAATATAGTGTTGTTCCTATCAGTATCCTGAATACCTGGATTTACTGGCTAGACTCTATCTGGTTGTACATACAAAAGCCAAGAAAAGATCTGATGGAGAAGTCAAGCGACTGGATATATTAAATTCTGTTAGTAACTCTTCTCTTTGAGACTGAGAAACTAGTTATTCTCTTAAACCCTACCTTGGTTATAACATTAATACTTCAGAGAATGGGTGAAAAGATATGTTAGTCCCAAGAAACATACAGGACGTGTAAAACTTGACAAAAACAAACTCTTTCTTTTTCTTTTTTAAGCAGAAAAGAATAGCTGATGATGGGCTTTTCAAGACTTCTAGTGAACATATTAAATATCTTTAGCATGGGAGAACATAATGGCACAAGACTGCCACTTCCTCTGGAAAGAAAAATAAAATACTACTACTCTATAAAACACCTGAAAATGCTACACAAGCAGGCACAAAGCAAGGTCACAATAATGACTACAACCACCATGTATCAACATCCAAGAATTTATGACACTGCATGTTCATCTTTCCTTCTAAAGCATTCTAAATCAGAAAAGCAAAGGAAACCAGATGGTACCACTATCTCCATAGAGGTGACTGGGAAATCCTGAAATGCTAGTAACAAGTATTTTCATATCCTCTCAGTGTCCTTCCCCTATTTTATTCCTCCCACAATTCCTCTCTGTCTGCTGTTAGTCAGCCAGCTAGGACTAATCTAACCTTATTCTGAACATTGTAAAAGTTAAAAAGAATGCATGAGCAGCTTCATGCTGGTAAAGGTTTGCCAGGTTCCAGAGCAGCTAATTGTCTTGATGTGCCAGTGATTTTTTTCCCAGCAACACAACTACAGGCATTACAGGCAGAAGCTGCATTTTTTTTAAATTGTTGATGATACTGTTACACTCGCACACTATTTCTCCTTTCTGGGCATGTATGGTTTAATCTTTAAAAGAACCCAGATCAGATTTGAACAAATCCTGAGAGCTTACATTTACAACAACTTGTTCTTTTGCCCAATAAAGTTATTTAATACCACCCTAGAGACTGTCAAGCAAGAATTTTCCCTCTGTAAATTACAATGGGCAGAAAGAGAAGAAAATAAAGAGAAATTTTAATAAATTTGGGATTTTTTTTTTTTAATTTGGGGGATCTTCCCTATACCTGATTTTCATTTTTCTTTGGTGAGACACAGCTTGTGTAGTAGACACTGGCAAGAGAAACTTAAATCAGAACATGAAGGTTACAGCATAAAAATTGGGAGTTAATTAAAAACGGTCATACTCCAACAGTGTATGTGCAGATATCCAGGTTGTAACCGTACTGATCTAGAGGAAGGGCAATCTGGACTCATAGTAGAGATGATATCTTTAATTAGAGCAACAAGTTTTAAAAATATATACATCTTTAATTGCCAGCTTTCAGGCACAAACTCCCTTCATTAGGCATTGGAGAAAAGATTGTAAAAGTTCTCCTGGATAGAACTGAAAGTTCATATTTCACAGAATTTCACACAGGAGTCAATAGACAGAAAACTCCTCTGGGCAGTTGGTTCATAGCTGGTATGGAACCTGCTCTGGCATTTGCAAATATTTATCATGGTGGGGAAGCCTCATGTCACCTGTTCCCTCAGTCTTGCCACTTCCTATAACTTCTTTTTAATGGTCTTCAAGCTTCCTTTCCTTTGCAAAAATATCTAAACACCCTTTTATTTCTTTATCTAGGGGGCTAGGAACAGGGAGGCTAGAAGACTCCTGATAGGGTTCAAGTGTGGGCTCGGCCACACATGAGCCCTCGCTGAGCAAAGGAGCAGCTACAGAGCAACAGAAGAGCAACGACAGCAGCGGCGGCAAAGTGGTGAGTGAGGCTGTGCCGACAGCTGAAGCTGGTCCGGAGGGGAGCCTCCCGGACCACTTTTAGCTGACCCGGCAGGGAGCTGTGCTCCCGAGGTGCGCTCTGTAAGGGCGCGCCGGCGTTTGCACCGGCGGAAGGGAAGAGCAAGACAGCGGGAAGACCACTTTTTCCATTTGTCTGGGAACATGGTGAGTACACGCAGTGCTACTGCCAGGGGCCTGGCCCCTCCCCCTCCCTCTTCCCTGGTGCTGCCCCGGCACACCTCTGAGGCT
>JAGPOW010000261.1:240125212-240164232 GCA_030014935.1 Caiman crocodilus
TTCAAGAGTAGACTAGATAGGTACTTGGCTGGGGTCCTGTGACCCCAGCACTTGTTTCCTGCCATTGGCAGGGGGGTCAGACTAGATGGCCTGCTCTAGACCCCTTCTGACCCTAGTTACTATGAAACTATCAAGTAACTAATTAGCCTATAGTGTCCCAGTTGTTCACTTCGACCTCCATATCATGCAAAATGAAGACTCCTGGAGTGGAGTCTAAGATATTCTTTTAGTAAACTAGATTTTAACATGATCCTGTGAATATCATCATACTTCAGTTGAAGGTGATTCAACAGATAGGAGAGGAAAAAAAGTTATGATCTTAGGCTAGAAATAGACTTCATCACATGAAACTAATTAGCTGTGCCACAATATGTTGCAGCATAGCTGATCCACTTCATTATCCAGAAATAAAACTGCAACCAATTTGAGCTGCTCTGCAATAAATTATGACTACCATACATTGATCTGGTTATTTGCCTTTAATTGTATGAATTTTTTTATTTGAATATTAATGCCACATCAGTGAAGCCAGGCAGGAATGGAAAGAATAGCACAGGGTAAGCCAATCCTTAGTCAACACTTAAAGGTAAAGCCCTAACTACTAGTGCTGCTGATTTTAACTCTTCACAGCCACCCTACAAAACTGGTTTAGACTGAAAGAAGCAAATCCCAGGATCAGAGGTAACAAAAATCTATAGGAAAGTTTAAAAAAAGAACCCTCCCTGAAGAGCCAAAGCAAAGGTTTCTTCATGATGGAACTAGATGCAGAGAAAATCCCACTGATGACTGAAGAATTTAGGCTGGCTAGATTAATTAAGGCATTTGAATTCTTCCTATCTGAGATTTACCCAAACCCAAGTCTACTCTGAATTTAAGATGACCCTGCAATAATTAGAATCTATTTATTTTTTTATAAAAAAAATTTTCCATCGATAGAATCTAATGACTGTAATTACTGGAGGGCCATCTTAAATTTGTCCCCCCAGGAAAAGCAGTAGTAGGAGGAGCCAAACAGGATGACTCTTGCCCCTCACCCCACACTATCTGTTCCCCCCAACACTTGCCTACCTTAGGTCCTTTTGCACTCCCATCTCCCTTCCCTTCCCTTCCCTGCAGCTACGTCTCCATTGCTTAACTTCTTCTGCCACCAGCAGACTCTGTCCCCACTTCAGTCTAGGACACAGAATGCATGCTGACTCTGGCAGCAGCCCGGCCAAGGAGCAGAAGCAACAGCATGCAACCAGGGCTGCAGCAGCTCCCTACCTGCTCACCACCTCATACTCCATTCTAAGACAAGGGGTCTTCTATGTTAAATTGGGGAAAAGTTATCTTAGAATAATGTAAATATGGTACGGTAGATATGTGCATAGATTGATCATTGGCTGAAATTCTTTTCTAAGTGTCCTGTTCCCTCTAGTTTTTTTAACATTCCTTTGTTCTATAGTTTTATTTAGTTTTCTTTTCAAAAATGACATCTCATCACTGTATACTATTGATAACACACTCCCAAAGGAAAGAATAGGTACTCCAACTCAGACCTGCTGACCAAATACAGTATTTTAGCTCAGGATTCAGTTTAAGTGAGAGAACAGCTGAAATTTGCTCCAAGATAAAGGCACAAGCAAGCCATCCAGGGAGGGGAGGGGTAACATTTACTCCAGGACTCCAAAAAGAACCTACAACAATTACAACTAGTCTGGAAACCATGGCATATTAGTTGTACCAAGTATGAATATTAGAAGAAGTGTGGATTTTCCAAATAGTGACAAAAGCAGCAAAAGCAAGGATGTAAATGGAAAAAACAAGAGGAAAAACTGGCTGGTATCCTACCACAAGACCATAGGAAAAGACAGTCAAGTGAAATGAACTGTGAACACTTTGAGAAAGAGTAAGTCACACAGTGCAAAAAAGATAAAGGTAGCGCTGACTATTCTTCTGTACTGGAGTGACCAAAAGGGAAATTATGGTACAAAGCTTTAGGAAGGAGTACAGTTCAATGACTGCCAGAAGAGATCATGGACCCATGAAAATAAAGTTCCCTAGGTCAGCAGGAGCCAGAGGAAGAAACCACATAAACAAACACAGAATATCAATGCCATAGCACAGATGCTAATTTATTGCTCTACTTTAAAGAGCAAGGATATCAACACGTCTCTCACCAGCTTCCAGAAAAAGCTTAAGATTTAAATAACGTTTCCCTAAGGAGTGGCACACATTTTTGTACAAAATAATGCCATACAGGCCTGCAGCCAGATGGACAATGAAGACTATGAACAATTTAAAACAGCTTTAATTCTTGAATCTAAACTTGCTACAGAAGCTTAAAAGTTTTGCAGGTGTTGCTCAAGATTAAAAGGATGATTCACATGAATATGAGGACTCAGAAAGGATTATCTCCACAAACTGGGCAAAGGTTGGGGAACATCTAAACAGATTGCATCAAATGACTGGTGAGATCATTTACACATTCCAGTCTTGCAGAGTTCAACTCCAGCAGATAAAAGTAAAAAAGGAGAGAGAGTCACAGCTTGCACTGCAGCCACTACAACCCAGCTATTATTTGGAGCAGTGGCTCCCAAACTGACATATAGCGCACCACCAATTTAAAACAATACAACCTTAAGTATCACCAACAAATATTTGTCACATAAAGGAATTATGATAAATCTGTTAACACATACCACTGACAGATTGTCTGTGTACCACTAGTGGCAACTGCCCATTCAGAGAATGTGGTACCTGGATTTTCAAATGTTCTCAAGTTTTTATTCATATTTCAGGTTCGATCTATTTAGAGGTATATTGATATTGTACGTAAAAGTATTACTATACATGTTTTAACATAAACATTAAACTGTTCAGTAAAGTAAGAAAAATTATATGAAGGTGGTAAAAAGCATTTTTGTTTTAAATCTGACCTAATTAGTTGTGTAGCTACCTAAATCTTGCCAATCTTTCTAATTTATTTTAAGTCAGGGCATAGTCCTAACTCTCCAGCAAGGTTCAACACTGATGATGGAATGAGAAAAACATTAATGTTCTGTGTACAATGGGTACAAATGCACATTACTCAGGCCCCTGGTACGTTTGTTCAGTGACATGACTGAATCTGATCCCCAATCCTAACAATCATGCCATGCCACGCATGGCAAGAGGCATAATTTTGGAATCAGATCCAAATTGTGCTGTTAATATTTGCCAGGACAGGAGGAAACTGGGATTATAGGTATTATAGCTCCCCCTACCCCACAGCCCTTACACAAGGGGTGTGCAAAATAAGGCCTGTGGGCCAGGGCCAGCTTGCCAAGGGACTCTCTGGACTGCAGTAGGTCCCCCTCTTCAGTTGGCCCAGGTATGGGGGTGCAGCTCAGACATTGTGCGTGCAGCTGATCCTACCACCCCAGGACACAGCCAGGCAAAAGACAGTGCAGCTACAGGACTCGACTTCCCAGCAGCAGCTCTTTCTGGCTGCTGATACTAGCACCTCTGCTGCTACCAGATCAGCCCACTGCCAGGGCACCCCAGCCAGTCTGTCCTGCCCCCAGCCCTGGGGGCACAAGACAGAGCAGGCAGAGTCTTCATGAAGACCAGCCAGGTCCCCTGTAGGCACAGTGCACTCCTCCAGGCAGATAAGATGAGGCTGCTGGCAGGCAGGGAGCGGCGTTTGGGACCAGGACAGGCAGACAGGCTGGTGACAGCATGGGACCAGGGGCCTGCATGTCCCTGCTGCATGGAAAGCAAATGGCAGCTCTGCTCCAGGCCCCAGATGTGCACTATCATCACCTTGCAATCCCAGCTCCAGCTTCCAGGCACTGTTCCCCGCAGCCCCATCCTATTCACCTGGCTGAGCACACCCTGCCCAAAGGGGACCGAGCTGGTTTTCATGGAGACCCCACCTACCCATTCTGTACCGTGACCCCAATGGTGGGTTTGGGGGTGATGGGGCCAAGCTGGATAGTAGCAACAGCCCTCTGCATCAGGCCAGGTCAGCAGCCCAACTTTCAACAGCTCCCCCAAGTTCCTGAAGCGGCCTTCCAGCTAAAATAGCTACCTGTCTTGTATAACAATTTGAAAGCCAGAAGCCCACAGATCCAGCTCCGACTGCCCTGGGTCCAGTTCAAGACCTGGAGCCGTCTGGACCAAGACCAAAAATCAGCTGATTTTCAACCAACAGGTTCAAGGTCTTCCTCCACCAGACTTTAAACCCAGACATGGGGTTTCACTTCCCCAGCAGGAAAAGTCCTTCAGCTCTTGCAGCCTCTGATCCCTCCCCTAACCCCCAGCAGGGCAGTTCTGGGCCCATTTGGAGAATTGAGACTGTACTGGTGGCGAGGGCTAACAATCAACTGATTGTCAGCATTGGCCATGGGGCAGGCCCTGGCCTACTGCAAACCAGGGCTGCCCAAGGGGAGTGCTAACCATAACATCATCAGATGGGATGGAGACCAGGGCAGTAAAGAGCTGATTTCAATAATCAGCTGATTGTCAGGCATCTCCCCTGGGGTACCCCAGGTTATGAGCATGCTACATGTTTAGTTTAAGGCACCATACAAACTAACCATAATAATATTATTTGTGGAGTACTTCTATGGCTGGTCTGCCACGTTATGGTGCCTTACATTGGATGCATGTGTAGCAACTTTGACTTTTATGCTGCATCATGTTAAACCATAGCATAAACATAAGTACAAGTGCTCTCCAAAAATTAAATTCCCAGCATGAAATGTTTAGACATGAAAGTAACAAATCCTGAAGAGATTGATTCCAGGTTTAAGTCACTTTGAACACTAAAGAGGTCCCTAATTTCAGAGCCAAAACCAAAGCACTAAAAGAAACAGTAAAATATTAATAAGATTACTACAATTCTGAAACTGGTTGTTTCCACTGAATTTAGTACAATACTATATAAAAATAGATTAGAGCAAAAATTTATTCCACTGGTTCCGAGATCAAAATTATAGTATGTTTTGCTTTCTAAGGCATATTAATATCTTTTCATTTATAAATAATGAGGTTTTAGCATACCTACGTAATTAAAGTATCACATTAATATAGGTTTCTTTTTTTAAAAAAAGAAAAAAAAAAGAAAAATAATTCAAATTTCACTAAGGTGAAATTATTCCTTCTTGACCACTAGAGGTCATACAATAGCCATGGCAATCATCCAAAGAAAAACTTATTACAAAATACTTCACTTCAGTAAGACCCAACATACCAATGGTACCACACAGATTTGCACTGATTTATTATAAGTCTAATGATTTACACATCAGCTTTTGGTAGTCATTCCCCATTTTCCTGCCTATTAACACAAATCCTTATATAAGTGTCACTCAAGATTTTGCATCTTTCCTGTTACATTACATTGCACAGCATATCTGTAGCGCGCGCGCACACACACGCACGCGCACACACACAGAGTTGTAATGCGTCATATATACATATACAGATAACGTAACGTTTTTTCTCATAGCATAGGCTGCAACTTAACAGAACATAATCACTTATTTGCTAATTTTGGAAACCAAAATGTCTTCCACTCCTTAATGCAAAACAATGAGTTTCAGTTAAAACTAAAAGCAAAGGTGAAGGATACTACAGGCTAGAACAATGATTCTACCATTTATCTGTACTTTATAGTCTGAGTGCTTCATAGCTGGAGCAAACACTGCATGTTTCCAAGGATAATTATATTAAAAAGTAATCTAAAAGTATTTCAAGATCAATCAAACATGTGTCACTGTACTTCTAAAAGAGGTGTTTAATCACATACTAGCATTTAATCAAACACTAAACTTCAAATAGGTATGAAGTTCACATAAACCCAACTCACTCAAGTTATGAAACTGTAATGAGTGGCACTAGGAGAACAAAATTAGCCTGTCTAAAATAATCTTTTCACTAATGCTCTCTAAGAGGCATTGAGATAAACATGCCTCTTTAAACTGGGCATATTTATAAGGGTTTATAAAAATCATCTATACTATATACTATTTTTTGTACAGTTCATTTTTCATACCTCTTTCCATATTTTTCATATTTTAGTCTATCACACGGGGTGGGGAAGGGAAGGTGTGCATGCAGGAGTGTGCACTTCAGTCAGATAGTCTCATGAACCAGTATCATTCACATCTGGGTAGTTCACAATCCACTTAATTTGCAGCTGGTTGCCAAATTAAAAGGCAAGCGTCTCAGCTAACGCTGAAGTATTTAACTTCAAAGGTTGCCACTTCTCAGGTTAACTGGAACATGGCTGACACTCCCACAGCTGCAGTCCTACCCAGCTGATTGGAGAGGCGTCATCCTTTGAAATAAAAGACAGAGCACACAGCTGGAGCACTTCAGCAGTCCTAGACACCTGTTTGCTACTGCTGTATACACAGCACTGGCACATCCTTGTCTTCACAGGTCACTCAGACCTAGTCCTGTGAAAAACCTGCATTCTACTATGTATACATTTAAGCAAGTACATTGCTGACTTCATAAAAATACAGCTAAAATGATAAATATAAAATCATAGGATGAAATCAAAGTTTCTTGACAAACTGATGTCTAAACCTGCATCACTTACTTGTTTCATATATAAAATCAACACTTCACTACCACTCTGTGAAACTACCATTTAATCACTACAGGCAGTCCTTGAATTACAACATTTCGAGTTACAATGTTTTATATTGACAACATTTATAAATTGACATCCCGTTTCAACTTTCTGATGTCAGTTTTGACTTTGCAATGCTTGATCCAACACCAGCAAACAAGTTCACTGCACTGTCCATCTCCCTGGAGATAATCTGTCCAAACTTCCTTGGACACTTTCTTTAAGAAAGCAGACAAGACTCCAGAAAAACCTACAGCCAAGACCTGCCAAGAACCCTTCAAAAGTCCAGCAAGGTCACCTCAAATAAGTCCTTCCAAATCAATATGATTGCTATTTACAATATAAATACATTAATGTAGCTACATTACTCATCTATAATTGATTGAGTACAAAATTCTGGGTTATTTTTGGTGAAATAGAGTAATTGGGCCTTGGTTCAGGAACCAATCCCCCATTTACAACATTGTTTCCCATGAGAAAATCAGTTTGGAGTTGCAACGTTTTGACTTAACACACAGTTTTCAGTAACCAATTGTGCCATAAGTCTGAGGACTGCCTGTACTAGAATGACAGACAAAGAAATGTCAACCTTAGCTCCTTCTTACAGATTATCAGCTACAGTGCTCTTCTTAAACTGCCATCTGAACTTAACAACTATTCTTTCCAAAACAGGTGCTGTTCCTGACTTGCCTTACCTGTTCTGTGAAAAAACAAAATATTTCAGCCCTTACTGCTACCGGTCTAGTACTTTTCAACAAAGTAAGAAAACTCGAGGAAGCAGTTTTCATATAAATAACCATGCTGATTACCAAACTTACAAATTTTTTCTGCTTATGCTTCAAACCAGTTTACCAGAGTTGTTCATGTGATCATCTTCAATGTCAAAATTTACAATCTTGGTACTTTACAAGCAAGTGTCATACACATTTTACATTAAAAGAACCCCCATGTCACAAGGATTGGACACTAATAAAAATAGTGAGAAATCATTACAGAAAGTAAAAAAATGCACACACTGGTGTCAAGTCAATGTATTTTTCCAGTGCTTGTTAAATAGTATATCTGCTGTATTCATTAAAAATGATTAGTTGTATAACAAGGGAACTGCATCCAAACAGAAAAGTAAACACCGGATACAAACCTGCCTTTCTTGCACTCGCTTTTTCTTAAATTCCAATGTAGCCGACTTGAAGATTAGAAACTTGGACTGTCTTCTGACTTTCACAGAATCTCTCCGGGGGTCATAAGTAAAAGAGGAAGACTTCTTTGTAATTTTTTTTCTTGGTTTGTCCGCCATTTTAATCCACCAAAAAAGCTAACTCCAAGGAAATAGAAACTTCAATACACAGGCATCCAAGAGCCACTTTTGTCTTCTATACATCAAATAACCAAGAACAACAGAGCCCACACAAAAATAATTTTTCCAACAGATCATCCGGCTGGCAAAAACACAGGTGATCTTCTAATAGGGAATGTCATTAGGAAGCAGGCGTTGATCTTGCCTACTGTATAAACAGAAACAGGCTGTGGCAGTGATGCTGTTTTAAAAAAATGTAGCAACTATCCTGCTGAGCATGCTAAAGGTGAATGAAAGGTAGTTCACTACAAGCTGGTAGGGTGTGGAAGGAAAGCCAGCATCAACAGGGTGTGGGCATGAACCAGAAAAGTTTGGGTTCAAAGCATCCTTTTAACTGCTTCCTTGCCAGAACTGCTGAGGCAAGAGAAGAAAGGATTCTCAGATTTATGAACTGTGATTTCATTTTCCCTTAAAAGGAGGACCTTTATTCTGCAACTTCATTTTAAAAAGGTACTGCTGACCTTGCTTTCAGAAGGGAGTGGGAACCTTGTAAATAAACAACCACTTTAAGATCACATAATGCCTTCTCTTTTTCTTGCCTTCTCCCACCAGATAGTTTCAGATATTTTCAGCAGGGAGACAGAGTAACCAGTAGTACTGCCCTAATGATTGATAATAAAGGGACTAAAGGCAAGGACAAGAAGAACACTTAACTCCCTACTTTAACCTTATCTGTACACGTGGTAGGCAAGGTAGATTGACTGCAGATTTCTGAAGCAGAAAGCTGTATTCAGAAGGTCACAAAAACATGCTAGATTGAGGAAGAAAGCCTTGCAACAAAAATTGAAGGATGGTTCTACAATAAAATAAAAAAGTAATGCATAAATTCATTAAAAATAGCTGACGGTGAGGTCTGCCTGCATTAAACCTGCCAGTCACTGACATCTTCCTCATTTTTGAAGCCAAAGCAGAAATAAAGCCAAAGTCAATGCCAAATGAATCTTTGGGACTAACATCATGTTGCTGAGGATGTAGTTGCAAAGCAACTTTCTGCTGGCATGGATATTTTGCTTGTGCATCTACATTGGGATAGTGACAATTATAGGGTATGATTTCCCAAGACTTACTGAGACTGAGCAAATCAAAGCCTTAACCCAAAACTGTGCATATATAATACACAATTTATGTTGTCAATCAGTCAAACTGTAGCTCATTCCTGCAAAATACTCCAGCCTCCTAACATGCTAGAACTGATTATAGATAAAGACAAAATACAATTCCCCCCGCAAACTTTTGTACAATTGTCCTTAATACTTTATACTAGATTCATGGGCTTTCAGTTATAAATTATTTCCAGCTGGTTTTGTATACAAGTGCAATAGCTATCCATTTGTTTAGAAAGGGCTATATAGGCCAAGCAATTTCTGTATTAGTCTCATTATCTCTAAATCAGGAATATCTGTGGAATTATCATGTCTCTTTTAGACCCTACTGGTGTCAAGGTATAAAATAGCTGCAATAATAAATTCTGAATGCTAACATTACTTCTCTCTCTCTCTCTTTTTCAAAGTAAGGATAAAAGGTAATACCTCTGGGATGTAGGACAGATTATAATATTGCAAAATTAAGTTAAAAGCTATCTGAAGGTGGCAAAAATTCATTATTCACTGTGACCCAATTTTGAAATATTTTAATTTTGCCATAGATTTCTGTGGAGAATCTTTTAAAAGGTTGAATTATACAGTGCCATATGTTCAAACAACATTCACACAGTGGTATTGTAGGCATGAGGCAGACTGATAGCACAGAAACACTCTCACCACTGACAGTCTGTAAGTGCAAAATCCCTGAAAGCTCCTATGAAGGCATGTTCACCAGAGAGACAACTATACACCGAAGTCACTAGGAGCCAGATTTTAGATTTTATTTTAGCCACCAAATTAGACACCACAGCTACCCTGTTTTTTAGGTTTTATGGGTGGACATTTCACTTATTTTGATTAAGGGTGCCTACTTACTGATATATATTTTTAGGGCCCATGCTCTGAAATATTCGCACTTCAGCAGAGAAGTCCTGAACAACTTAGGTTCTGAACATTTCTAGGCAGTACCCTCTAAACTACAGATAGCAGCAACTATATAAAGCTACAACAATCATTGTTTTTAAAATCAAGGTGATTGTTAAATGGCAAAAATATTGCCTGGCTTCCTTCAAACATCTGCTCAACAACTGATTACATCATTGCTACAGTTTTCTATTAAGTAGGGAAAAAAATGAAACCCTTACAACAGCGATGGGAAGATAAACATGTTATCAATTTGCACTGCAGCAAACTGCCTTCAAATAAGATCTAGAAATGCACAAATAACCATGAAAGCAATTAATTAAAAATGCAATTTAACCTAAATTAAGAAATGATAAAGTGCCTTCACTTGCTCTTAACTAAATTCTCTCTCAGGAGAAACAGAGAGGTTTACTTTACTCAGAGACCTACAAGACCTCCAAATGCTAAGTATTCTTTCTGGTTAGAATATAAATCAGAGGTTTCCCATACATTTTGGGACTGAAAAACCCAAACGCACCCATAGCAATTTCTTTTCCATCTGTTATATCCAATGTCCCTTGAACTAGCAGGGATTAAAAAGAACGAGTGAATACGAGTGAAAGAGTGAAAACTAAACTTAGACCTCTCCTTGTCCTGGCTGTACCATCATTATTTTGCTGTCAGTGCCCCCGCCCTCCCCAGCAGAATTAATCATTAAAGTGTAATGCAAATAAAATTGTAATTGAAGGTAGCAGTAAAATCTGCCTTTCCTAGGCGTGTCTAAGGTATACTGCAGTCAACAACTAAAGCCAAAGCATACTTAATACAATTTATTTATTCATTTGCATACACAGTGAAATATTTAAACTACTACTTATGTGCAGATGCTACTCAACAGGAAAACAGCTTGTTTAAAAGCTGTATTTGTACTATATGATGGACTGTCACTGTAATTAACATTGTACCTCTGGTAAGCACAGAAACTTCCTGAAAGATCAGCAACCTCAATAAGTCTCTGCAGTTTGTTTGAACTGGAAACGATTTCATGACTTTCAGCCAGATTTTGTCACCTTCGCAGGGTTTGAAAAGTAGGTTAAGTCTGTAAGAGATAATCTCTGTAGCAAGTTTCAATGGAACTGCCTACACAGTTAAATATCGCTTGCTTCGAGAAAATATGACGGAATTACTACCTTACGTTTTATTAAGATAGTATGAAGAGATTTGATCACAAGTCTATTTACAGCAAAAGAACACGGTAGACCTTGCAGTCATTTCCTCACCTCTGAGCCTTGGCACACAGCTGCAAATAGAATCACAGATCATTGCTATCCAAACCATCCCATACAAATCTTGTTTCACCAAGTACTACTAAAACCATGTGTGTCAACCCTGTCATACAAACTAACTTGCCACAGGTAAGGTAGAGAAACAACAGCAGTCTGCACCTTCTTGGTGCAAGGGTTATCAAAATAGCTTGATGTCCAGGTAAGAAGGCCATGGTCCCCTTTACAGGGGGACTAATGTGTAATGTGGAGGTAAAGGGGACCATGGCCTACACATTTGCCTCCAAAATCCACATTAACCTGATCATGGGGTAAGAGTCTTTTTAACCCTAGATATGGCAATCGGTCTGAGACCCTAGATATGGCAACCAAAATGAGGGAGGGGAGACTTTCTAGCCAGGAACCTCTGGATTTTAGTTGCAGCAGCAGCAGCACTGGCACACCCCACTCAGAAACCCTGGCTTTGCCTGCAGCCAGCATCCAGTTCCTGAGGAAGGTTAATAAAATCCTGACATGACACGACACGACACCCCTTCCCAACCCCACGTGACAACTCACAAAGGGCAGAAACATTGTGTAGCATAGGCATAGCCCCCAGACTGCTGGAGCTCAACATTTGGCCCTGAGGGCTCAAAGAGTGTTGCAGGTCCAAGTCCCCAAACCGGACCGGGTCCTGGCATGCCAATAACAAGTCCTGCACCACCTCTGCGTGTCAGGATTGGGTCCTGGGGTCCCAGGGCCCTGTATGGCATAAAGGGACACAACACCATCCAAGATCATGTTCTGCAGCCTGCTGCCCTACCACCAAATCTCTGGATATGTGAAGAGCCCCACAGATCTGGCCCAGGGGCTGGTGGCTGAGCACCCTGCACTAAATCATTCCTAACTATCACTTACTTATTCAACCTCTTCATGAACACCTCCGAAGACGGGGATGCATAAACTTTCCTAGTCAGCCTATTCCACTGCTAAACACTCAAGCTTACTTTATCAGAAACATATATGGCAAAAGCTTTTAAAGCAATGACTAACATGTTACATATGTAGCAGGTACTCTTTGAGTCCCATTTCAATTTAGAAAACATATATAAAACTTCCCTCCTGTTCATTTCCTTTTTTTTTTTTTTTTTTTTTTTTTTTACAATCACTAAGAGATGCATTTAAGTTGCAGCTGGACACCAGGAACAAAAATCTCATCTGGGGATTCTCATTTTCTGGCACATGCAGGCACAGAAGACTCATTCAAACCAAATCTGGATTTATAAACTAGATTCTCCTCCATACAATAGTTAGTAAGCAATGTTAAAATGAGAATCCCTAATAAAAATACATCCATTTTGCAGTACATTAAAATTACACTAAGATCTCAGAGCTCTCTTCAGTACAGAAGAAGTGCTACCACATTCAAATATCTCACAATCAGAACTGATATAAGGAATGAATGCCTGATATTGCTTAAGAAGCATTACTGGCTCAGTTGTGAGCAAAAAACAATGAGCTACAAGGTCAGTCCTGTTTTCCTGGAATGCAGGGATGGTGGGTCACAACACACATCAAAAGAGAAACAAGGCATTTTACCTGTACAGATAAATAACTACTAAAAATTAAAGTTAAATTCTACTGAGCAGGAGCTTTTGGAAAGTGAGGGGTTGCACAGGTTATAATATTTTTACTGTATCACAATTCTGAGTTTCAAGCTTAGTAGTAACATAATTTAATAATCTGAAGAGTTGAATTAAAGATGTTCCTAAACTTACACTTGAGTTATACACCTTGGTAGTGGCTCAAGGAGTGATCCTTGGGCTAGGGCATCAATATTGTCCGAGTAAAACAGTGATGACCAACATGGGGTACAAACCCTTGAATTCCTACTCAGGCCGAACCCTGACAAAGTCGGTTCTACTTTGCTCAAGAAAGGACTACAGAAACAAACCCATACTTGGAAAGAGAACAACATTATTTAGAAGATTTTCGAGCCTCTATCAACAGATATTCGCAGCACACCATAAAAGCAAGAAACTGATCCTCAAAGTCCCCCAAAGTTTCAAAGAATAATCAAACCTAATTTTATAGAGAAGGAACTGAGACACAGGGATGAGTCTCAGTTCTGCAATGAAAACTACACTTTGTGATGCTCTGGCCACAATTAATTTATTACAGGATAAGGCCCATGCAAGTTGCATAAAAATCACACTGGAAGGCTGCAAAGCAGGTTTCAGAACTGAGCCAACAGGGGGTATACACCCTGAACCCAATCCACTGTCTTATTTATAAAAACATCGACCTTTTACCTAAAGATTGACAATTGTAAGAAAGAAAGAAATAGATTCCTTCCCAGATGCACTACAAATTTCAAGTCCAACAGTAAATTTACTGAAGGAAGTTAAAAAGCTACAGCCTATGGAACAGACCAAAGGTTTAAATGCATACAAAAACAGCTAGCCACTCTTCAGTAAGCTGAAGAAAAAGTTTCTAATTTGCCCTCATGTCAAAGAGGCAACTGTTCAGGGCTTACATTATCTCCTGTCAGGCAAGACAGGGCCAGACATTAATTAAGAGACTAAAGAGCCTTTACAGGCCTTTAAAATGGGATTTGTGTAAAATGTTATTTGTTATCTCAGTGGAAATTTCAGCAGCAATTTGATCACTTAACATAGCTCTGTACTATGAATGTTTTATGAACTCCATTTCAACACTGCTCTACCAAAGGAATATCTAATTTTTGCTAACTGTATTTCAGACAAAATACAAACTCCACAGGCTTCCTCCTAGGAATTTCAGAGCACATGTCGATCACCAATAAGAAGATAGCATCCTGTAGCAGTTAGCAATAGCTGAACCACAGATAACATCAAAAACTGCAAATAAATATGCTGCTGCAGTGATGTGCAAATATGGAAATGTAGTCTAGACATTGCCACTTTATTACACAATATTGCTTTACTTTGCATCCCAGCATTTCATGGGACATAAATAAAAGATGAAGAGTTGCACAGGAGTAAAGAACTGCTTGAGTATTAGGAAATGCTAAGTCAATCAAGACAAAAAAAAACATATTCCTTTATTTAGAGAATATTTCCTGCAGACTTATTTTTTCTGCTATAAACATAAACCAAAGATAAGAAATCAACAACAGTTAATCTATACTTGGCTGTGGAACAGTGCAAGAATCCATGAAAAATGCTTTGGTTTCATGCACAAGGATAATCAATGCAAAGCCACTTATAAATTCAACAAATTTGAGTAAGCCAACAATCTGAATAATTGCTACTGGTCTCACAACTCCAAAGTATTCCGACTCACAAAGACAGTGTTACCATCCCTCTTATTCTTTCGCTACTCCCATTAATGACTGACAACTTAATGACAGAGCGTAGCTACTGCATTTACCCTCCCATTGGACTCAAAGCCTGTAATCTTCACAATGTGCTAGTCACAGAAGACTGAAATCTCCAAGCCGCCCATCAAATATCAGACTGTGCAGGACTAGAATTATATATTTTTATTTCTTTATTTAAAAAAAAAGACAATTTTTAGATTAAGAATGATTCAATCATAATTACTCGTAGGCCTGGATTTGCCAAAGTTTCAGCTCCTATACATACACTTTAAAAATATGGAATTTAAGACAAGGAATTACTTGCACAGTATATTTTTTTCTTCTTAAAAGCAATTTATGGGTCATGAACAGTGCCAGACTGAAATCCCTGGATAAGTCCTCTTTAGTCATTCAAGGACAGCATGGGCCATAATGACACGGTGCTTCCTGCCTCAATCTGACCAGGAAAAATCAGATGAAGGAAGGATACACACACATGTATGCACTACAAACTGAACCAAGATCACTGACTACTGCTGCACAACACTGAGATATCAATCCTGCTTGATCCAAAGGCTATTTTTCTGGTAGCCTATAAATGAAAGGCTCTGCATTTGTGCACCTATCCCAATTGTCAGTCCTAAAATCTGTGCTATCCAAACTGAACGTTGCATATACAAATAAGAACCTTTATATTAGACGATGAAAAAATGGTTTGATTGATTTTGAGAAAGTATTCCCACTTTTACACAGTTAATAACAAAACTAACGTTGTGTTAATTTAACACAAGCACCTACCAAGGCTAAAGTTTCTTTACAGTTCTCTTTCATCAGGAATGCCTCAACAGAAAACCTGCTAACTCAGTCGGTGACCGCCAGTGTGGAAGTTTACTCTACCTTCTAAGACTGGTGCCTTTAATGACACAAACTGTTTTTAAGATTTTTTAAAACTAAGACAGAAAGAGTTCTTAGGCAGTGAAAATTAACAAAGTAGTAAAAGATAGGCTAGTCACAGACAATACCAATCCATTTTATACTGAAAAACATAAATGCTCCTTACGTTATTTCAAGCAGTGCTACCATACACAGAAAGAAACATTAGTTTCTTAAACTTTACAGTAACAAGCATGATTATCTTTGGTATTTGAACTGAATATCTCTAGTATTAAATTAATGTTATTTCTTGCAGCAAAAAGCTTTTTTTTTTTTTTAAATAGAAAGTAACAAAAAATGTTTCCCATTAGAATTCATAAAATACAGATATCTATTTTATGAATACACCATGAAAATATTTCTACTGAAAAATTAATCCATAGTGAACTCCAAATAAATTCCCAATTGTAAATGACATAAAACAGCTATTCATAGTATAATCAAAAATATTTTATTTTATAAAATTAATAACAGTTTTGATCTAATGAAGGAATAATACTATGAGAAACACTATTTAAATAGTATTTTAAAAAATCCAGGGTTCAACCAGTTGGATCACTTGAATGATTAAATACTTTAGTGCCTTCTTCCTCGCAGATAATTAACAGTCAGAAAGAGGCTTTTCAGTAAAAATTAAAAACCTGTAAGAAATCTGAAAGATCCATACTGTGTACAGAAATTATTTTATCAGTTGCTAAGTACATGCCATTACAGGATTATAAATTTACTGTGTAAAGTTTCCCCACCTGCTGGTATAAACAGCTACATAAAAACTGCCAACGTTACATTTTCTCATAAGGTGATGCAGTTTAATACAAACATTATAACAACATGCTGGGTAAGTTATTTATGCAGAATTCTTCTTTTTCTTTATATGCAGGGCTATCTGTAACATGTCAAGTCACTCCAGGGAATAAATAATTCACAGCTACTCACTTATCCTATTTTTTAGGGTACAAATGAATCTAGGGATAAGGACGGGTGGAAGGTAAATCAAAATAGCC
This sequence comes from Caiman crocodilus, assembly GCA_030014935.1. Taxonomy (NCBI): domain Eukaryota; kingdom Metazoa; phylum Chordata; order Crocodylia; family Alligatoridae; genus Caiman; species Caiman crocodilus. The sequence continues at coordinate 240,141,698 of JAGPOW010000261.1, forward strand.
TTAGCACTATGGAGGAATCCATTTCAAAGCACTTGGAGAAGAAGGGGGATTAGGAACAGTCAGCATGGATTCACCATGTACAGGTCATGCCTGACCAACCTGAACGCATGGGTTCTTTGAATGCAGGGAGAGCAGCAGATGTGGTGTACCTTGACTTCAGCAAGGCTTTTGATTTGGTCTCCCACAACATTCTTGCCAAGAAGCTAAGGAAGGAAGGACAGGTCAGATGAATGGACTATAAGAGTGGATAGAAAACTGGCTGGATTGTCAGGCTCAAAGGGTAGTAAATCAATGGCTTGATGTCTCGGTTGGCAGCTGGTATCGAGTGGAGTACTTCAGGGATTGGACCTGGGGCTGGTTTTGTTCAATATGTTCCCGGTCGCTGGTGAAGATAAAGTGGAATGCATCCTCAGCAAATTTGCAGTTGACACCAAGCTGGGGTGAAGAGTACACATGGTGGAGGGTAGGACTAGGATTCAGAGAGACCTCAATCAATTTGGGGACTGAACCAAAAGAAATCTCACAAGGTTCAACTAGGACAAGTGCAAAGTCCTGCACACAGGACGGAACAATCTCGTGCACTAATACAAGCTGCAGATCAACTGGACAAGCAGCAGCTCTGCAGAAGAGGACCTGGTGGATATAGCAGATAATAAGCTGAATATAAGCCAACAGTGTGGCCTGTTGAAAAAGAAAAGAAGGCTAACGGCATACTGGGCTGCATAAGTAGAAGCAAAGCCAGTAAATTGAGGGAAGTCATGATTTCTATCAGACACTGGTGAGGTCTTAGCTGGAGTACACTGTCCAGGTTCCCCCCGCCCCACCCACAGAAAGGATGTGAACAAAATCAGAGAGTCCAGCAGAAGGCAGTGAAAATGGTGAGGGGCTGGGGCACATGGCTGATGTGAAGAAGCTTAGGGAACTGGGCTTATTTACTCTGGAGAAGAAAAGACTGATGAGATTTAACAGAAGCCTTCAGCTACTTGACAGGTGGGTCCAAAGAGGATGGAGCTAGACTAGGAGCAAGCAATGACCAGCACAGGTGCCAGAGTGTAGCACTCAAAGCCATTTTGCTTGGCAAATACTTTGGGGCAGATAGCAGGGAAGGGGCCAGGGTTGCACTGCCACAACAAGGATAGGGTCCCCTGCCATATGGCACTGGCACACTGATGTCTTACATGTTGGGGTTGCAGGTGTTTTTGACAAACTGCCCAAAACATTGTCAACCCCTGAGTTAGGCTGCTATCAGCAGAGGCAGATGACAGAACAAGAAACAAGGTTCTCAATTTGCAACAAGGGAAGTTTAGGTTAGATATTAGGGGGCAAAAAACCCTCTCATGAGGATGGTAATAAAGCATGACAACAGGTAACCAGAAAGTCTGCAGAATCTCTATCGTTGGAGGTTAAGATCTGGCTAGACAAAGCCTTGGGTGGGATGATCTAATTGGGGATGTTCCTATTTTGGGCAGGGGGTTTTTACTAGATCAGGGTTTCCCAACCTTTTTAGTTTGCGGACTGGAAGTGGCTGCGGCTGGCAAACTGAGGACCAGAAGAGACCTGCATACTGCAGAGCAACAGCCAACCCTTTTTTATATTAAATATAAAAAAAGGGTTGGCTAACGCTCCTCAGTATGCCTGCCATTTCCAGACTTCTGGTCTAGCAACCAACCCTCCTGTGGACTGGCAGCCAACCCAGGTGGGACCTCCGGACTAGATGACCTCCTACGATCTCTTCCAACTCTAATTTTTTGTGATTCTATGATTGTAATGGGGATGGGACCATCACAAAGAAGATCTTGTTGTTCCACCCATAACAGCTGTCGTCCATAACAGGGCTGCCAAACATATGGCCCACAGGTCACTGAGCCAGGTCATCTGGCCGATAAACTCTTGCCCTGACTACAGGTATGATACAAAAGGTTCCTGCAGCGGCACCCAAGTTCCTGAGTGAGACCTATGGTGCTGAAGCTTGAGCACCAGCATGGCTTATTCCCACGGTGGCAGCCAAGCATTCACAGTGCCAGGCTTGTTCCCCATGTTAGGCCTCTATCACTGCAGCTGTCACCCAAGGCTTAGCTGCTGCCACAGGAAACAGCCATGGTACTCCTAGAGATCCAGTGCTATAGCTCTTGCCCAGTCAGTTGGCTGTAGCAGCAGATAGAAGCTGCAGTACTGATGGGGCTCTTGCTGGCTTGGCTGCCAGGTATGCTGGTAAAAAACTGGCAGCAGCCAAGCCACCTGGGATATGGGATGCTGGTCCTCTTCCTTCTGCATGTGCTGGATGGTGGGGAGGGTAGAGAGGAAAAAGGAAGGGAAGAAGAGGAGAGCAACCAGCCCAACACTATTCATCAAGCCTATGGGGCCAGATGAGTTTGACACCTGCTGGTCTATAAGGATCTTTGTGTGCGTTTAGAGAACAGAACATTTTCTTCATGCAGACCCTGATACAAAAGCAAGTGTTCTTCATACTACTCCTCAGGTTTGTCATTTCATTAATGTAGCTGCTCTGAAGAACACAAAATTTGTTTGCAATGAAGGCACTAGATGAATAGACATTTTTAAATCAAAGTTACTTAACGTTTGTGAGATATTAGACTTCATAAAAAGGATAATTGATATGAAGATACAGTATTTAATATTATATCCTTAATAAATCAAAGCAAATAATCAGGTACTGAACAAGTAGGATTTTGTTTCTCGACTCTACTCTCTTTGGTTTATCTTAGAATTTTTCCCTTGAAAATGAATGCAAAGGTGATGGGACCTATAAAGGTCAAGGTATTCTTGTTCCAGTTCAATAAAACATGCAAATAAGCACTAAAACCAATCTCATGTACTACAATAGTAATTTAAGAATACTTGCTTTTTAATTAAGTATATATGCTTTACTTTAGAAATAGTGTAAGAGTGGTATAGCCAGGATGGTGCAGAAGTTATGCAAGGCAAGGATTACTTAGGGCAGTTTATTTTATTGAACCAACTATGCCATTGAAATAAAAGTTACGTTTTCAAATGCAAGATATTTCTTCCTCAGGTCTGGATAACACAAACTGTATAACTGCTTATTCACTTAAAAAATTGAAGTTATAGATGTAACTGTCTCACTGGCTGAAGGGCCAACAACATTCAGCAACCTGGAGTTTGACTGTTTGAAGTTTCTATTCTAAAGAAACTAGAAACAAAAGTAAATGGAATTTGAAAGGTCAGCAGTATTCAAAGTGGCTGTAAAGAAATCAAACCATATGCAACTGCAAAAGTGACTAGAGACTGAGGTACTTGAATCAAAAAGGAAGATCAAGTAAGAATGATTAATCCAGGGTTTAAAAATCAGAACAATGTAATATATGCCTCTGTTGTACTTTTCCCCATCAACATCCCAAGGCCTTTTAAAGAAAATGCTTAAGTGATAAATGCAGTCAGTAGAAATTCAAGGTACACATATCAGCTTGTAAGATCAAAGAGGAAACAAGTTTGGCAGACCAACAGAAATAAGTGATGTTGTCCAACGTGCACTCTCTCACTTAGGCAGAAAAACAAATCTGGTTGCAGTCATGACTTTGCTGATTTCAGTGGTGGAGTTATCATCTGTTAGTCATGTATTTAAAAAAACAAAACAAAACACCCACGGAGTTTCAGTATAAAGAACTACCCTATTTCAAGCCTTCAAGCAAAGGCCAAGAAAGAAACTTCTCAATTACAAAAGGTTAGTGCCTCCCTTTGGGAAGGAAGGCCTCAAATTGTACTTGGGTCATGTACTTTTAACATAAAACTGAAGTCGCTGGTAAGCTTTTCAGTCTAAACTCAGAAGTAGCAGTTATAATTAACTCTGAATAAATACATTCTTATGTAGTCTCCAATTTTATTGAAATCTTAACTGGGCACTATTCTTAGAGAGGAGATTCCTGAAAACTAGATACTGTATATATCTTGAGTAATCTTAGCATTGCAGACAGAGAGGAGTCTCCACACTCCATGGAACAACTTATTTTTAAAGTCTCACTGCAGAAGTTCAAGTAGTACTGCCAATTCAACTTTGTCCCAGGGGAAATAAGAAATAAACACTGTAGTCTTCCCAACACTTAAGAGTGAACCTCAGAGGAAACAACAAGGAGTTTTGAGATTGACTATTGCTACTCAGGGGCAAATCCAGGTCATGGGCTTAAGCTGTATAGGGCCCAAAGAAGCTTAAGGCTTTGTTGGAACTACAACAGCTTCAGCAAGAATTGCTAGGTGCACAGCCTGGTAGAGAAATGTAAACATTTAGCCTGTTATATAAAACTTCTACATTTTACCTAATTATTTTATACAGTATGTGATTTGGGACCATATGAATATAACCATCAACCCAAACCAAAACCTGCTACTCAACTGAAATGTAACTTATCTGATAACAAAACAAATCTGCATTACACATCCAAGTTCTTTGAAAATGGTGCTGAAGATGCACATTTAGAATCCATACAAGTGGCTGGGTACTTTCAGAAGTGCTGAATATTCATCAGTTCCCAGTGCAAATTTTTTTAAAGAATCAATTGATACTTAGCTGTTTTCAAAGCCGGGCTACTTATTAGCCTGTCTAAATAGGGAGCTAGGATCTGAACTTTAATCCACATTTCTTGAAATCTTAACATGCACTTTTTAAGCTTTTTCCAACTTCTCTTTTCAAACTCAGTTTTATATTCTACCCCATTAAAAACTGTCAAAACCAAGAAAAACAAATTCTCATTTTAAACAAGTATTTTCTAGTACAGTTCCAGCTAAAATTCACTGAAGGATTTTTGCATTCTTATGAAAGAGGCCCATATTACAAAACTCAGAAAAATTATTTCTATATTGTTCAACTCCCACCTTCTGCCACCCTATCTTCTTCATCTGTGTGAGAAATATGAAATAGTGTGCCCCTTCAATGTCTTCCCTTTTAGTCTGTACTCACTCTGTCTTTGTCGTCAGCTACATCACAAAGCATGTCATCAAGGTCTAGGATTCCTCCATCACCATGCTCTAGTCGATGTACTTGTATCCAATAGTTTGGATCCTGCAGGAAGGAAAGAAAACCATTAGAAGATGTCACACATATTGATGAAAGGCTATTTCCCAAGCTATTTTCCATTTCAGTTAAATTCTTACATACAAACCTCTGACCTTCTTTTCAACATCAGTGAATTATAAAAAAGACCAAAGTTTCCATTATAGTCATATTTGAGTATACTGATCCTCTTTCCTATCATCAAGAGTTAGGGGAGCAATATTATTCCCAGTTTTATTACTATTACTTACGCAATAAAGTTTCTAGCACATCTTAGACTGATGTAGCTCAGGTACAGGCATAGAACAGAAATAACATACACAGAACAGTCCAACTATGTTAAGATATAAGCTACAGGATATATCTTAATATTGTAAAGCTACAAGTTCTCCAATATGGTTCTTTCCAGTGACATTGCTATGTGAGATCTAGAAGTTTCACATGGTATGCCTTCTTGTGTTTTGAGTGAATTACATGACTTACACACACACACAACAGGCCTCCCAGCACTCCCATACAGAAAAAACAAGCCCTTTTACTACAATAAAAACTTTCATGCAGAGAAGCAAAGCCATTTTAATTGCAGCTTTCTGCTGAATTCAGCCTGACTTACTGCATTTGTTATTCCTAAAAGGAATTTCATCTGCACTAAGAATACATTATGACCACAGAGGCCTGGACACAAAATTATATATAACCTTTTCACCCCAGCTTCCTAACCTCTATAGAGAGTAATAAGAATGAAACAGAGCTGGTTAGTGTGTAACATTAACACAAATTCAGTATATTTCATATGAAAGGCACAATTTTCATTACAGAAAATTTCATTACAGAAAATTACAGAATTAACTGTAATTTTGGATGCCTAAGTTTTGGGAGCTCAACTTGCAGCACCTTGAAGGGCCCAATTTTAAGAAAACAAATAATCATCAGCCCTCTAGAAAAGGAACAAACCACAAACATTTACATTTTTAATACAGTCTAACTCTAAAATTTCCAGTTCACATCTAGTCAGTATAGAGCTTGCAATTAGATCAAGTCTTAAGGTCATGTACAGATATTACACATGCATTGGTATAAATGACTGAAACCCAGGCTGTATCTGTAACCAAACAGTTCAGCACTCACCCATAGACTGGCTTAAAAATAACAGTACCCAGTCCAAGATAAGTCTGATACCATGTCAATCCAGATCTAAGCAACTGAGGTTAGGCCGGTTTATCATGCATGTGCGGGGCATAGGGGAGCAGTCCCCTTCCTCCTGTTGCTCACACAGAGACAGACTCCAGTACTCCTCCTCCTCCTCCCCCCTGCCCCACAACTGACTTTAGCTGACAGAGCAGCCAGCACTGGAGGGGTGAGAGGCATTCGGCTATGTTTGGGACTCTCCAGGAGCCCAGGGAGCCAGCAGGGCACGTTGGTAGGCATGCTAAAGTGCCTTCAATCTGCTAGGCTCAGCCAGCGTAGGCTGCCCATGTGCTCCCACCCCCAAAGGATGAATATTTGTTCTGTTCACTCCTGCTCTGACCTAGGGTGCTTAGAGTAAAGCATGCAAACTTAGATCACTTCTGCCTCAAGCTTTTTGAACGTCTGTACCTGGCCTAAGACTTCAACTGTCTGAGTTGCATTTGGTCCAGTGTCAAAGTCATTGTTGTTACTTAAACAAAACAAACAATTGCATTCCTAAACAGTTAATCAGAAACCTGTGACACATGGATCAGACATCACGTGCATGTGTTGCATGGTTTGACTGTATTACTAATTTGAATCAGGAATGTTTTGAAAGAAGCCTCTTTTTCAATGCAATTCTTGGCATAGGTGTGGTTTCAACAGGGCTTACCCATAGCCAAATTAATCATTTACATCTGCATTTTAAAAAGATGCAACTATGAAACACCATTAACTCAATTCAACTCATCTATTAAAATATTACCAAGTTAAGTTTTTACAAGTCAAGGTAAGATGAGGGCAAGGGGGAGGAGGGGGAGAAAAAAAGTCAAGGCTTGCCAGATATCACCAAGAAAGAGCACAAAGCAAAAAATAAAAACAAAATCACAGGAAATGGGTGTGGTGTATGCACAGGTTGAAGTCTTAAAGAAGGGTTCACATTTCACTTTAATATATGAAGGAATGTTACAGAGCAGGCAAGAATGCCATTTTTACTGGTAACTCCCCAAATTACCATTTTGGGGGCAAAACTATTGGTAATTGTTTTGTTATGAAGTAAAGAGAAAAAAGAAATTCTATAAGCATTTTTTTTTTAATTGAAGATGCTCTGCTTTTACTCCCTCACTCCATTTCTCCTTTTGATGCCATGGATGGGTTTGCATCTTTTTCTTCTCTGGGTCTCCGTTTTTCCAATCCACTTTCCCCAGGCACTGCACCCATCTCTTATTTCTCATCTTTTACCATTTCAAAAGCCTAAAAAGTTCCTTATTATGTTGACTTAGGTTTTCAATATCAGAAAAAGTACCCAGATACAATTATGTACATCAGCGATGCTCAACATCTAGCTGTGGGCCAGGTACAGCCCATGGAGTCAGGTAATCCAGCCACAGGTATGACCACAGGTCTGGAAGTAGGCTGCCACTTCTCTCCTACCACCATATTTCCAAGCCCCATAAAGACTGGATCATGCCATGTGGTGGTAGCGGGGCCGGATGCAGCCACACAGCAACAGCCTAGCCAGGGCCCAGTCCCACATGGCTACATCAAGCCCCACTAGGACATTTCTGAGCCCATGGATGAAAATCAAGCCTATGGATGGACCCATCATCAATGATCCAGCCTGTATGCCAAAAAGGTTGGGCACAACTGATCTATATGTATGTATACAGAGACCAATTTTACTAGGCTGATTTTTAAATTTAGTTTACATAGATTAGACTGAGTGAAACTTTCCATGTTAGGATTGTGTGTCTCTTGCTTGCAAAAGTAGGGGGAAGAGTCTCATTCCTACTTAAGTTTTCCATATATCAAAAATGTAATATTAAAAAAAAAAAAACCTTAAGCTAAATCAAGTTAGTTTAAAATTATTGTCAAAGTAAACTTATCCTTCTATGACCAGGTAACTCATCACCTGGATAAGAGATGAGGTCAACATTGTATACGTAGACTTCCAAAGGGCTTTTTGTCTCCCAAGATGTTCTCATGGGAAAGTGGGAGGATTGCAGGTTTAACTGCTTAACACACAGGTGGGTAGGAAGCTGTCTGCAGGATAGGACCCAGAGAGTACTAATGAACGGATCTGTGTCATCCTGGCAAGAAGTGGCCAATGGTGTCCCTTGGGTCAGCGCTTGGTCCAGTGCTTTTCAACATCTTTATCAATGATTTAGATGTGAGGGTGAAGAGCTCACGGAACAAGTCTGAGGATGATGCCAAGTTATAGGGGAGCGTGGTCACACTTGAAAAGAGGCTGCAGATACAGGCAGACCTAGACAGGCTGGCAAGTTGGCCAGATGAGAACAAAATGAAGTTCAACATTAAGAAGTGCTCCATCTGGAGACAAACAATCCCCAACGTACTTACCAGCTCAATGGCGCCAAACTGACTAGCACCATGACTGAAAGGGACCTGGGGGTAATAATAGACCATAACATAAAACATGAGCCAGAAGTGCGATGCTGTAGTTGGCAGAGCAAACAATACTCTGGCATGCATCAACCAAAACCAAGGAAGTGATTCTTCTGCTTTACTCAGCATTGGTGAGACCGCAGCTCGAGTACTGCGCCTAATTCTGGGCACTGCACTTCAACAAGGACTTGGAAAAGCTTAAGAGTCCAGAGAAGAGCCACCAATATGATCAGAGACTTGCAAAGCAAGTCCTACAAGGAAAGGCTGAGGGACTTGGGTCTCTGCATCCTAAAAAAAAAAAAGAGAAGGCTGAGAGGGGACTTGTTATCAGCTTACAGCTACATCAGGGGAGTACATCAAGGGCTCAGTAAACAACTGTTCAACCAGGACACCTTTGGGGAAAACCAGGATTAATGGCCACAAACTCCTGGAAGACCGTTTCAGGCTTAACACTAGGAAAAACTTTCACAGTCAGGGTGTCCAGACTGTGGAATAAGCTTCCTCCAATGGTGGCGCAATCACCTACCCTGGAAATCTTCAAGAGCAGACTGGATGGTCACCTCACTGGTGTCACCTGACCTCAGTTGTCTTTCCTGCCTAGTGCAGTGGGGCTGGGCCCGATGATCTTGTGAGGTCCCATCCAGCCCCCTAACAATCTATGAATCTAAAATATTCCTCAAGCTCCTATTGGAGCTTTTTTGTCACATCTTCAGATATCACATCACTGTACCCAACAGGCAATAATCATACATTAACCTATTGTTTAAACATAAGTATTTAATATTTCACTAATATTTACAAAAAAGACTGGGCAGAACTGCTACTTTTTACATGGAACCCCAAAGCTCCTCATCTGACAAACCCTAGAACAAAGTTCAATGAAAATATACCTTTGTGAATCCTACTTTCAAACCAACAGAGAACAAGAGGAAATACTTAACTTTCGCACCCTCAGCTCCACTACAAAAAGCAGCTGTACCTCCTGGTATGAATGGACTACTGAAATGTCATCAGTTAAAAACAGCTGGGCTCAACAAAATTGACATTAGCAGAAAGTCTATGCTTTAAAAATTTCTGCTGTTATTACAGTAACTAATTACCTTAAGTTATGTTTTCCCAATACTAGAAAGTAAAGACTTGGTTTGAGAGAAAAAAAACAAACAACCAACCAGACAACCAGGAGGTACACCCTGGTTCTTCAGGCACATCCTCTGAACCCTAGCTGTTCTTAGCTCAATGGACTTTACCCATGATACTTTGTCCCTATAGAATAGAGAAAGATTACAGACAAGAAACAGATTTCTTTTTTAAAAAGTTCAATGACTGGCCAAGACGACAAAGTTAACATCTGAACTGAAATCAGAACTCAAATATTCCTAGGTATTTACCTCTCGTTTAGACCATGAGCAGGCTAAATTTCCACTCAGTGCATAAAGGGCAAGACAGCAAACAAGAGTACAGGATCAATACTGGAAATTCCAGCTTCCAAAGCACAATTACTGCAATTATACCACATTACATGTATAATCAACTGTCAAAATAAGTGTAGATACAAGCTATATTATTCCTCCATTTGCAAAAGATTTCATTTTAAAAGATTATCCCTCTTTTACTTTACAAGCTGAATCTGAGTTGGCTCTTCCTGTTTGACAAGACACTGACAAAACAATAGGTCAACAAGACCAGACATGAAATACATTAAACTAATTTGGCAAGAGATTACCGAGGCAGCATTTGGGAAAGTAAATATGGAACAACATTAAGCCTTTTAATTAAAGCTTCCTCCATACCATGTGGAAAGCATAATTTCTTGAATCCTCTTTGCTTTGTACAATTAGTACTTTATTCAAAATTATTTACATGCATTTTGAGCAGTGGAAAAAAACCAAAAAACCCCCATTTCTCCTAGAGAAGGAATTCAAGAACTATGGGCTTTGTGAGTCACTGAAATTGTGACCTAACACTGGGTCCAAATTTTGGAAACAACCTCTACACCAACTACTAAAATCGAAACATTTACACCTTGGCAATGCTCATCTTTGATTCAAAATTTCTGATTCAATAACCATACTGCACTAGCAAGCCCATCTATATGAGTTGCACTCAACTGTAATTGCACTGACACAGCCAGATAACATGATATCTACCCCTATCGTTCCACAGCTTGACCCATTATGTATTCCATCACAGCTAAAGAACACCATTCAACATATTAGTAAATGTCATCAAAATTACCATTTACAACATTATTTTAGCTTAGATCAAACATCTACTGAATCATAGCCCAGTCATCAGGAATAAGTTAGTTTCCTTCTCACACAGCCAACAAATCTGATATTCAAAGTGCATTATATACCATTGGGCATTTAGGTTGCAGCTAAAATAAGGGATTGTTTAATGCAATACCTTAAAATAAAAAAATTTCCAATTTGAGATTACTCCATAAATGGCCTTGGAGCTACGGTCAACTCAGCCCACGTGGAAGAGGTGCTTTTGGTAACGTTTACTCAGCAAGTTAGTGTTCCACTATGGATTTTCTATTACAAAGATAAAACTAATACTTCAATAAAAAATCCTCAGGGTGGCCCCATTTTGAACTCATGCATACAGATGTCTCAGTATCAACCTTTCACGTTATCCCCATCTTATAAAAGTAAATCCTTAAAACCCTTAGAATAGCGAGCTGTCCTACTGTCCTACCTAGGCCCATTTTTGAGAGGAAGCAGACAAAGACGCAAATGCACTCAATCTTTTAGGAAATTACACTTTTTTAAAGGGTTCTAAAAACAAAGCAAATATATTTAAAAAAATCTTAAGTTCAGAAGTTGTCTCTGAAAATACATTATTTTAATAAAAATCCAACATTCAAAAACAACAGGTCTGGTATATGTTTATCTGTTACTCGTATAGTTACCAGGAAAGACGACATTTAAGTGACAGTTTAAGCATTCTTCAAATGACAACATGGTAGCAAAATAAAGCCATGCTAATAAAATCTCACTCTTGTTAAAGTCTCAGAGTTTTAACAAAGTGATTCTCAACTGGGGTGCCTTTACATCCTGTCACAGGTGATATGGGGTGCCAACAATATCAATGCCATTAGGTATGCAAACTTCATTGACAAGATAAACCCAGGGATTTCAAATAGGAATCCAGTGTCAAAAAACATTTTGACCTGCCATGGCTATTCTGAAGTCTATGAAACACAAGAATTGCTTTGTTATGTTTCTGTAGTAATAAAGTGAGTAAAAACTAAAAGCTGGCATTTTCCTAAGGATGCCTCAAGGTCTTAAAACAGGTTGAAAAAAAAAAAAAAAAAAAAACTCGTTTAATGATTTTAGGTTCTCAATGCAATAAGGTATCAAGTTTTACTATATTCAAGCAAATGGTTAATTACGTCATCCTACAATAATTTAGTTCTTTTGGGAAGGGTAAACTAGTAAAGCAAGGTGCAATTAAAACCTACATGGGTGTTTGTATCATTCATACATACAACAAGCAAAACTGGCAAGATCAGTTTGTTCAACACAAGGGTAGAGACTATCAGTGCTAAACTTGATAGTCAATGTAATACGTTCACTTAATCATTGCATCACACTCCTCAAGTCTGAGCAAGTCAGATCTTCTGTTTCCTGTGTGTAAGCTCTCCATTTGAATCTGCTCATACATTTGCATAAAATTTAAAGTTTGTAACTTGTAAAAACTGCACTTTCCACCTTGGAGTTCCCTGTAACAAAAGATAAATATTTGTTAACTGAACAGAAAGTGGAAGTAAGAACTTGTTGTCTAACAAAGTTAGTAAGAATACCCATTCATTTTTTAATGTACCAGGACTGAGTAAAAAAAATAAAACAAAACAAAATATCGAAGATAAGCTTTTAAAAAGTGCCTTAAGTAATTTTACTCTACATTCTGTAGTTATTTTACCACTAATGAATGCAATCTCTCAAATAATATAAACAAGGGCCATATGTGGAGAAAAGAAACCTAGGCAACAGTAATAGAAATTAGTGTATGCTACTGCTAATGGCATGGAAGAGTTCCTACTCTTTCACTTCTAAATATTTGCTTCATTTTTCATAAGCAGCTCCTTTCTGGAGAAGTACAAAGGCATTTCTGTTCCATGAGAAAATAAAGCTGCTTGTCCTATGGCTCAACCTTTTTTGGACTTGAGGCACCCCTCCATAACATTTGTGAATTCAATGGCACCCAGTTTAAAAGACTATTGTATTTATTACAGTGTTTACCTCCTTGTAGAAAGGCCAGATAGTAAGGATACAGGACTGTCCAGACAGAAACAGGCCTGAGCCTCTCTCACACCTCACGGCACCTTTTAAAGATCTTGCGGCACTGCAGGGTACCCTGGCACCCTGGTTGAGAGGCACTGCCCTAAGGAAAGTTTTACTCAAGAGATCTGCACAACTCCCATAGGCAGGAAAAGACTATATTCCAATAGGGGAAAAATAATTTGAAAGTTTCCTAAAACTTCCCACCTCAAAGTATTTTATTTTCTGGTGTTTATACCATCTATTATTTATAAAAATAAAAGACTTCTTGTTCCCTTTAGCAACCAATTAAGTTCTCCTGTGGCGCCCACTTTGGCAGCAGCTGATCTGCCATGGCATAAGCAAAATGTTCCAAAAATATATGCAGACATACTCCAAAGTAGATCTGGGTAACAACTACAGCAGAGTATTTTGTCAAGGATGCCTGTGAAGTGTCCAGCAGAGAGCACTATTTGAACAGTGAGATAGTCAAGTCTCACTCCACAAAGAAATTCCCTTACCACTTAGACCATAACCACCCAGAATGACTGAGTCTCCTCAGGCTCAAGCCAGTGAGTGGCCATTACGCGTCTTAGCTTGCCTGCAGAAGCAAAGCAAATCACATTCTTCTAAAATACACTATGTTGACCCCTTACGTTTGAGCAATGTCCGTTAACGCAGCCCCAGGCCCAGACTTTCAAAAGGTAACCTTTAATGTGGACACCTGATTGTCCAGGGGAGCGAGAATCTCGTTTCTCAAACGTAAAATAATGGAGCTTCTCAACGTACCTGAGAAAGGAAGCAGAAAATTCTAAACCTGCAGGAACTGAAAATTAGACTTCGCTTACCAAAGTGTAATCCTTACAACTGGACTCATCAAGGTTGCTTTAAGAGCAAGAATTTTTAAAACTAAAATCGTGTTATCTGATAACTCCTATAAAATTATTTAGGTATATATTTCTGTTCTTCTAGAACAAGCTTGTTTCACGTTGCCTGTCTTGTACCTAAGAAGTTTCTGGTCCCCAGTTCCACCAGGGATTGTATTTACCAGTTGAGAAAGACTGCCATGTAAAGCAAGCACATTTCTTTTTTTTCCCAATAGAAACTTAAAAAAAAAAAAAATCAGTTGGAACATACCAGCACAGCATATACTATGCTCGTATCTGCCTGCCTCCAGCACATTTTTCACAATATAGAAATCTTGTATGGCAAAAGAGCATGCATCAAAAATCATACTAAATAATCAGGCTGACGTGTGTACTGAAACTGTTCAACAACAAAATGCAGAAGGCACTGGAAAAATATTGACACAAACAAAGTAAAATAATGGATAATAAAAAAAACCTAATATGTCTGAAAGAGTGCCAAGGAGTTCATTCATTTCCCTTTCTACCTCTCTCCTGCAGGAGGGAACCACCAAAACAACCCTTCAGGTGCCAAAGAATAGCAGTGAACAGCTTTTAATATAAGCCGGATTCCAATTATGTTCCACAGCCTAAAAAAACCTTAGTAAGAGAAAATTTCTATGGTTTGAATTACATCTCATTCACATCACATATCTGTTGGAATTCCAAATACAAAGACCTACTGTGTAACACATTTCAGCAGCAAGAAGAGAAAGGGTTTTAAAGACAAAAGAGATGTACAAAAATATGTGAACAGTGAATCATGGCCAAGCAGGCAGCAATATTAGGTTTCAACATAAGCACCCACTATTTCTAGGGACCAAAATTTGCAAGTGTTGAAACCCAATGGGAGAAAGACCTGCAACATATTCCAAAATATCTATTTTCAACTAGTAGGGAAATGGAGCACACAACACAACCACCAGTATCAAAGTAACAAAGGGGCCATGATCGGGGTGGGAGGTCACCCCTTGCTTACTGTCCACTTTCATACCAATTCTAACCATAATCCTTCACATCTATCCCACCACCCAGTCCTAGCTCCTTGATCCATCTGGAACAGCTGGCTCCAGAGAAAGGGAAACAAAGCCTTCAGGGAAACATGAAACAACTTCTCAAACCTCAGAGCTGCGTGCTCTGCAAAAGGACAAGGAAAAAGAAAAAAGACCTTCCTACCCCAATGGCAGCTGCCCTGCTCCATCTTGTTTGATCTTCAAACTACAAAATATTATGAAGCGACTCTTTGCATTTAGGAAGACAGTGGAATGACAAATGACTTTAGGCATTTCTGTACTTTGGACCTGATCTCACAAGGTCTCTTCCAGCCTAATATCTATGAAAAGCAATACCTGAAATGACGCTGTGTTCAGTGCAACATTATCTCTCTCTATACAAACCTTTTCTATGAAGGTTTCATATAGTTAAAGGCCATTTAAGTTGAAATTTGGATATTTGGCCAGCATCTGATTTCCAAACACAGCCACAGAGAAGTAAAGGCTTTTTCATAATTTCATCATTAGAAATTGAGCTATTTGCATCTTGCTAGGCATAACCAGTTACAATAGAAACAACAGGTGATTTTTAATTCTCAATTAATGTTGATAACCTGCAATGTTTGTTACAAAATTAACACACTCATCTTCTAGTACTAAACAACATGAATTGATCATTAGTTAGCCTCTTTCAGCAGCTAAATTCCTAAAAACCTAACAGAATTCACTAAAACTGAAATTGCAATCATGGTCAATTAACTGATTACTCTTGGATCTCAGCTGAATAGCAGAAGTTCTCAATGAAAATGGTCAATTTGCTTAGTAAAGGCGACCAAGCCACTGTATGGCATGCAGACTGTCAAGTACATGTTAACCTACTTGCTCTGGCATAGGAGAGAGAAAGAAACCATACAAGCAATGGTTTCCTTAGCTAATTTTCTTCCTGAACTGGGAAGTAGAAATGCCCACATTTGTCCTTAGTTTCCCACCCAACTGTGTTTCCTTGTGAAAAGAATCCCTACTTCACAGTTCCTTCAGAAAAGTCTGAAATACATACATCAGTCTAACATGAAACTTTTAATTTTCATTCATCAAATAACTTTCTGAATTACGTGATACAGGGAAAATGGGGCACTAGCTATTAGCTCTGCAACTGATTTGCTATATGAATCTCAGAAGACAACCCATTTTCCTGGGCATGGAGATCAGCTCTCTCATATATAAAATGAAAGTGATATAGCCAGCCACTATGGCTAGAGAAAAAAATTACACATAAACCAGTTTAAGTGATCAGAAACTGGTTTAAACCTGTAACAGAACAGAAGTTCAGTGTACAGAAACCAGTTTCAAAATAGCTGAAACTAGTTTAAGATAAATCTGGTTAAATGTAGTATCAGATTTAACAGATTTGGGTCAAACCGATTTATTGAACTTCTGACCCAGACCTCTTCCTGGTTCAGGTTAAATCACAGTCCCCCAGCATGCTTTCCAGCCTTGAGCTGGGTGGTGCTGTCTGCTCCAGAGAGCAGGGCTGGCCCCACCCCTCCCTTCCCTAGCTGGAGCAGGGAGGGCTGGCTCATGGTGGGGTGGGGGGAAAACAGGACTGCCCCCTTCCCTCAAACAAAGCCCAGCTGGGGTGTGGAGCCAGGAAGGGGGGTTAAACACTAGGGCAGTGTGATGCTTCAGTGCCCGATTCAATTCTGTGGTAATTTGGCCCGATTTGGTGACTGAATCTCAAAATCCGAACAGAATCAGAGGATCCTCTGATCTCTCCAGATCCAAACTGGAACCTATGATTTGGACATAGAGACAGCTTTAAATGTTGTTTCTACATAAGTCTAGGTAGCAGAGGCTCATGAACACTGCAATACCAGGGCACATGCAAAGTCCCACAAAAGCACAGAAGGCTCCCCAGCACGCTCAGCAGCAGACCAGGAAGTGGACCAGAAGCACTTCTGGGTCCACTGGGGAGCACGCAGGGGACCCCCCCAGCACCCCACCAACTCATTGGCTGGTGTCTCCTGGGTCTGGGGGGCACCCAGGGTCTCCCCGTGGCCAAGCACCAAGATGGGGGGATGCAGAGGGGACCCAGCATACTCCCCAGTGGACTCAGAAGTGGACCAGAAGTACTTTCAATCCACTTCAGTGTTTGCCGCCAAGCATGTGGAGGCCCCACCCCCCCATCCAAACTCCTGTGGGGCACTCCACGTGCCCCAGCATCACAGCATTCACAAGCCATGCTGGTACCTAGAGGTATGTAGAAAAAAACCTTTAATGCCGTGTCTGTGTCCGAATCACTAATTCTCTGAATCAGCATGAACTCTTCAGATTTGGCCAAAATGAATCAGGCACAGTGATCCAAATCAACTAATGGAATCACCATCCCTGAATCCAAATTGAATAGGCCTGCTTCACACACCCCTATTAAACACCCCTTCCTCCACTCAAACTTACTGCTGGCTGCAACTGTGGACTACAAATCCCAGAAGCACCTGTAAGAAGAAGTAATGAGCAACCCTGCAGAGTCCTTCTGCTGTAATTCTGGTCTGCAAATCCTAGAGACATCAGGAGCAGCAGGAAGGGGAAGCGAACACACAGCCAAAGAGCCATGCTCTCGTACCACCTGGCTTCTGGCCTGAGCCACTGCAGGCATGTGGCTGCATTTCCTGAATCAAAAGTAAACCTCAGTTCACTTGTTTTAATTTAATCTGCACAGTTTAAACTAATCTACAAAGACTGAATTGATTCAGCCTCTGACTTTTTGACTATTTGTACCTAGCCACTTGGAGATCACAGGATGATGCATGAAAAGACAAACAGTTTGTTTACATACAGCCTGTTAGGAAAACTAATCCAAAGAGATATTTAAAGTGGTTTGGCTGAACCACACTGAATTGCCATGGTGATGTTATTCTTCAGAATTAAAATGGCTTTAATTCAAATTAGCTTTGAAATTTACTTTGAAAGTCAATTATGCTAAACCAAACAAAATTACTTTAATTCTTAATAAAAGCATCTATACCACAGTTTGAAATAATTTCTACTATGTGAAAAAAAAACAAGTGTGAAACATCGCATGGAATCTGTTGCCCTTTAAACCCATTTTGTCCAAGAAGCAATAAGGTGACACATTTTACAAAGGATTTGTTCTGCTGTGTTGGATAGGCATCTGGTTGGCGTCATCTGACCCCAGTGCTTTCCTGTCTGGGCAGGGGTTCAGACTCGATGATCTGTTGAGGTCCCTTCCAACCCCTAGCATCTATGAATCAAATGCTGCTTAGCTTGTTCCCCTATCCAGGCATTTCCACTAACTCTGACAAAACCAAATACACTGCAAGGAGTCCAACCCCTATATCTCCTTTCCTCCCCAGAAGTGATATTTAATAGGAAAGTCACTTGAAATTGCTTCACTGAGCCTTTGTTATAAACATTAGAAATCATGCAAAAGATCTGAAACCTAATCTCATCGATAAAAAACTACCATTTATTTAGAGATTGTGGTGTGCCCTCTGACATATTTTATATGAACTCAATATATACACTGCACTACATGCAGTGGGCAATGAAACTCAGTCCCAGAAGGAGAGAAGTGCCACAGGTCTGGCCACTTTCAGAATTTCATCCACTTTTTCTTGCATCACTAAGTTTCATGTGTGTACACAAACACATGGATAACGATACGTGTATAGTGCAACTGCCTGTGTTCATGTTGTTGACCACTAAATGCACCTTACTTGCCATTTACTCAATTCCAAGACAAGGAATTGGAATGTGATATGAGGGGGAGAGGGAGCATGCATATACACTTACGTAACTCAGCGATGAAAGAATAAGCAGTGAAAATTCTAGAAGTGACCAGATCTATGGCAATCTTTTAGGACTGAGTTTCATTGCCCACATCCAGACACAGCAAAAACTGTATCTCCTGCACTTAAACTCCACCCCACCCCCCTGTTCAACAGTTTTCACTGTTCCACTAAAATGCACCTGCTATGGGCTATCAGGTAAGGGTGACACAGGCAGTCATCAGATAGCAAGAACCAATCCCCCAGAGAACTCTGAATATCAGGACAGATGTGCTCAGGAGTAATGGGTTGATGATGCTCTGCATTGCTAGACAGAAAGGCTATTACATTCTAACAATTACAAAATGTTTTTCAGCGTATACCCAAGATGCAGTAATCAAACCTAGAGGTCACAAATGTGACCTGTGTCACTGCAGCCAAATTTGTTGGAAAGGGCAGAAAACAATGTTATAGTCATTCTGCAGGAAGAAGCAGTACTTGTCACAATAGCACTGAGGACTATAATAAAGCCTAGAAACGAGGACTGACAACAGTAATGGCAATACCCCTGAGGTGGGGATGGAGTGTTTGAGTTCTTTATATTGATTTTCTTGCTGCTACCACACCACTGGACCTTCCTCTTAAGTCATGCTGAACCAGTACCATTCAGATGTTTTTACTGATATTTGAATCATCTTGGAGACCACAGAATCTACTGTATGTACCTGAATTCAAGATGCCTCTGCTATGGGGGCTGGTTTGGGACTGTGCTTTGTGCCCCAGCATAGAGCAGAAACAAAGCCTGCTGGTGCCAGAAAAAAGATAAGTGGTGGGGTGGGAAGAACATGTAAAAGGCAGGGGAGAGACTGAAGCAATTCACGGGAGACAGGGTGAAGGAGAGCAGGGGCTCAAGGCATGGGAGGCAGGTGGGCTAGGGGAAGGCAGAGGGTGCAGAAGCAGCAGGGGTAGGGGGCAGGCTGTACCCCTGGCTCTGGTACCGGCCCAGGCCCCAGTCTGGGGTTGGGTCCAGAGCAGCTGCCTGTCCCCCTACAGCCTTGTGCTCAATTCCATGACAAGCTGCTTCCCTTTACAATCCTAAATGGGGGAGGAGGGACACCTCATCTTGGAATGAGTAAATGCAGTAAATTTAGTGGTCAACAACATGAAGAACACAATAAGTTGGAGCAAGAGCAAGTTTGGATGTCATTCCCTTGGCTGGAGAAGACAAAATCATTTGATTGTCTGACAAATGACAAAACAGTCGTTAACATACTGAAAGAGGCATATACCTGTTAGATATAAAAGGTCCAAATTTTAATTCTCAGTACTGCTAAGAGCCTAGTAAGGAGATGAAATGCAACTATCTGGTCCGATTACCACACAGTTATTTATAAGTCTGAAACTTTAAAAGCTATATCCGGTGGGTAGAGCTTATCTATAAACATGTATGACCAATCTACGTGGAAGGAAATGTGCATACGTTACCTAGTTCACGGGAACAATTATCTTAAGTTGAAGCAGCTGAGATAATGGAAGGTGAAACCAGTGTCATCACTCCAGCACCTTAAGTTTTTGATAGAACTCAGGAGTCCACTTCGTAGTAGGCCCACAGGCCATGTAAGAAGTTTTGGTGAGCTGCCACAGGCCAGGTCAGTGCACACACCTTTCCCCTTCCTGCCCGCTGCCTGCCTCTATCCCCTCAACTACTCACCAAAACTTCCAGGGCACTCGGCCAGGCAGCTGGGATGGGGCCACAGGTAGACAGACAGGGGCATCCAGGAGCAGGATAAGCAAGCGGGTCTGGGGCTGTGGTGTGGTGACAGCATGGGGCTGGGCCCAGGGCAGACCACGATCCGCTCCCTGTGAGCCCCCACCCACAGAAGCCACGCCTGTCAGAAGGCCATGCAGGCACCGGATCATGGCTCTGCCCCGGCCCCGCACTGGCACACCTCGCAATCCTGGACGCCGCTCTCCACCAGCCTGCAGCCCCATCCCATCCACTCAGCTGTGCACCCTGCACATATGGGCAGGGGGCTGACAACCCAGGGTGCCCAGGCAGTGGAGCTAGGTCCAGTGGCAGTGGCAGCCAGAAAGAGCCGCCACTGCCAGGGCTACTGGGAAGCAAGTCTGGCCAAAGGACCCACCACAGGCCAAACAAAATCCCTTGGCAGTCAGATCCAGCCTGCAGGCCATATTTTGCTCATTTCTGACTAATCTGCTCAAACAAAAAGGATTTCCTACCCATAGCAGTAGCACCACATAATAAGCAACTACTAAAAATGTATTAGATAATGTACTTCTGTAGCATTGTGCATTTAAAATTACGTTAATTGAATCAACAAAGACAAATTATTGTATTCTCCACCTCCAAGGACAAATAAATAAAAATTACGGATCTCATCCTATTCTTTACACAACTGTATATAGCTAACAAGTGACAATTAAAGAGATCATGTCCATCATTTCCAACAAAATGTTGTAACGGGGATTTTATTGCTTTAAAAAGTGGTAGGATCTTAGAACCTTGCAAAATAAGTCTGAAACTTACTCAGTTTCTTATACAGTCAGAGTATTATTGCTGATTCATGCTGCGCACAGATCAGAAGAATCCTATTAATGCTAGTCAAGGATATACAAGGCTCTGAGCAACATGCTAAGTAACAAGAAGCAGGATGAAAAGAGGCTCTGCAAAGGCAACCATAGGAAAAAAAGTGAATTTGGGCGAGAGATTTTAAGAAAAGGGCAGGTGTAGATCATAATGGTTATGTAACATTACCAGGGATCTGGGCTTTCTGTTTCCCCTGAAAAATGGAGAAAATGATGGATTTCCCATTTTTTAAATCAGAGAAAAATGCAGATTTTCCCTTTTAGCAGAGAAACCCATGGATTTCTTACTTCTGTAAAGAGCTCTGTAGGCTGGCAGACTTCCAGCCTGCAAGAACTGATTGCAAAAAGAGCAGGAACCCCTCAGCCCTTCCCAGAGGGGAAAGAGCAGGGCCTGAGGCTCTCAGTCAACCATGGCTTGGCTCCGGCTCACTCTTCATTCCTGGAACTTGTGCAGTAAGTGGGGCTTGCAGGGGGATGAGGCTCCCTCTGTCAGGGTTGGGGGGGTTACAGGTCATGTCTGGGGGCACAGACAGCACTCGGGGAGTGGGGGGACGAGGGGAGAGCAGAGGATGGCCCTGCTCCTGCCTAATCCCACAGCAGGCAGCAGCTGTGGGGGGAGCTGGCTCCATGCTTCTTCTGCTGCAGCAGCCGCTGCCTTCTGTTGGGGGAAGGGAGCCGTGGACCTGGGGCCCAGGCCGCGTAGCCCTGGCAGCTGCAGGCCTCCTCCAGCAGAGTTGGGAGGCAGGGTCACAAGCAAGGAAGAGGGGTAGGAGGAACCTTTAATTTTAGTCGTGGATTTTAGGCGTTTTCACTAGAGAATTTGTTGGGGGGGGGTTGTTTTTTTTTTTTAAATCAGAGAAAACCAGGATCCCTGCTCATTACCATGTCAGGAACAGGGTACAAATACCCTGCAAAGTGTTTACCATGCAGCCTACCACTCAGCAGTTCCCAAACTGACAGATTGTGCACCACCAATTTTAAATGATACAACCTTAAGTACCACAAGCAAATTTTCCAGTTCAACCTTAAGTCACCTGCAAATTTTTGTCATGTAAAGTAACTATGGGTGCACCAATAAAGATTTTGGGGGCCAATAACAATAGCTGATTAAGGAGGCATATCGGCCAATGTGGCAGAAATGCCACCATGGGTGCCCCTCTCCAGAAACCTCTCCCTGCGTCAGCCTGAGAGGCTGTTGGTGAATCCCTCAGGGCGGGGATCTCATCCCTGTCCGCATGACAAAGGCCTGGGAGGGGATGCTGTAGTCACCTGGGGAGGGAACAACCCGGCCCTGGACCCGCGCTCAGCTCAGGTGACCAAGGGTGCTTGGGAAATGGGTCGGCTTGTGACCAGGTTTGGCAGTTTCGATTGGATCGGGCTGC
>JAGPOW010000261.1:240167236-240255269 GCA_030014935.1 Caiman crocodilus
CAGGGTTTGTGTTGTGTTTTTTTTGGGGGGGGAGAAAGAGGGGGGACAGTGAAGGGAAGGAGAGCGTGTAAGATTTCCTTGTTGTACACAAGGTCTAACAGGTCCATCAGTTGTTTTGGGATTTGTTTGTTTTTTAAATAATATCTTGTTATCTACTACATTAAGAATACAGGTCCCTTTTCACCTGCACTGCACCTGAGCAGCAACCACCAAAAGTTGCAGCAAAAGAAGTTTAGGTTAGATATTAGGAAGAATTTTCTCACTAGGAGGGCAGTAAAACACTGGATGGAACAGGCTGCCCAGCGAGGTGACAGAAGCTCCTTCCTTGGGGGTTTTCAAAACCCAGCTAGCCAAAGCTTTGGCTGAGATGATCTAGTTGGGGATGGTCCTGCCTTAAGCAGGGGGTTGGACTACATGACCTCCTGAGGTCCCTTCCAGCCCTAACTTCCTATGATTCTATGCAGTTTCAACATCACTGGTGTTAATGAGGTAAACAGAACAACATAGGTAGAAGACAAGCATTTCAGAACTTTTGAGAGAACAGTCAGGATTTTGCTGAGAAAAATATTTTTTTGTTAGTTGGAAAATGCCATCTTCCTTTGAAAATTGTTTGTTGTTGTTACAAATGTTTCACAGATCCAGCATGGAATTTCTGGTCAGGGGAAATGAGTATGGAAGATTCCAAAATAATTCAACAACTCAGTGGGTTTAGCCTTCTCCCAGGAAGTAAGGGGTGGAGGGGCCTTCTGGCCCACAGCCACAGTGGAGTTACAAGCTCCAACCTGCATCAGCAAAAGGCTGCCAACTACAGTTTCAAAGTGTTGTTTTGTTGATTTATTTTAGAGTAAAAAAAGAAAAAAACATGAGCCCTTGTTGTACTCCATGTAGGGTGACCATGCTTCCTGGTTTTGAGGCTCCAGGGTTGCATAGCCTGGTCCTGGCTACTTGGGTAAAGGTCCCGGGCCCAAGTCCAGCAAGGAGGCAGAGCATGGTGTGCCAGGCAGGCACTGCTGCTCCTCTGTGAGAACAGTGATGTGCCACATGTAGGTGGGGTGGCCATCTTGCTCCCACACAAGAGCAGTGGTATCTGCCTGGCTACCTGCCTGGTGAACCATGCCGCTCTGCCTCCTCGTCAGGCTCCAGTCCAGGACTTTTGGTCAACCAACCGGGACTGGACTACAGAATCCTGGGGTGTCCCAGCCAGGTCACCCTAATGATATGCCGTGTAAAAGCAGGGTGGCTCACTTCGCATAACTCCAAACTTCTGGAACGTGAGGCTCAGAGCAGTCACGTTTTCCTGCTGTCATTTCAAAATGTACAAAGCACAGCGCTCCCTGAAGAGAAGCAAACAAATTTATTACATGAACTCAACGGATTTTAGCATATTGATGTTCTTATTTCATATCATCTGTATATTATTTTAACCATAACCAAATCTTTATCAAAACTCAAATTTCTTGTATAATATTTTTACTTGAATCTTTCTAAGCTTTACCTAAAGAGTCTATGTAAAGACATATTAAAGCAATTTAGAAGAGAAGAAAAGTTGTGTAAACGTAAAAATGATCATGCACGTTAGAGTCAATTTACTTATTTGGTAGAGAAACATCAAGCTGTAAAACTTAGATCTTTTTTGCTATTTCAAAAGAAACAGAAGCATTCCTGGTGTTTGGAACTGAGGTTCTCAGTATAGCTCTTTACAGTATGAAAGATACAGGGCTGTTTAAAAACCTGTGCTAGAATTAATATTTCAGACACCATAACAATGGTAGAGGCATTTAGGTTTGCACTTTTATTTTACACCTCTCAATGGGTTTTTAAACCACAATATAAACAGATAGGAATAATATGGATATGTTACTAGCTGAAAAGGCTTAATGAAAGAACGTACATTTCAATTTGTATTATACTGACAAGCAAAAAGACAAAATACGTACAGAGCTAGCGTGAAGTTCACACAAAAGAGGAGGTTGCATTTGGCATCCTGTGGACCAACTTTGGACATGATGCCGGCAACAGAATTAAGAGGTCAGCAGCAGTGCTGACAGCTGCAATACATTTTTTCTGCCTGAAGTGCTACCTGTGGAGATGCAGGGACTCAGAGGAGGAGCTCCACAAGACATTCCTCTAAATCCACATCTTAGATTACTAATTATTATTATTATTATGGCAGCAGCCAGAGATCCCAGCAGGGATCAGGGCCCTGGGGGACAAGGAAAACAGCCTCCACCTTGAGAAAAACATACAATCTAAGGGCTAGCCTGCACATAAACTGACTACAACTCAACCAATTAAATTGGATTTAAGGAAACTGATTTATTTCAATGCAAGTGTGTGGGTAAACAAACCAAACAAATTATGCAAAGTTAAAGGGGTTTACCATGCTTCAACTCCACCGCAGAAGGTCTTCCCACCATATTTTTTAACTCTATATGCTTTGTTCATCCGTCCACATCTTGTTGATGGACAGGCCTATGTCACAATAAAAGTAGCTAAAATTAATTAGCCAAAAGTTGATACATGCATCAACTGAACATTAGCTACTCTGAAACAGCCTTATCCAGAGACTGCAGGTTTGAAATGTGGGCCAATGCTAAAAGCCCTTTTCTTCTCACTGGTATTGAAAAGTGGACCTTAAAAGTGGGGGGGTTGAAAAGCAGACTCAACTGATTTTATCTGTTTCCACTGTGAGAGAGAGTTAAGACTGTTCCAGGCAGGGGAACTTCTTCCACTAAAGTAACAGGCAATTTGGATCCCTTTTTTCTCCACTCTGCAGGCTCCTCTTGAAGGGGCCTGAAGTAAACACCGCTATGTGCTAATCCTCTGCAAGTAAGGGGAGGAGGTGGGGAAACTGGCTTCATTGTTTTTAGACTTCACAGCAGGGAAAGAAAGCTCTATATTAGAGGGATGGACATGGATTAGTTCAAGGCGACTGCATGTGGAGATGGTAGCTGCCTATTAAGCAATCCTCATACATCTTTGAAAAAATGTATGTAACTAGTTCTGAACAGGTACAGTAAAAGAAGTACTAAAGGAAAAGAAAGTAATTTCACTAGCTATCATTACATCTTCTTCTAACATACCTTTCAAAAGTAATACTAATGATTCCAGCTGTATTCTGGAACGTACAGTTTGTTAAATGGGAATAGATGGTCACCTAGATCAGACTATGTGGTGCCTGTGCTCTTAGATAATGTGTCTCAGTTAACTGGCATTTTCAGCTTCAGGGTATTTTACTGACCACAGATCTCCACTCCAAATCTCAATATGAACTGCGTCAGGACAGCTATTTGAGACATATAAGATTTTAAGTTTATATAGTTAATATGTAATCACAGTTAGGACACACCCTTAATGCCCACTGAACTCAATAGAAATAGTCTTCCCAATTTCAGTGGAGAGTCGGATTGGAGCCTTTGTATTAAAACATTGTTTAGATCAGGGGGGCCTAACCTCTGGCCGGTGAGACTTCCCACAAGTCAGGAAATTTGTCTCTGGAGGAGCAGTGGCAATAATACCACCCTCTCCTGTTTCCAGAATCTTTGGATGGCAAGTCAGGGCCATGTCACATCTTCTTCCTCCCTCTTCCTCCCCCACCCAGGGCTAGACTAGGTCAGGGCCTGGTTATGCCCCCTGCCTCTTCCTTATTTGGATAGGGCCCTGTTGCATCCACAATGGGAGCCAAATTAGGACCACCAGCTGGATCTGATCCACAGGTGGACCCAGCACCGTTCATCCAGCCCACTGGGCAAAAAAGTTGGGCACCACTGGCCTAGATCTGCAGTTAGTGTATTCAGTACTTGCCTAAAGAGCTGCATTAAAAATGCTGACAGCCACATAAATTTGCTCAAGCAACAATGCACTAGTCCCCTGGCTTTTCCCACTACATTTATATGATATCATATCTGTATTGGTTTTCCATATTTACCCTTTAAATCATTTACCAATCTAACTATAAGGGTACCGGGTCTAATAAAAGTTAAGCACTGGAATACTGCAATTTTATTAATTTCTTGATAGAAACTAACAACTTGCAAGATTCGAAAGCCAAGTATATGGGGGACTATGAACCAAAGCTCTACCAAAATATATATGGTAAGGAGAACTCACAGAATGAATAATGTGGGAAATGGCTATTATTTAGCTGAAAGCTAGGCATTCTGCCTCTACAAATAGAAACAATTGGCATGTAAGAGTAAATAGCATATGTGTTTGGTTGTACATAGCAGTGTCTATATTATAAGAAACTCATGTACCTCTACCCTATACTGGATATAAACAGACCCCACCATGTGATAGGCTCTTCACAACTAACAGCTAAAAAGGGATTCCTTAAGATCTGTTGCTAAGGCCTCATTCTTCTGAGTGCAAAACTTCAGTGTTTTATTTCTGCCTCCACCCATGAGCTCTGAGCAGCCCCAGAACAGAACACACGTGCAGCTGGGAAGTCCTGTGTGACACTGGAGGGAAGTTGTCTTCTGCATTACCTGCTTCTAGAATCTACATGGTCTTTGCTAGAAAAATCTGAAAGCTTCACAATTATTTTTTTCATGAAATGCATTGAGGAACTATCATGTTTACTTTTGTAACAAAAAATAAAATAAAATAAAAGTGACCCTTTGTTTTTATAGTCATCATTGAGTGAATGTAGCAAGCTATGTCAGACCAACCTGGTGGCCTTCTATGACCAGGTTACAAAATCCTTAGAGGCAAGGGTAGCAGTGGACGTAGTCTTTCTGGACTTCAGGAAGGTCTTCGACACCGTCTCTCACCCCATTCTTGTTAAAAAACTACGGGACTGTGGCGTCGACACCTACAGTCAAATGGGTAGCTAACTGGCTGGAGGGCTGAACCCAGAGAGTGGTGCTGGATGGCTCTTATTTCGACCTGGAGGAATGTGGGCAGTGGGGTCCCCTAGGGCTCAGTCCTCAGGCCTGTACTGTTCAACATCTTCATCAGCAACTTGGACAAGGGGGTAAAAAGCACCTTGTTCAAATTTGCAGACGACACTAAGTTGTAGGGGGATGTGGGCACACTAGAAGGGAGGAACAGGCTACAATCAGGCCTAGACAGGTTACAGGGGTGGGTGGATGAGAACAGGATGGGTTTCAATACTGACAGATGCAAGGTGCTGCACCTGCAGAAGAAGAACCAGCAGCATGCCTACAGGCTGGGGAACTCCCTTCTCATCAGTGCAGAGGCAGAAAAGGATCTTGGGGTCATAACTGATGCCAAAATGAACACGGGATGACAGTGTGGGGACGCGGTCAGGAAGGCCAACCGCACCTTGCCATGCATCCACAGATGCATCACGAGTAGATCCAAGGAGGTGATCCTGCCCCTCTGTGCAACACTGGTCAGGCCATAGTTGGAGTACTGTGTCCAGTTCTGGATGCTGCACTTCAGAAGGGATGTGGACAGCATTGAGAGGGACCAGAGGAGGGCCACCTGCATGATTAGGGGGCAGCAAGGCAGGCCCTATGAGGAGAGGCTATGGGACCTGAACCTGTTCAGCCTCCACAAGAGAAGGCTGAGGGAAGATCTAGTGGCCTGTTACAAACTAGTCAAGGGGGACCAGCAGGCTTTGGGGAAGTCCCTGTTCCCCCAAGCACTACCAGGAGTGAGCAGAAATAATGGTCACAAGCTGGCAGAGTGTAGATTCAGGATAGATATCAGAAGGTGCTACTTCACTGTCAGGACAGCTAGGACCTGGAACCAACTTCCAAGAGAAGTGGTGCTGGCTCCTACCCTGGGGGTCTTTAAGAGGAGGCTAGATGAACACCTTGCTGGGGTCATTTGACTCCAGTACTCTTTCCTGCTATGGCAGGGGGTTGGACTTGATGATCTGCTCAGGTCCCTTCTGACCCTACAAACTATGAAACTATGCTTCGTTTTCCAAAAAAATTGAGCTGAACGACAACATTTTCAGTAAAATGCATGCTATAATACTTTGAAATATCAATTTAAAGAACAAAACTGTACAAAAAAGATCACTTAAAAATACTAATTGTTAAAAAGGTTTTCACATTCTTAATATCACCCCCCACAAAAAAGAGTACGAACAATATGAACCTTAATTTAACAAGGCCTTCTACTAGCCTAGATCCTTAAGATACTTTAACATGAGGATAATTCATTGTCTAAACAAATCATACTTTGGATGTTCTGCAGCCATTTTAAGTCTGGAGTGATGCACCAATATTTGTCCTGGAAGACGCTAAAGAGACAGGTACAACAGAGCAATAAGAAGAACCATGGACAAAGTAAGGGGGCACTGGAAAATACGTCAGTAGCCTTGATCCAAAGTGATAAGCCAATAGCTAATTCTCTCAGCAACAGAGAACAACTAAGATCCATGGAAACAATTCAACACAAGAACTATTATTAAATGTAACTTGGGAAGTTCACAGAAAAGGAAAAAGTGAACTAAGATGAGGGACTCAAGGGTGGAATCCTATTTTAGCCTGCCAAATAGCAAATGAGCAGTCCTCCATTTTTTCCCTGATTACAAACCTGAGGGATTGTATACTCCACATTTTCCGAGAGGTCCAAACCACAGCCAGAAAAAAACAAAAAACAAATACATATGACGTGAGACCACACAGAACCATTTTTTTGTTGTTTTTTTTTTGGCAGGAATGGGCAGAGAAGGATCATGCACATACATATATTAGTATCCCTATTAAGAGTGGAATATGATACTTAGCATCACAAATCTTAGAAAACAGTAAGAAATAATTTGTCAGCCCAAACTCCTCACCTAGTTGACAATGGATTTTCAGCTAGTGTAAAAGCTAAAACTAAACTCGTTCAGTACACCTGACTGATCAATCTGAAGTCCCTGCACTTAACCTACAAGATCCCCAGTAGAAGAGACCAGGGTGTGTTGTTCATACTCAGAAGGAAAGTAGGCAACTTGGCTCATCTGTTAAACTGCAGTCAGAAGCCACAGAAAAGTCTATAACATGCTCAGTAGGTGACTGAGTGAAAAGTAAAGTGGGTTAGGGGCAGGAGGAGTATGCCAGCTGCAGTGGAAGAGTCAGTTTCTCAAGCAAGCATCTTGCTGAACCCAATTCAATCACCTCTCACCCTCAGGCAAGCGGTCCTTATAAGATATCACAAGCATTCAGGCTCTCCACAGGTGCTGAAGCGGTTCACTCCAAACCATCGATCAACTCTGGTAGCTTGCCTAGGATAATGTATAACAAAAGTTCTTCACATCCTATGATAGACTGTTCCAGCTAAACCCCAAGCATGTGTCAAAAGGTCTGGGTTATTAACAGAATAGCTGACTTGTCACTGGCACGTTCTCCAAGGCTTTGTACAGATTATACCTACTGGTAAGAATTTCCCCACCAAAACTCGTACTGGTAAAAGGTCGGCCTGGGAGCTACAGCACACTTGCACTCCAGCCAGGGGCACGAGAAGAGCACTCCTGGGGCCATTCCCTGCCCTCAGGGAGCCGCCAGCCTATTGCCTGTCAGTCTATCCTCCTCTTTGCCTGGGAAAGAGGCAGGCAGTCAACAGGCAGACCCTAAGTTTTCAGTTGCCTTGCATGCAGCCCAGATGGGATGCACATGGGTGACAAAGCTTAAGGCCTGGAGATGCAGAGCCATGGTCAGCCTCCCTGACTCTGGGACCAGGCTCCCCAATTTTTAAATAGCAGTGGGGCTATGAACCAGTCCAGAGATAGCTTCCTAGTCCCAGTTCCTGGCATCTGGGGATTTGCAATCCCCATCCTGCTGCCCAGTTGGGCATGGGGGCAGCATTTAAAACCATGGGGCCAGGAACCAGGCTTGGGGACAGCCTTTCCAAGCCCAACTCCTGATCCACAGGAATCGCCCCCACAGCAGCAACAAACTATCTCCTGCCTCGCACATGTCTCCAGTTGCTGGCAGGTGTAGAGCAGGGCTGGGGGCAGTTGTGCAGCTGCAAGACTGTCTGAGCTTGGGCAGCCTTGCAGCCATGGACAACTGCCGTCTCCGACCCCTTACTTGCCTGTGGTTCTGCTGGGAGGTGTACAGGAGGGTTGGGAACAATTCTCCCACAGCCACAACACTGCTCAAGCATGGGAGCCTTGCAGCTAAGAGAGTTGTCCCCTGTCCCTCTGCACAACTCTCAGTGGAACCAGAGTGCACCAGCTCTTGTCCCAGACTGGGAACCCTCCTAGGACACCAGGAGAGTTCACGCTGCAAGAAAATGGCGCCCTGCATGTCCCACTGAACAGCTGAGTGACAGGATGCAGGAGTAGGGCAGAGTCCCTGGTCTCAGTGTTTCTCAACCCATGGGTCGTGACCTAGAAGTGAGTCACAAGAATCTATGAAAGGGTCATGAACAAACTTTAAAAGTGGATCAACAAGCTTTAAAAATGGATTTATCTTTAAAGAAAATCCTGTTTTTTCCCATGCTATCTGGAAGAGCTCCAGTCTTCAAGGGGTTGCTTGGGGCCCTTCCAGTCCCACACATGGGGGGCTGGGGTGAGGGGCACTGGGTCAGGACAGGCCGTCAATGGTTTATAAATGGGCCCCAGTACAAAAGAGGCTGAGTACCACTGCATCTGCTTCTCACACCTGGGACTCTGGTGCGAGGAATAGGCAGGGACTTTGCCCCACTACTCCAAGAAGAACTTCCCTGAGCCCAGTTCCCCACCAGTCAGCTTCCCTTGTCGTCCCGCACTGTTCAGCTGAGCAGTGGGGCCAGGAGCCAAATATCAGGCTCAGGGAAGCTTTCCCCAGCCTGGTTCTCCACCAGCTGGCTTGCTCTCGCCTCCCCCCACTACTCAGTCAAGCAGCAAGAGCAAGCAGGAAGGGATCAGCATGACTCCCAGTGCCCAGCAGCCAATGGGAGGGAGCCATACGGCTAAGTCCCTACCTGCTTCTCACCACGAATTCTGATACGAGAAGCAGGCAGAAAGCAGCAGAGGGGTGCTGCTCCTCTACCCTCCCCTCCCATGTACCCAATGGGTAAGAGCAGCTATTCCCCACACCTTCTCCAGACTGGTAACTGCAATCTCAGGAAAGCAAGGGAACCTTCCCCCCAACTCTACTCCTTCTGGTCCCCATGAGTAGTTCAGCTGGGAGAAAGCATGTAGACATTTCATCTCCTGGAAAAAACCCTCCCAGGAGCAATCTAACACTGGCTGTTCCTGGCTTACCCAGGAACAGCTATTTTTGCTCAGAAAGAAAAACCTTGAACATCTACCAGCAAAACAATGACTCTCCCAGTACAAACAATATATCTGTACATAGCCAGAAAAAAAATGCCCAGTATTATAAGTCACTGAAGGAAACTTGTTTTATAATGTGACATAATAAAAGAGAAGTTCAGAATAGATTTAACCATCAAAGAAAATAACTGGACCAGAGCATTTCAAACAGGGTGGAAAACAATCAACTTTTTTTTTTTTTTAAATACCAATACCAATCTGACTGCCAATATGCAACCAGGCACCTTGGAGAGCAGCATCTGGCTGGTAAGTCTGTAGTGGGGGAAGGGGCGAGAGGGGGAGAAGGGTGTATGTGGCAGGGGTGGGAGAAGATCAAGGTCCCTGCAGTGAGAGAGAGAGTGAGGCGGGGCAGGCACTGTACAGCCAGGGCAGAGAGTATGGGGCAGGATCAGGCTGCCGCTGTGGGCTGGGGTGGCAACAAGCACTTCCCAGTGGGGGGCTGGGCTGGACTGTGCTCAGGATGAGCATCTACAGTGCTGGGAATGGGACTATGGAGAGGGGCCTACAGCCACCCCAAAATTCACCACAGCCCTGCCTCCCTGCCACCAACACCCACCCCAAGCACAGCCTGGTCAAGTCCCCCACTGGCTAGAGCCCTGTGCTGGCCTGGTCCCAGCCCACAGCAGCAGCCCAGCCTGGCCCCACACATAGATCCAGGGGCACACAACCCCCATGCCCTCCTGGGGTGTGTGCAGCAGCTGAAGCCACTCCCCCACATCCTCCAAACAAGCCACTTGCAGCTCTGTTCTATGTCCTGCCCTGGGTGTACAGTGCTTTCTCCAGCCCCAACTCCACTCCATCCCTCACCATGGGGGCCTTGATCTGTCCCACCATGCCCCTTCCCCTCACCACAGACTTACTAGCTGGACCCAGCTGCTCTCCATGCTACTGGGCTGCAATCCTGGCTGCCTGCATGCTTTGCTGCGAGTGCATGCACGCACAGGGCATTGAATTGGCGACATAAGCCACATCAGCCAAAAAAAAAAAAAAAAAGCCAACTGCTGATACTCTCAATTTTCCTTACATCAGTTCCTGATCCACTATGGGACCAGCATATCGGTGCACCTCTCTTAGGTAAAAGAAACCACTCTACCCAACGAGACTAAGTGCTCAGTTTACTCTAGAAGATCCCATTAAGCATCTGTATGCTTAGTTTCAGTTCTAAAAACGTGAATTTCTCTCTTCAGAGATCATAGGCAGACATGGTTGTTTGGGTAGATGTGATATCTTTTACTAGACCAACTAAATACAGTAAAAGCTGTGTTATCCAGTACCTTACCATCCGGAATACTCTATCAACTGGCATGTCGATCAATGCAGCAAATGTGAAACCAAAAGTCCCACCATACTAATTCCAGTTTTGCCGAGTCCCACTTCACCGACTTTGGACCACGGTCCAGGGCAAAGCAGCCTGTGTGGGGGCCCCCTTCACTGTCCCCCAGCACACGGACACCAGGGAACAAAAGCCCTGGTGCACTGGACACAGCAGAAGGGGCAGCATCCCGAACAGGCAAAGACACCTGCCTGTCAGGTAACTGGCATATTTGATTAACTGGTACTCCCCATTCCCCATGGGTGTCAGATAACACAGCTTTTACTGTAGTTGGGAAAATTCTTCTTTGTAAGCTTTCAGGCACAAACACCTTTCTTCGGGCATAGGAAGAGTTTGTAGTCTCCAGAGATAACACCCCTGTTAACAGCAGTATATGGAGATAAGAGAAAACAGATCTGATCATCACGCACCCACCAGCCCTACTGTATCTCTGCAAGTTTGTGTACACACAGTCAAGCCCTTAACTTCTTGAAACTTTGAACTTTTAGAGAAAGGTAAATGAATAAAGGGTATCAAACAAACAACAAGAATGTAGTTTTTGTAGAAAACAATGATTAAATTGAGGCTTCCTGACCAGTGGTTTAAATCAAATCCACCCTGATTTCAAATGTTTTAGTTTTCATTTCACTTTGTTCAAAATAAAGATCATATTAATTTTTCCACTACTTTAAACTCAAATTTTAAAGTTGGACACATTGATACACTGCTTTTAAAATTTCCAGCCTAACTGAGCCTTCAAAGAAAGAAAATAACTGAAAAATCAGAACTACTATAAATTAGAAAATATGTGCAGTACTGAACCTACTGATTTCTACAACTTGACACACAAAAAACTAGGTTAGCAAATCGCTTGAGAGACTGAGGGCAGGACTATTTGAAGTCAAATGTCATGAAGTTAGGATTTAAATGATCAATGAATCCCATATGCCATGGGAACATTTAGGTTATTTTTTACAAACTTGCAGGATGTTGTTGTCACTTATATTAAATAAAGACAAATGTGTATTTTCTAGTGCACTCATTTTTGCAATTAGTGTCGTACCTGCACAGAACCCTGGACATGTCCCCTCGATATTCTGTTCATTCAGCTTACTAGAGACAAGAGCTGCCAAACACAGGCCATGAACCCAATAGTTTCCTGACACGTTTGTCTCATTTGAAATGGTCTCTTCATATAGCTTTTTGCTTCTATTTCAAATGTCCTAATGAAATCATAAATGTTACCCTCCCCCACATCAAAGCAGTTTATTTCATTCTGCTAGCAGAGACTTCCTTGTTAAAACACTATGCATGTGTCGACAAGCTTTCAGTAATTCTAGGACTTAGCACTTTTGTGTTATATAAATACAGTTAACTCCTTAACTACTATCCCTAAATTGGGACGCAATGTTCTCACTTGTTATAGGAGCACAGTCATTATAACTTTATAGCACATTTTTAAAATAGAAACGCATTCAGAGACTGTAGTTGGGGTATGGGAATGCAGTAAGACTTAGGTCTGTTCTGTTAGTGGGTTTCTGCCCCCCAGTACTCCTATTGGAAGGCTATTCCAGAGCCAAACTACTTTTAACTGGAACCTGATCAATTTGCTGTGTGTTTGATTGCAGCAACAGGAGATCAGACCCAACCAACTTTCCTGTTTTCTCCCTAACTACATTGGAAGACAGTGATCCTAGCAAAGGAATAGGGACCTGTATTTACCAACTCCCAATGCCAGCTTGTCTCCAGAGTCACATAAGAAGACAGGATGGAAAATAAAGAGTATAGACAGAAATCCTGATGAACATGAGAGAAACTGAAAGGACAACAAGGGACCCCAGACTGGCAAAGAATGTCACATAGAGGACATGGAAAGAAACAAAAGATTAAAGATGTGGACAGATTTCAGGTAAAGAATATACAAACTACACAGCACCAGCTACTGCTTGAAAAGAGGGTTAAACAACCAGTAACTTTACAGCACCTCCCATTTCCTGGCTACCTGCCATTTCCCTATGTGAAGTAGAGGAGCTCTGGGTGTTCCCCTAATGCTCGCTCAGGCAGCAGAGAGATAAACACAGCGAAGAACTGTAGGAGAAGCATTTAAGGAACTTAACTAAACTCAAACTCAAGTCCCCTCAGTTTAGCAGACTCCAGGTATAATCCTGTTTCTGTGACATCATTGACATTTCCTTCAAAAGAATTAGGATTTTACTTTCTGCATCATAAAGCAAATACACCAAGAAGCCAAATTACAACTTTAAATCTACTATTAAACATAGGAATAGGTTTTTTGAAACAGAAGGAACAGTTATTTAAATACTATCATCTGTGCCTTCAGAACTTCAAGGCTAGACTCCTAGACTATGCAGGGCTGCCTTTATAAACTGTCCAGAAGCTGCAGCTGACACAAAACATGGAGACCCACCTTCTGACAGGTGGGTCACCAGGAACACAACTCTAGTGCTCCTGAGTCTATACAGACTGTCAATAGCTTTCAAGGTGCAGGTTTTGACCTAAGGCCCTAAACAGTCTGGATCCTCAATACCTAGGAGACAACTTTATGCCTTGGAATCATAGAAAATTAGGACTGGAAGGGACCCCAAGACATCATCTAGTCCAACCCCTTGCTCAAAGCAGGACCATCTCCAACTAGATCGAACCACCCAAGGCTTTGTCTGGCTGGGTCTTGTAAACTCTCCATCCTTGGAGGATTTTAACCTCTCTGGGTAGCCTGTTCCAGTGATTTACTACCCTCCTACTGAGAAAGTTTTTTCCTAATATCCAACCTAAACTCTGTACTGTAATTTGAGACCACTGCTCCTTGTTCTGTTATCTGTCACCACTGAGAACAATCTAGCTCCATCTTCCATGGAACCAACCTTCAAGTAGTTGAAGGCTGCTCTCAAATCCCCTCTCAGTCTTCTCTTCTCCAGACTAAATAAGACCAGTTCCCTCAGCTTCCCTTCATCAGTCATGTGCCCCAACACTCTATTTTCATTACCTTATACTGGACTCTCTCCAATTGGTCCACACCCTTTCCGTAGTGGGGGGGGCCCAAAACTGAACACAGTACTTCAGATGTGGACTCACCAGTACTGAAGAGGGGAAGAATCACTTCTTTCCATCTGCTAACAACGCTCATACTAATGCAGCCAAGTTTGCCATTAGCCTTCTTCGTGACAAAGGCACGCTGGTGGCTCATTCAGCTTACTGTCCACTGTAACCCCAAGTCCTTTTCTGCAGAACTGCTGTTTAGCCAGTTAGTCTCCAGCCTGTAGCAAGGTGCATGACATTGTTCCATCCCAAGTGAAGGACTTTGCACTTCTCGTTATTGAACCTCATGAGATTTCTTTTGGTCCAATCCTCCAATTAGCCACAGTCTCTGAATCCCAGCTCTACCCTCTAGTGTATTAACTACTACTTCCCTGGCTTGGTGTCATCTGCAAAACTTGCTGAAGGTACACTCCATCTTCAAGGTTTTTGAAAAAGTTATTGAGCAAAACCAGCCCTAGGACCAACTCATAAGGCACTCCACCTGATACCAGCTGCCAACTAGCTATCAAGCTATTGATTACCAACAATCCAGTCAACTTTCTATTCATCTTACAGCCAATTCATCCAAGACAGATTTGCTTAGCTTGCTTGTGAGAAGGTTGTGCATGACTGTATCCAAAGCCTTGCTAAAGCCAAGGTATATCATGACCACCATTCCCCCCTCATCCACAGAGCCAGTCATCTCATTGTAGAACATAATCAGGTTGGTCAGGCATAACTCGCCCTTGATGAATCTATGCTGTCTGTTCCTGATCACTTTCTCCTCCAAGTGCTTTCTAAATGGATTCTTCGAGTACTTGTTCCATGATCTTTTCAATAACTGACAATGAGACTGACAAGTCTGCAGTTGCCCAGATCCTCCTTTCCTTTCTTAAAGATGAGCATTATATGTGCCTTATCTTTATTATGCCCCATCACGATCTCTATAATCAGCTGGAAGCAACCTCCTGCAAGTACCATTAAATATGTTATGTCCGCTGGGTGAAAAATATATACGAAGTTATTCTCAGCAGTTGCTCTTCAGCTCTTGAACTCCCTCTCTCTGGAAGCCTGCCAGAGCCTGAGCCTAGAAATCTTTCTGAAGAACTGTAAGAATGTATATTTAATATCTCTCTTATTTGTACAGACACTTAGCAAGCAAAGCTAGATTGAGATACTGCTTAAGAGATCTCTGCTTTATGTGGATATCCTAGTTTCCTTGAAGATTTTGGGTTCTGTCATCCTCCTCTTTTATAAACTATTCTTTCCTTTTTCTATAAGCCACCCTGAGCCTCTGCTGGAAATCTACAGGATATGAATAAAATAAACAAAAATACACAAACAAATTTAGTAACTTAAATTTTATTATATTAACACTTAAGGCAGTAGCTCTCACCATTTTTCAGTCACAATTTTTATTAATGTGGCAGTACCTCCTCCCCCCCCCACAAGTAAGAACCAATTTGTTTTCAATTTAGCCCTGTGGTTCTCAACTGGGTGTTGCTGCTCCCAGGAAAACTGCCCTGCATGCCTGCTGCACAAGCAGCTTGTGAAAGCCTGGGGCACCTACTCCTTCTTTATTAGGGTTCTCAGATATATCCAAGGTAGACAAGAGCACTGGCTCAGGCTGCAGACCCTCCTGGTCCATCCCTGCACAGCATCTCCCAGAAAGAGAGGCATATGGGACTAAAGACCTCTTTCCAGGAGGAGTGCTGCAGAGGACAGAGCAGGTCAAGCTACAGCTGAAGTCGGCTCTCCTGCTTTCTTTAGATGTATCAGAGAACATAATTCAAGAAGAGTTCCATGTGTCACAGGCCTAAAGACAGGACAGTTTTACCTGACTGCCACAGTGGCAATGGTGGCACCTACATCATAGCACCCCTAAAGTGGTCTTAAAGAACGCTGGTTGAGGACTGGGGAGTTAAAAAAAGAAAAGCATGGAGTCTTATTCTATTGTGATGTGTAATTAATAACAATGGCAACAACAACAGTATGTACACAGATGCACATGTGCACTGTGAATTATTCTGCTACAAAACATCAATCTTTGTTTATAATGAAGAGCCAGAAAAGGCAGATTGGGATGCAGAGCAGGGAAAGAGTAGAAAGAAGGTAATGAAATGGAAATACAGCAAGGTGCCACTGTCTGTACAACTACCTCCTCATTGTCCCAAAATGCATAATGCTTTTAGGACAGAATTCCTGTACTGAGAAAACATCTTCGGCATCTACTAGTCAGTCATTTAGATGGTCTTCCACACTACAGCCTAACAGTTTTGTTTTTGCTAGCTGACATTTTAAATGAACCCAGCTACTCTTTGAGAGTACTTACAATGAAGCAGCTCTTCTTGTGAGAATCATTTATATGCATTCTGTTAAGCTGGACTTCTGCCTTCCCTTCTGCAATCTCTCTGGACTTTACATGCATCAGTACAACAGTCCCCTCCAACTTTGTGCTCAAGGAATGGGAGATAATTTCAAAATGCAGCAAAACTATTTTTGGAGCTGTTGCCAAAGAAATTACATGATGTATTATAAAGGGAGGGACATGTACATTAGTGAATGGCTTACTTTGTCTCATCTTCCCAATTGTTTCTGAAAAAGTTAATTTGCTACACAGAAACACTTGCAACTTTAAAAAAAATAAACTAATGGTTAAAAGCTAGAAAAGATAACAGAGTGTGTTTAGTTTGCTTCTAATTGTTAAATTTTCAGATACTCTTAAATAGACTAAAAATAAAATGTATATCTTTGAAAGCAGTCCCTTTAAGAAACAAACATACCATTGCCTCCATTTAGGAAGGACAACCCTCTGCCAATTTTAAAACAAGAAATGTGCCATATGTACCTGAATCCAGATGACCCTAAATTTAATGCCCCTCCCCTCAATAATTAGATTCTATGCAAGGCATTTTTTTTATTTGTTATAATTTTCCATGTACAGAATCTAGTTATTTGAGAATCATCTTAAATTCATCCTCAACAGGGGCCATCAAACAGCTTGAACCCTGTCTCCTCCCCCCCGCCTCACCCCCCTGCTACGAAAGCAATGGCAGGTAGTAAAGGACAGAAGCAGCAATTGTGGGAAGACGACAGGCAACAGATGCAGCTCAGGTTGCAAATGAAGCCAGAGCCACGGCAGGCACCTGTCTGTCTGTCCCCAACCTCCATCACTTTATACTAGAAGACAAGACAAGGGTTCCCCCCATGTTAAAATTGAGAGTGGAGGGGCAGCGGGGAGGGAAAACTCGTCTTGGATCAGTATCATCAGTATTCTCTCATTATGGTTTACAAAGTGTATCCACTCCAAGGTATTTCCTGAGAGGAAGACTAGGACTAGCTGTTTAGCTCCACAAATGTACTTACTTATAGATTTCAAATGTTGGGAGGTATTGAAACATCTCTCTGCAAGAGAAGCACCTGCTTCAGAAAACTTGGAGGTGCCATTTTTTTTTTTAAATTAAGAAATTCAAGGATAAATGTTACAATTTGCATTGCATACCACGAAAGGTTCATAATACTTTGCTCAGCAGAACAGGCACAGGCTTTAATTCCTTCCATTGTTTCAGTAAAGCGGAGAACTAAGCGTTTTGGAAGAATACTATTTCTCACGGTTCCAACCTGAAGTGGAAGTGTTGAATTAAGAAAAATACTACAAAATTGTAGCATTTTATAAAAACTTATTCTGTGTACATAGGAGCCTTCTATACAATACAACTATATATTTTCTGTGCTAAATTTAACAACTTTTAGTATTTAAACCATTAGGTGAAAACATAAGCAGCATTCACAGTGCGCTTTACTTGAGCCCCAAGTGCATATTCATTTAATGGCATGATGTGATCCAATTCCTGATCCCAACAATAGCACCTCCTGCCACAAGGCACATTTTTGGGATCCCAGTGGCACCATTACTACTAGCCAATGCAAAAGAAGCCTGCAGTCCAGCTGAGCCCGAGTGGTCCCAGGTGGGAACCAACAATCAACTGACTCTCAATCTTAGCCCCAAGACTGCACCAGTTTTGGAGGCAGCTCCAGTTACCTTGCCACACATTTAACTCAAGATACAATGGAAACCAACCATAAGTGATCCACATGTCTTGTGGAATATTTTGGGGCTGGTTTCTCAGTTTATCACACCATAAATTCCTTGAATGCATGGCAGGGTTATTATTTACAGAAAGATTAACAAATTAATCATGCCTCAATTGTAATGTCTACTAGGGCTTCAGAGTTAAATTTATGCTCATTGCGAGTCTGAGCTGAGAGACTGCGGCATCACCTCACCAAAAGTAACTAAACAGAGAACCCTTCCAAAGGACAAAGGTGGGGAAGCAGGATGTAAAAACCCCAGCCCCAGATTTAAAACAGAACAGACAATGTTCCTACCCAATTAGGACATGTCAGCAGAGATATTTTTGTAGGACATCCAAATTTTGTAAACCAAATGATGTCCATCTTATCTGTCAATTGCTACCAGGATTTTTCAAGTTTTCTGTTCTCATTTTTCTACTCTGTGTAGAAACAGGAGGTGGTACGATTGTGTTTCTACTTACCTGTTAAGTGTTTTGGGGTTTTGTTTTGTTTTTTAATATGTGCAACTAGGATCCATTCAATATTGAGAGCGAGCATGAGTGAGCAAAAGCGTGAGCTGCCCTGATTTTAAACATGCATAACACCCTGAACTATTAAAAATATTCACACCTAGAAATAACTTTCTCCCTTGGTCACCAGCATTTTCCAAAAGCTAACATGGCATTATGACATGTCAAGGCTTGTTTCAGTAGTCGATTAAAAAAAGACCTCTGGTGCACTGTGAGGCATTAGACCACAGGCAAGGTTCTGCCAACCACACAAGTTGTATATAATGAAATGCTGGAACATGCCATAAGATGTTCTGATGCCATCAACATCTGGCTCTTAAAAAAAAAACAAAAACAAAAAAAACCAAACACACAGTAATTAATTCCCTAGTTTAGGTTCAGTAAGTCCTTCCATCAGGAAAAGCAGTCCCCACTACACAAATATGACTGGAGGATGTTAAGGTAAGTCCTTACAATTCTGCTAAATGAATGTTGAAATTTTTATTATCAAAGGTTCTTCTTTTTTCTTCTTGTTGACTTTGAGGCTTCAAAAATTCACACTGGCGCATTTCTGCAACATTTCACTAGATATGTAGCGTGCAAAACAGAAAAGACATCTTGCCAGAGTCCAGTGGATTTTATAATCTAAATTAAACTTTAACACAAAACAGGCAGCAACACAGTACAATAATGCAAGCAGATAGGAAAGAAACACTAGTAAGGAAATACTTATCTTAAGGAAGTATAGTTTTCCATAGAGAGCAAAGAGTACAAGTTCATTTTTTGTTTCACATATTTGTTGTTAAAAGGATTACTTAGAGAACATGGCAACAATTTATAAAAGTGTAAAGATCAGCCAAAAAAGGAAGACCTACAGACAACTGTGCTCCATAGAGGCAGTGTGGTTTTGTTTCTTGAGTATGCAACTGGAAACCAGGAACTCTTATATTTCTAAATTCCAGCATTAGCCAGTGTGACCTTGGGCAACTTATTTAGGGCACAATGCCACGAAGGCACTGGAAGCCTTCAGCACTTTCCCTTTGACATCAATGATTTCTGAAGGCAATTCACATCTTATGTTACCTAGCCCCTAACCTCTACATTTCCCTTTCCGGTAAATGGAGGCTGTAACATCTACCTCTTTCACA
Source organism: Caiman crocodilus (assembly GCA_030014935.1). Taxonomy (NCBI): domain Eukaryota; kingdom Metazoa; phylum Chordata; order Crocodylia; family Alligatoridae; genus Caiman; species Caiman crocodilus. Next base: position 240,186,542 of record JAGPOW010000261.1, read on the forward strand.
GGAATACTTGGGAATAGGTGGATGTGAACACAACATCTGAAAGTCGTAAAGCACTGCACAATATTCTCAATTCCTTCACAGTTGGAATTCAACCAAAGTGAAACAAAAAACTGACTGAAGAGGAGGACAATCTGGATTGGGTTACACAAGTTGTAGGAAATCACCTTTCCAGGTAGACTTTCACTTTTTCATGTCAGAGCCACCCACATGACACTACAGTGTGTAGCAATTCTTTAACAGAGAATGGAGAGATTACACCCCGGGTGCATTCAGGCAGGGACAATCTACCTCTGTGACACCTGGTCATGAAGATCTTTGTTTCCTCCCCAATTTGTCAATAAATGCACATGCACTTGCATGTTTCAAGCAACATTTCCTCTCCCAGGGCACGGCTTATTCAGACACAGAAAAAGGCAAAGTGATTTGTCCCTCCAAAACAAGCTATTCCTTCCTCAGATCAGTTTCGCAAACCATCCGTAACCTTTATCCTTCCAAGCTTGCTCTTTTTCTTCATAGGAGTTTTAACTCTGGCACTATGCCACATATTTAGAAAAAGGAAAAAAAAAATAAAAGAAATCATATCTCCACTCCCCCTGGCTCCAGGCACAGACAGACAGGACAGAGGAATAACTGTCCATTCTGGCCACAAGTGGCTTTTCTCCACTCCAGAGCTCCTCTACACCTAGCATATCAGGACTCCTAATGTTCCCTGCCATCATTTAGTTGCCACTAAACTGCGCCTAACAAGGCTTCTTGTTGGTCAGGTATCACCAAGTCTGTCCTGAGCTCCTGCATTACACCCCCAAGTTCACACCGCTGGTCATGCCCTAGACCGGGGTGAGCAAAGTCTAGCCTGTGGCAGATGCCATTTCCCAGCAGCCCCACATTGCTGTGGCCAGCTTCCACGGAGACCCTAGGAGCGGCCGTGCCATGGCAGCCCCAGCAGCATTGGCAGCTGGGCAGGGAGCTGCGCCAGGGCTGGGATCTTGTGCCTGTGACAGCGTGGTCTGGAGCTGGGGCAGAGCTATGATCCACTGCCCACATGCCCAGGGCAGGGGCGTGCAGGCAGAGGTTCATGGCTGTCCTGGCTCCAGACCACGTTGTCATTGCAAGATCCCAGTTCCAGCCGCAGAGCAGATCCCTACCCAGCCGTGCACTCAACCATCGCTGCTGGGGCTGGTCTCCATGGAAACCCTGGCCCCATGCTGCCTCAGCACTGCCACTACGGGGGTCTCCTTGGAAACCAGCCACAGTGATGTGGACAGGGGCTCCTGGGAAATGAAGTCCAACTGCTGGCCGGACCCATCATTTTGCCCACCCATGCTCTCAAGGGTGACCAACCATTGGCACAGATGCCAGAAGTGGACAAGCAGCCTCTCTGCATGGCACTTGGCAGATTAAGTAGGAGACTGCTCAGTAGCAGATAGGACAGGGAGCAGAAAGCAGAGCAGCTGATCAGGCAGGGAACAGGAACTGATGTGGCCCTTGAGGAGGCTGTGGAGCTAATTTGTGGATGCCTACTAGAAAGACTGACCCCATTGCTCGATACAAATTCTTTTCTCCAATCAACTGCTCTACAGGAATCTGTGCACAGCCACTTACTGTGTTTTTTCCAATCCCAAGCATCTGTCTCTCACTGACTGTCAGAAAGGAGGCCTCTTATAGCAAGGGCACTGCTTCCAGGCTGTTACGTGATCCTGAACCACATGAAATCAGGGACAGTAACTCATCACAAGCCCAATTCACCATACAGCAATCACTGGGACCCAAGGAGAAAAAACGAACAAACTTGCAAGCAGCAGTAGTTCAAAACTTGTTCTATAGCCCTGTACAATGAACAGCGTTTATCTGTTGGAGGAAACCTCTTACTAGTTTTTCCCCCCAACAAAATACTTGTGACCCATTCTAATAATGATATTGCATATAAACTGCAATTTTGACTGTAGAGGGCAGATATCACCAGGAAACAGTCACAACGCTTTAAGTTATATACTAGTGATCTGCACATTCTACCATCAGTAGCTGGTCTCAATTTTAAATCCTATTGGCAGACATTCAATGCTCTTACAAAGTCCCCTGTAAACCACTGCCTAGAGTCTGACCTCCTTTTCTGCTCCTAGTGCTTATCAACATTATGCTTATTATCTTGTCTAAGTCAGGAGCCCATGAGTTTGTCACTGTATGCTTACTATACCTTTAAATCCCCAGCAACATTTGTTGAAGGAACGCTATTCTGGTAAAACTGAAAACAGCAACCTCCTAAGTTCTTAAAATTAGAACTCTGTTTATCCCAGAACAACTAAAAGTATAGGCAATACATATTTCAGCAATGGACACAACAGGAATACATATATAATAATAATAATTATATATATGTATATATAATTATTATTATTATTATTAATTATTATATAATTATAATAACACCCCTCATAGCAATACTAGATTCCCTGAACTATGCCACCCACACGACTCAACCCAGATCTGAAAGCTGTTATACTTCAAAGGGCAAACGGACACTTCAGCTCTCAGAGAAGTTGATATCCACGTTGGATTCAGTAATAGAGAGTGTTTGAAATTACATGCCAAGTTATCACAGATAAATTAGAAACACGCCGTCACATGCCTGTATGGAAATTCAATGGTTTTACCATCAAATTTATGACTACAGAGTAACCTGTTCAGTGCACAGCCTCAGGACTGGGGGGAAAAAATTTGCATTTGTTTTAACTTAACATAGAAAAGGACACAGTCCTGTCAGTGCTGTGCTACTAGGAGCTCTGAACTGCTAATTGCACCTAATTTTCAAGACTTCTAATAGCAGTTCCTTGACAGATGCTTCTCCTTCACTGCTGATGGCACAGTTAAAAGGGAGTATCATTAATTACAATGCAGACATATAGAGTTAACATGCAGTTAACTTGAATACAATCGAAGTTACAAAGTAGTAAAGCTAAAAGAGGTTTGCTTTTAAGAGGTTTATGTACCTAACTAATAAAACAGGCAACTGAAGTCTCTTAGAATTTAAAAAACTGCCAACAAATATGCAATCATCCAGATGGTGGTACAGGATACTGCACTAAGTCACCTACTTACTTGGAAAGAACGCAAGGAATCGCCTGCACATTTCTAGAACGTCCAGGCTATACAGAGTAAATGTAAGGGTTAGCTAGAGTTTAAGATTGCATGTCTTACAGAGTTAGAGAAATAACATTTAAAAGATTTCCACTAAAAAAAGCTTCTTTCTTTCACCATAATTTAAATTTAGGGCCTTTCCATTCTTATAAAAACATTTTCTTCTATGTGTCTTTGAATTAACTTTACAAAATATTTACACCAGAGAGAAAAATTACTATGATTTCTTTTCAAGCAGCTCTCGGCTCTGCTCCAGCACGTCCACATCTCAGATTGAAAATCACCCCTTGTGCTCAGAAGTGGTTAAAAAATACTGTGGCTTCTCTCTTTCCCACATCCCCTGGGTTTTTCAAGGCTCTCAGTATTTATTAAATACAACACCTCATAAGCAGCAGTGAAGCATGTGTAAAATACATTTGTCTGTATCCAATCACTGCTTAGCTTTCTGGCTTTTCAGTTGTGGGAACAGTGGGTGTCAAAATCTTTAAATATATTTTGTGCAGAGCATTACTTGGTTGAAATACAAGGCTCAAAACTATTTCCTCTATCATTTATAATAGAAAGTTGAGTATTAATTTTTAATAAAACAGCCAAGTAAGTTTCTATACTTCCTGAAAGAAAACAAAATGAAAAGTGTTTTCACTCTCCCATATTCACACTATTTCAAATACAAACTAATAACTTGTCACATCTGAGAATTTACTAATTTTCTGACTCTGTAGCTCAAAATAAAGTGATGCCATGCTGCAACCTTGATTACTTGTCTAGTTTCATGACAAAGTACTCCATCAATCACCATCCTTGGAGGTGCTCAAGAGGAGGTTGGACAGGTACCCTGTTGAGCTTGTCTGAGCCCAATAACTTCCTGCCCATGGCAGGGGACCAGACTTGATGATCTTACAGGTCCCTTCTGGTTCTACAAGTCTATGATCATTCCAGCCACTAAAAACAAACAAAAAAAAAAACCAACAACAAAAATGCAAAAGGCACATGGACCTAATTTTCCACCACTCCACTGAAGAGGAACAATACTGTGAAGAGAGATGGAGTCATGATTCTGCTCCTGCAACATGCTTCATCCAGCAGAACTGTCCACCTGGACATGAAAAAAAGAATATGGAGAAAACCTCTCTCCGTGAGTCATATACCAGTGTCCACATTGCTCCAGTGAACCAGGGAGCTCTGGTAAGTATATCTCTGTGTGTCCCTGGGCTGAAATGCAGCGCAAGTCCATCCTCTGAATTTTGGATGGCATTGTTGAATCCTTCTCATTTTGTAAGTGCAAAACCATATACTGACATTAACTAGTTCTCACGGGAATAAAATTATTCCCATTTGGCAGACACAAAAAGATCCTGAAGAATTGGATAATTAACCGCAGGCCACACATTGGGGTCACTAGCACAGCAGAAAGCATGCTAAAGCTGGCAATTACCAAACCTAAACTAATTTTGCTAAACTAAAATGACCTCGTGGCAAAACTAGATCATACCATAAGAGTCTGTGTTGGACAATTTTTTTCAGGAAGGAAAAAGGAAGACTCATAACACTAAATTCTTTACTATTCATTCCATCCAGGAAGAGCACAGACCAATGACAAATATTTCCTCAGCCTGACGAAGAACATTTGTACCCAAAAGCTTGCAAGGAATTTTTCCAACTATCTGAGCTGGTCTAATAAAAGATATCAGATTCACCCAAAGAACCTAGTCTACCTAAATTCATACAATGCACAAAAATTTTCACTTAATCCAAGACCATCGTTTGTAACTCTGTAGAAGGGTCAGCACATGCCAAAAATCTGTTTTATAACATAGATACATTTTTAAACTATTTTAATTACATTTCCAAAAATCAATTTCCATTAATGTGGATACCAATGCTCTAAATTTGGTTTTAAGAGTTTAGAGCTACATGGAATTTGAAATGTGGAATAAGAACAAAAATTAAGACTTGTTTTTATTGTGGCCAATTACACACTCTACTGCAAAAGTTAACAACAGGTAAACCACCTGTTTAGTAAAGTTGTGAAAAATCAAATCCATGCTTCCCTGTGTCTCCCATTTGGGGCAACTAGACCTTTCTGCTTCTACCCCTCCCCAAGATCCACCTCAACTTTGATAATGTTCCACGTTGGTAGGAACATCTCTACTTCAATATAGTCTGTTGACTTGGCCCTTCAGAAATCTATCGTGCACAGAAACAGTGTTAGAAATGCACTGGCCCATCAGTGGTACAACTTGACTCACTTCTGTGGTGCTGTGTTGAGTGATTTGTTCTTTGAACTGCTGCTAGCTTTCTAAAGCAGTTATAACTGAACATGTAGTATGTACCTTAAGCAAGAGCCTTAAGCAGGTTTGCCTTTTTTCCATGACACAGTCCTTATATTCTATACAGTGAACACTGGTGTCCACGATAAATTAATTAAAAACATAACAATAATAATTTGTATCTTGCTGAAAGGCTAGAAACATTAAGTTTCAATGCTTGCTTTGGGAAATATTTTAGCTCATCTTCTTGGACATTTCCCTGCCTTCCCCTTTCCCCTGTTAAGTGCTTTGTCTATGCATCTGCCGACAGAGTAAATTCAGTCCATTCCCAACAAGAAAGTGGAGCTAGATTGAGAAAGCTACAATGTGATTTCAAAATGTACCTACAACTGCACTATTTGAATTATATTGCTATTTCTGGCTCCTCTTCCTCTTTTTGTAGTGTGTAATAAAGAGGGAGAGAAAAAGGATATAATAGTAAGACACAGAAACGCATGAGATTTGAGGTGCCCAAAACAATTAAAACAGCCTGTTAAACCATGGACTACTTCAGGGTCCCGGGCCAAATCCGAGATTCCAAAACCATAATAAATAAAAATAGTGTGAAGTCCCCCATTAAGGGATTTTTAAGTGATCAAAACTGGATTCTAAATAGAAGCCACCAGGGCAAAGAAGAGACCCTGTCAAAGTCAAAATGTCTCAAATGTATGCCCTGGTAAAATAAGCATACATCTACAAATACTAAGACAAACATTTTTTTCCCTATTCCACTGGAAGCTGGTGTGGTCCTTTGGCACCAAATATTGCCTTGCAGTGTTTGTAACCTGAATGGTAAGGAAGTAGACCAGTACAATGGAAAATGGAAGGTGAAACATGAAACTGTGATGACTTGCTCTCACATTCAAGTAAGGTATGCAAGAATGAGTCACCCACAAACTAAACCGGTACTGTACTTAGGATTCTCAGAGATATATCCTCTGGTGAAGAATGAGGAACAAATTCAATGTGGTCTCCCGATTCCTGCCTAACCTTGCTGCTTGTCCTTGCTTGGTTCCTGTTCAACTGATCCTTGCCTAGAATTGCATTCAGATGACCCTGTAGCTTCTAATGCCTGTTTGCCATCCTGGTTACTGGATCTTGCTCTTGACCCTGGGGTCAGCACCCTGACTGACTACCAATCTTGAACTCTGTTTTTGACATCTAGCCCAAACTATCCACATCATAGTCCTGACACCAATTAGTTCCTTCCCTACCCAAGATAAGCAGGAAAAAGGTAGGGGAGAGAGGGGAAAAAAGGGGGAAGAAGAGGGGTGTTAACAGAAAAAAATTGAACGCAAAGTTTAAAATCTAAATTTTTGTTTTAATACAAGAAATGTATTTATTGCTAACAAATGAATGAGCTTTTTAAAATGCAAATCCAGGACAACTGCTTAATAAAAGCCAAGTGGAGCTTATTATTACACCAACCCAAGGAGAAAAGGAAAAATATTCAAACTATTCAAGAGTACACGCTCTAGACACGTATTCATGCCAACTTCCAGTGAACACTAGCAGTCATCAAAAAGAGAGTCATAACCCAGCATTATATATAGGTTTGATATTAAAACTTTATAATCGAAGATCTTCTCAAAGTGCTTTTTCAAAACATTGTACATAAATACACACGTGGGCACAATTACAGTTTTATCCAGAGAATGAAGGAGAAAGATATTTCTCTTGTGCTTCTTAATATGAAATCTCAAGAAGGTACTGGAAGTTCATAGGAGATGAAACAGATAAACAATAGCATACAACAGTTTGTGTTTCTAAAGAGGGAGTGTGTTAGTTAAGGCCCCATGGTCTTCACCTGAGCAAAATTAAGGGGGACATCCTTGCTTTAAGATACTAGATCAAACAAATCAAAGCATAAGCAAGAAAAGTCTCAAACGTGTTGAAGAAGATTTGAGTCATGTTGATTTCTCAGTGCTTTCATTCCAGAATCCAGGCCCAAATCAGCTCTCACTTAGGTCTTTCCCACTCTACTTAATGACTAAAACTGAAGCTACAGCAGCAAGCATTGCAAATGTAGAAGAGCATAGAAAAAATCATTACTTTGAAATAATGAGAAGGTTTAATGTGCTGTTTGAAAGCAGATTGTTACACACTACAGACTTCATCATTCCAGGTGCATTCACAAGTATGGGAGCAATCTCCATCTAGCAAACGAAGCTTACAGGAGATACGGGACATTCTATCTTAAGGCACCATCCTGAAAGGACACCAGTACCGTATATCCAAGATCTCTTCATAGATCACTGGGTGGATATTTTTCAGCTTGTGGGATTCAGAGTGGATATTATTTGGACCCTTCTGGACTTAACACAATCTACATGATAAAAAACTGCAGAGAACTGAACGCAACCCAGTCCTTCCCTTCCAGTCCTATGTAGCAATAAGTATGATTAAGCGTGTTCGTTGGAGTTCTTTATGTTGTACTGCATCTTACAAGACAGGCTCTTGAGGGTTTAAACAGCCTTATGTTTGCATCTCTACTGTGCTGAACACTGTATTCAAGTGCTTTTATACATTTAATATTTAAAAAAACCCTGCACAAAAAGGAAATATGCATTAAAGGATCCACAGGACAAGAATATAAATGAAAAAAGGCAGAGATCAGTCACATGTGCTATGCAAGCAGTAAATAAATAAACAAGCTAACCCCAAAATCCAATCTATGGCACTGATTTTAAAAGTGCTTTTTAAATGTCAACTACATTTCTACAAACAACAGAGGTGCTTTCCACACAGGTGCTTGTAGTTCAGATCCTGAAGGCTAATGAGATAAGTGAACAAAGACAGGGCTTCTCTTCCCAGGCACACTTTGTTTAACCGAAACAGAGCTAATTTTTAAGATCTGCTTTTAGAGATGGTGAAACAGAAATGAATTATTAAGGTGCTTTCCTAAAGTCTAATCAGCTCAAGAGTGAACAAAACCAAGATATTTCTACGCGGATCTCTCCAACCTTTGTTAGTATACAAGTCACAGACAGCTTAACTTTCACTGCCATTCCAAAACTTTTTCTGCCTTCAAGTAGCTCATAGTTTGGCATACAGACAATACAATTTAGACAAAGAGATAAGCAATACATAGCTAGAAGAAATAGTTTCATAGCGGAATTGAGGTTTTCTGTTCTTCATCTTTCTTCCCTTCCTATCATCCCTAAAGAAGTGTCTGGATTTTTTACTCCAAGTAACAATCCAAAGACTATGGATACACACAAAAGTAGCATGCGTGTAAGATTTAAGTCTGTCAAGTAAAACACTCTAGGCTTTGGTTTACAACAATACAGCAGTATATGGAATAAAATAACCCCTTAAAAGCCAAACACTTTTTTCACCCAATTAACAATTCAAAGAATCACTACCTCCACACCTCATAAAACCTGATCCTGGGCTTAGAATCTAATGGAAAACCCTTGTGACTCACCAAAACTCAAATAAAATAAATGAGGCTTAACCCACACATATTTGACTGCAGATCAAACGCTAAACTCTTACTACACTGTCCCTTCCTTCCGCCCCCCCACGAAGATGGCATTCAACTTAACCTATTTGTCCAAAAGAAAGGATTACAGAAGGATTTCTATCATGATAAGTACTTACACACTGGAGCAAAGTCTGCCATACAAAGTGTCATAACCAAATCAGTCGAGTGTCCATGTCACAACAGATTACATGGAACCATTACCCCGAATTTGGTCACGTTCCGCCTCATTAGTTATTCCTACCTAGCAGTCCGTTATTGGCCACTCTGGACATATAAAAGTTCATGCAGCTTCCGCCCAAGTTGGAGACCTCCGAGCACGCGGCAGAGTAACCACGGAGAACTCTGTAGCGCGACCGAGGAAACTTGGCGGACTGATCACCCACCAATATCTCCCCATCACCAGGTCCTCTTGACGTACCCCCGTTATCCTGCAGGTTCCTTTTTGTTCATAAACTCGTTAACTCGTAACTTGTTTTGCTATCCGTAACAACGCAAGCAAGCTACCTCAAGGCCTGCGCTGCCATTCCACATGGCGTAAGTAAAATAATCTTTTAAAAACCAATAAGCCGGTCTCGCCTCTCCATCACTGGCCCGCCTAACATCTGATTAAATTAGCGATCCTCTGGTCGGCTCTGGCCATCCAAGACGCAAAGGACTTTTCAATCTAACATGCAAACATCTAACAAGTTCTGGTAGTTGAACTCCAAAGTTATTACACAAATGAGGTGTAAAACTAGACATTGGAATAATGAACTTAGGGACGTGGTGGGATTTGTACAAGAAATCTTTTAGTCAAGTGTGAAGATCATACTAAAGATGTGGTACATAGCTAGTTCATCAGAAGTTACAGGCTTGAAGCAGAAAACTGAATTCTTTTCAAAGAATGAAATTCTATGGCTTTCATCACACAAGTTCAGAAGTGATGATAAGCCTCTCTTCCCCTCTGCCCCCACCACACACCTATAGCATCTATTTAAAATCATTTTCCAAGAATATTATTGCTTTCCATTCTTCATTCCCAATTTTTCAAAAACATGATTTAAAAATCATTGACACAACCAAGACGTACCTATCCCCATACCTACCAAGCAGCCACACAATCATATGCTACGCTGTTCCTTTTGTCTCAACACACTCCTTCTGTACTGTTAATCATTACCTTTAATATTGTCATATCTAAATTGTGGGCAACAACTAAGCAAACTTGACGGATTCCTATGCTCAGAAAGAACTTGAGTGACTGGCGTGGAGCTCTATGCAGCTGCCTACACTCACCCAACTATAGGAGTTAAGGCCCCAAAAAATCCTAAATCAATTATTCTATTCAAACACTTAAGTTAAGCAGGCACCCAGGCCTGTGCAGGAGCAGTGCTTTTATTTGGGAGTTCAAGAAACATTAAAATAGAAGACATTGGTGTTTACCTATTACGTGTAAACATACCAATTACCCAATGTACTCAAATCTAAGTCAGCCCTGAATTTAAGATGATCCCCCAATAATTAAGTATAATATATGGAAAATGTATGTTTGTTATCATTTTCCAGGTATAGTTTAATTATCAGAGTGCTGTCTTAAATTCATCCCCCTCCTATTGCTATAGCAGGGAAAATAGTAGCTGGGCAAGGGGGCAAGCAATCTCCTTGTCTTCTGCCCCTTCCACTTCATCCTCCTGCAGCCTTCCTGCCACTCTGCCACTGGCTCCCCCCACCCTGTGTCCTTCCTCTCCCACTCCCCACAGCCTCTGTCCCTTCCTCCCCTGCTCCCTGAAGTGTCTGCCTCTTTCCTTCTCCCTTCCTCCTTACTATTAGATACTGCTGGGGCTCTGTTCCTTCCTGGAGCACAGCATCTGGAACCTCCTCCCTTGCCAGGCCATGCAGCTATGTCAGTGCTGCAGAGAACAGTCTCCATGTGCTCCACACCTGGGAGGGAACCCAGTCGAATAAGGAGATCTGCACCTGACAGGAAGGGGGAAGGGCGAAGCTGCTGAGGGCAAGGGCAGGAGGCTGTTTTGAGTCCAACTCTTGCCCCAACCTGGGTGCACAGTGATTGTCTTTGATTTGAGTAAATACAGTATTTGTTCTTGTGCAAAAGAGCCTACATTTCATACAAAACTTGCAAGTAATTCTGCACTGGCAGGCCCCTGCACCTATACAGAACTCCACTGCTCTCAGCACAGCTCCAAACTGGTGCTGGGTTTTGCACAAATGTGATTTACTGCATGATCATGACCTTGCTATCTTGCCATCTAGACAACAAGCATCCTCCTACAAGAGGCTGATCACACAATATGCTTACCTCAGAATTCAAGGGAGCTTTTGTATTTTGCACAATACATCACTTAGTAGGATCTAGAGTAATGTAGACAACACCAGCAATTTTTAGACAATGGCTGGAGGTAAGCCTAAATTTATGTACAACTGGAGAAGCAATACAGTGTCTCTGCCTGCATTTGTATATTATCCATATTGGCAAAATGCAAACTTACATGTCTAACAAAGAAAATAATGGCTAAGCTTATTCAGTGGCTGATATCTGGAATGATGCTTTTAGATTCATAGCTCAGCAGATGCTAACAAACACCATTAACCATGCAAGGCTAATATTAAGGGGAGGGACTGGGGAAAATATAATATTGTTGAACAGTTCTTAACTGATATTGGATAAAAGACCTGATTCTCAACCAGCGTACCATGAGATCCTTTCAAAAGGTGCCACCAGGTGCCATGCAATGTTAACACTGTTAGGTGTGCAAACATTATTCACAAGATAAAGCCAGATTTCACTTAGGAATATATAGCATAAAAACAGTCTGCCCTGTTGTCATGTTTGAATTCTCTGTAACAGAATAATTGCGCTATTATTTTACTGTAGTCAAAAAACACAAGTGAAAACTAAGAGCTGACATTTTTCAAGGGGTATCTTCAGTGTGAAAACGGCGAGAACCACTAGGATAGAGCAAACAGCAACCCTGCAAGGGAAATATGTTTGGTTTGTTAAAGTGGAAAGCCCAGTCACTTCACCTCTTCTGCACAACCAAAATGAGCTGTCAGTGTCCTAAAGAAGAAAGAAAACCAAGAACATTTTCTGCTTCAGCTGGAAACAGAAACTTCAGAAAAAGCAGTGCCAGTCCAAGTTTAGCGGATATAGAGGTTTAGCAGATTTGGATGCCAGATTACAGTTACATAATCAGCACCTCCCGAGTATCTTAGGCTTTTTAATTTTTACTGTATAAAGTCCAATTTAAAGTTCTTAATCAAACTTTGACAAAGTACTTTTTGTTCTTAAAATTAATTTTTCATCCTAGGATGCCACCTCAAAATTTAAGAATTTACTTTCATTACTAATGCTGTTCATATCCAACACCCCTTAGACAATAAAGGCAGACTGGTCGTTTCATTCCGTCTCAAACCTCCTCTCTTCCAGTGGATAACAACAATAACTACTAGAAGTCTAGGAAATGTGACTTATTAAAAAAAAAGAGGGTGAAAGGGTTAGGTTTAGCTAGCCTGGCAAAGAAAACAGGTGGGGTATGACAGAGTCTTCAAATACATAAAGGATGGTTATCAAGAGGATAGTTATGAATCCCTTTAGTTGCAGGGAACAAGACAAGAAGTAATGGTATTAAATTGCAACAAAGAAGTGAAAGTTGCATACTAGGAAGGTTTTGCACAACATGAGGGTGGTTAAGCACTGAAACAGATTAGAAAGGCTCTTCAAACTGACTCCTTGGAAGTTTTAAACTCAGGTTAGACAAACACTTGCATGAGATGGTTTAAACAGGGATGCTCTTGTCTTGTGCAGGGAGCTGAACAAAGTGACCTCCCAAATACTTTCTAGCCCTAGTTTTCTAGATTTCTCAATAGCCCAAGGGTGCACCAGAATCCAGTGGTGCCCAAAAATGTTGCCCAGCAGGATCCAGCCAGTGGTTCCAATCTGGCGCAGTCCCATCTGGCTGCATCAGGGCTGGAGAGGGGGAATGACACAGCCCTAAGCAAGGGGAAGGGCCCCAGCTGTTCCAGCCCCAGGGAGCAGGGGCAGAATTTTAAAGGGGACAGTAACAGTTTTGCATACTCCACTGCCACCAAATTTCCCCACCCACAGGGAGTCCCACAGGCCAGACACCATGGCTTTATGGTATACATCTGACCCACAAGCCAGAGGCTGAGCCCCCCTGATGCAAGTAATTATACTGGTCTTCAAATGGAACTACATTAACTGGCAACTCTCATGGTTTGTTAGTATTTGCAAAAGTAAAGCTCATACAGAATGGAAACATCAAAACAGGCTGCAAAATTATGCATCACTGGCATTAAATACACAGGCTAGAATTAAGGGTTTGAAAGAAGACTATGCCAGGATTGTTTAATCTGAGGGAAAGCAAAAGCAAATATAGCATATTTTTACTTGGAAAAAATTACTACTGATCAAACTGGAGATGTTACCAAACACAGCAAACCCACTGCTTACTGTTAACATACTGCAACTGTTTGCCAAAAAAATTAATTATTTTTATTGTCACATTAGTAAACAAAAATAAGCATAATAGCTTTGACAAACTGACTGTACATACTTTGAAAATGTAATGTACCAAAGGTATGTTTGAAAACATACTGAACTGATAAAGGTCAAATAATACTTTGCGACAAATAGTTTAAAATTCAGGTCATGAGGGTACAAGGCAATGTATAATCTTTGGCTGTGTACTGTACACGCAGAAAGCTGTTGCGTATAGACGACATGGTGCATCTAAAATGAAAATTTACCCACTCGGGAGCATTTTGCCACACTACAGCATGCTACAGTGCCTCAGTATAACGACTTGAATGTCAATAAGAAATTCTGTGACAATGCTATCAGTTACTGAGATCTAGTCACATATGTGTGCTCTTCATACTAGGAAAAGAAAAAAAGGCTTTAGTTTTAAGCTTCTGAAAATAACATAGTTAAAGGCATGACAAAGCCTGGACGATGATGATAATATTGTTGTAATGCTCTCTCCTAGTTTATCATTCCCCCCCTTTTCTTTTGCTCTTCTATGTCTAAACGAACACTTAGTCTAATCAGGGTGTTTTGTGATATAAACGAAAGGTGTTCGATAGGCCTCTAGGATTCCCCAATTCATTTTATTGTATTGATTTAATAATTGCTATTATTTCAAGAAAATAAGGCAGACAGGGAAAATATATGGCAGTACCAAAGGCAGTTAAGTTTGAGGGGGAGGAAGTTTAAATTTATCTTTCTTCAGAAAGTGATGAACAATTTCTTCCTTTTCATCTCCCACTGAAAATAAAACAGTGGCCATAACCCAGGTTACAAACATAGATTAAAAAGCGTAAGCAGATGAAACTAGAGCAAAAGATGTAAAGAGAGAGGAAAAGACAGAATGCATTAAAACAAATGTATCAATTGATCTTTGGCTGCATGAATATCTATACATATAAATGAATCTGTAAAGGACGGAAAGCTTTGTTTTCTAATTGCAAGACTATGCAAACAGCACCAAAGGTTAGTTTCTAACAGAACAGAAAGAGCTTTGGCAAAGGAATTGAACGAACAGAGAAGCAAGTTCATTCCAGATGTGGGAGGCAAAATGAAAAACATGATGTAGGAAGAGGGGACAAAGGGAAAAGGAAAGAACACCACGTGACTAACTTAAGTAGTGGTGAAATCTGAGTGCTAACAGCTTATACTTTTTCAGGAGTTTATAACGGAAAAGCGAAACCCGTGATTCTGGTACTTCAACATAAGAGAGAGAAGACACAGTCTCAAAGATATCAAAGGGATATTTTATAATAGATTTCATTAAATAGAGTCATGAATCAGGCTATCGAGTCTTAAGAATCCTACTTGCCATGGCACAGCCGCCGATAACAACAGTGTCTGTCAAAGGCACGGAGTCACTTGAAAATGACAAGTCAAAAGACAGAAGATGAACAATGTCCATAACGCAATTTAAGGTTATTGATACATTCATGTGTGTGCGTGCGTGTGCGTGTGGTCCACTTCCTCGGTTATTTCAAAATGGTAAGGTTAACAGCTGTGATATATCCAGCATGTTAAGAGACACTTAATGAAGTCCTCCAGAAGGAGCAAGCTACAGTTTTTTCTGATCTCTATATAGTTGTAATCCTCCGAAACACAGATACCACTTTTAAAGTCTTCAGTAGTCTCATTTTAAGGAGCCATTTTAAGGTGAAATTGCAAATTGTAAGATCCCCGTTTTCAGGGCCTTGGTTTCTAAATCTAATTGTCAACACTTTCCTATACAACCAAACTTTCTCTGGTTCCCAGAACAGTAATTTCCATGCGACAAGCATTCCAATATATCACTTTCAAATTTTGGTCATTCAAGCTCAGTTACAGAAAGCAAAAAAGTTTAGTTCAATGCTGCATGTATTTGAGGGTTGATAATTATTGTTTTAGCAACATTAGCTATGTCATCTACAGTCAGACAAGCTCCAAACAATTAGCACTACATACTTACATTTATACAGATATAATTATTTCAGGTAATAGAATAAAATAAAGTTATCTACTTTTGACCTCATCATGGTTTCTTTCCAGGATCAACTGAGTGTTAAGGCACTTAATGACTGCTTTTGGTTTAAAACTCAGAGCCTCCTGAATTAGCTGATACTGTCTGCACTAAAATCAAAACTGCAGCCCTTTAACATCAAAATTAGTCTGACTTACACTGTCACTGATAAGCTAAGATTTACAGAGAAATCATAGCAATCTCTCATACCTTGGGTAAAATTCATCACTGAATCTGAATTCCACTTGCCTACGTTTGCATGACAGGAAACAATGAACAAAAAACAGAAACAACAAAGAAAAACAGACCCCCTTTAAAATGTCTGGCATGAGCTATTAATCTTAAATTAAACTGAAATGTTTTGCCTTAATTCCAATTTAGAAGCATTTAATCAGGTACACAAAAATGAATTAAGTCACTGCCAAGTATTCCCTACTACAAAAAAAAAAAAAAAAAACTTCATAGAAATGTTAGTTTAGGACTGTGAAAGGGATTTTATAAAGGATAGGAAGCGAGCATTCAGCAGAACCTGGAATCTGTGTATTGTTAAATTCCTGTAAGGGAAAGGCCGCTGCAAGACCTTCCCCTCTGATGGACTGGCAGAACGCGACCCAAGCTTTTCATGTGAACGCAAGACTGCAAAACAATATAAACGAAGATCCACCAGTTTTACACCACATCCCAGCTGCTGGGGGGAAGGATGAACAAAGGAATCAGTAGGTCTGCATTTTACTTCCAGTGTAACCATGAATTGCTTGAGCGGTCCTGGGGAAGTCAACTATGCTTACTATGGGGTTCACCTGTCCCCCGCTGGTACTATGGCACTAATACTTATTATGCAAAGTTCATGCCATTGCATTAGTTTACAGATTTGCTTTGTTGAGATTCTAGTGCTACAGAGGAGCAAAAACCACCAATTCCTCCCCATCTTTTGGTTTACAACTTCACCCATTTTCCCTCTTCAGTTACTGAGAAGGGCCACTTCTTAACATTTACATGTTGCCTCTACTGGTTTTCTGGGAGTCCTTCAACATTATATGTTGGTCCTGCATCTATAAAAAGTGAAGATAATACCACTGCCTTCCTGCTCAAGTGCTCTGAGGACTCTAAGAAAAGCACTAAGAGAACAAGTTACTTCATAATTTCTACTATCATCTCATCCTTAGCAGCACTCTAGCACTGTTGCCTTATTTCACAGAAGCACAAGAGGAAACTCCTCAGTAGTATTTGAGCAGTGAGTCAAAGGATTAGAGGGGCCAGGAATGGAAAATAAGTGTCCCCTACAGATACCAACAAAGGCACTGGGCCTCCACCCTCCTGAGCAGCTGCTCTGCTGAAGGACGAGGAGACTGCCTCGGGCCCCTCCCAGAGCTCCAGCAGGCTGAATGGCCTAAGAAAATTTGCCCCACCCAGAAGACAAAGCCATCAAGACCTAGGCTCCAATCAACCCCATGATTGCATAAGGGGGAATAACAGAGCCAGCTCAGGTAACAGTATAGTGCTGACAACAGCATGGGCTGTACAATACCACATCCCATCCTTGTTCAGTCTTCACTGTGTTACTACAAAAGAGTAAGTGCTTACAGCACTCATGTATGTGTACCATTCCTCCCACACTGCAGCGCACACAGCCTCAAGCAGTCAGCCCTGCAGACTAATTTTCTCCCACCTAGGGTTCCTACAAAGCTCCACAAAAGGCTTTAAAAACATTTAAGCTATGGGGTCACTTGCTAAATTTAATGACCAGCACAGAAATGTTACAAACACCGTTTATTAGTGTGTCCTGAGGCCTTTACATGCAGGACATTAAATAGAAACATTATATTATTGTCTAGATCCAAAGTCCAGACAGCCACGCTTCACAACTTCCTCCGTGCTGATGACTGTGCATTACGTGCAGGCTCACAGGCTCGATCCATGAACCTACTCTCATCAGTCTGTAACAACTTTGAACTCACTATTAACACAAAGAAGACTGAACTGATGTTTCAATCTGTACCTGGCACAACACCCCAGGAACCACACATCTCAGTTAAAGGCCAACAATTGTCGATGGCCAACAAGTTTGACTATCTAAGCAGCATGCTCTCCCATGATGTCCACATTGATGAAAGCCAATGCCAGACTATCAAAAGCTAGCATGGCCTTTGGCAGACTCCCTGAGTCAGTTTGGGACTTCAAAGGCATCGGAACGTCGACAAAAGTAAAATTTACAAAGCCATCGTCCTTCCAAACTTCCTTTATGTCTGCAAAACTTGGACCATTTACCAGCTTCATGCCAAGAAACTAAACCACTTCCACTTGTGCTGCCTGCAAAAGATACTAAAGATCAAGTAGCGGGACAAGGTTCCGGACACCAAGGTGCTCAAAAGATCAGCGGTCCCCAGTATCCACACCCTGCTGAAACTGGCACAGCTAAAATAGGCCGGCCACCTCAAGGATGCCCGACACTCGCCTGCCAAAGAAAGACTTCCACAGCAAACCTTCAAATGGAGAACGCTTTCACAGCGCACCACAAAGTGGAACAAAGATATCCTAAAGGTGTCCCTAAAGAGTTTTAGCATCAACCCAGAGTCTTGGGAGCAAATCACTCACAACCTTCCAACCTGGAGGTCCCAAATCCAAAATGGAGCATCGGCCTTGAACAGCAATGCACAGCCAGGAAAACGAAAATATCCCATATCCAGTCCTCATCGCTCTCCTGCCTGTGCTGCAGCAGATTCTTCAAAGTGAAGACCAGACTTACAAGTCACCTACATACTCACATGACCTAACCTCAGCCCCTCTTCATTCTCTTCCCTTTCTTCTCCTTTTCTCTCTCCTTCTTTCCCCTCCCTCCCCACATGGGATGCGGTCATCTTTACCCATGAAGGATGAAAGCATTATTTGCAGTTGAGTTCTCCCCGCCCCCAACAGGCATGCTTAAATGCATCTGGGATGAGCTAAACCAACTTTTTGGTTGGTTTGTGGTCAGTCTGGAGGAGTGGCAAGAAGATCCCATTCCTATGTTGCAATTCTGTCTTACACTTGAAAATGCCTTTTAACCAAAGTGGGCAATGAGAAATACTTTCCACTTTCTAATCATAAGATTGGTGAAGCAAGACTAACTAGATACTTCCTACATTTTGACCATAGGATTCAATAATCTAGAAGACATAAAAACCTTTTTGTTAAGCAAAAAGCAAAGCATATAGTTTTCCTTGTTGTTAAAATTAAACCCTCTGTGTCTTCAGGTTTGTCTACATTTCAGAACAGGGCTAGTCTACAAAAAGGCACACCGGAAAGTTAATCCAAACTAATTTATAAAGGAGATTCCTTGCATTGCTTTAATGCTCTGTGGAGACAGAATTAAAGTAGACTTAACTTTAGTTAGGTTTTTGTAAGGGAATAAAGCTAATTATAGCCACAGTCAGTCTGAATAAGAGGTTTGAAGCTTTTTAATCTACATTAAAGCCAAATAAACAAATGGCATGAATATATTCTCTCAGGGTTTACCCTGTAAAGAAACCCTAAAACAAGGTCTTATAACAAAATAACTGTGTTGGAATAATTATTTCACAAGATGTCCAAAGTATAAAAAAATCCCTGACAACCTGCATTTGTCTACAAATTATGTATCACGTGATATTAGGAACATCTCAGAAACCTGAGGTCCATGACAGGCCTTCATCTGTGAACTGTAAAAAGTTCCACAAGTTCATTCCACAGAGGAAACATATATATATATGCTCTATTTGATGCATCCATTTCTACTACAATAAAAGGGTAGTTCTGTTTTCAGAATAACAGAGCCCTGGTGGGAGCTCGCATGACTGGAGCACTGCCACGGATGGGTACAAACTGTTCAGGAAGGCCAGGCAGGGGAGAAGAGGAGAAGGAATGGCTCTTTTACATGCAGTGCAACATGATTGCTCAGAGCTCCAGTATGAATCTGGAAATAGGCCTATTGAAAGTACTCTGGGTTAAGGTTAGAGGGGAAAACAATAAGGGTGATGTTGTAGTGAGTGTCTATTATACACTACTAGACCAGGAGGAAGTAGTAGATGAGACTTTCTGCAAACACCTACCAGATGTTTCCCAATCGCAAGTCCTGGTTCTCACAGGAGAACTTCAAAAACTTCCTGAATTGCCTGCACACTACCATACTGCCCTCCCAGCAAATGTCCAAGTAATTGGAGAGTACTGGGGACAACTTCCTGGTGCAAGTGGTAGAGCAGTAACTAGGGACCATGCTCTTTTTGACCTGGTGCTCACAAACAGGGAAGAATTGGTGGGGAATGTAGTAGTGGATGGCACCTTGGGCAGCAGTGACCATGAAATGATTGAGTTCAGGATCTGGAGGAAATGAAGGATGGAGAGCAGCAGAGAAAAGACCCTGGACTTCAGAAAAACAGACTTTGACTCATTCAGAGAACCGATAGGCAAGATCCCCTGGGAGGTCAGTCTGAGGGGGAAAGGAGTCCAGAAGAGCTGGTTTTATTTTAAAGAAGTCTTACTGAGAGTACAGGAACAAACCATCCCAAAGCACAGGAAGATTAGCAAGCATGGCAGAAGGCAAGCTTGGGTTAGCAGGGAACTCTTCAGTAAACTAAGTTACAAAAAGGAAGCTTATAAGAAGTGGAAACTTGGACAAATAACTAGGGAGCAGCATAAGAGCATTGCTTGGACATGCAGGCATGAAATCAGGAAGGCCAAAGCACAATTGGACTTGCAGCTAGCAAGGGATGTGATGTGAAGAATAACAGGAAGGTAGCAAGAGACAGATCAGGGAAAGTGTGGGTCCCTTGCTGAATGGGGAAGCAACCTTCTGATAGAGGATGCAGAAAAGGCTGAAGTACTCAATGTCTTCTTTGCCTCAGGCTTCACAGGCAAGGGCAACTTCCAGACTACTGCACTAGGCAGCACAGTTTGAGGCAGAGGTGAGGAGTCAGGGGCCCAGGAACAGGTTAGTGACTATTTAGAAACGCTAGACATATACAAATCCATGGGGCCAGATGAAATGCACCCAAAGAGGCTGAGAAAATTGGCTGATGTGAGTGGAGAAGTGCTGGCCACCACCTTTGAAAACTCATGGCACACAGGAGAGGCCCCAGGTGATTGACAAAGGGCAAGCAGTGCCCACATTTAAGAAAAGAAAAAAAAGAGTATGCAGGAAACTACAGACCAGTCAGCCTCACCTCAGTCTCTGGAAAGTCACAGATAAGATTCTCAAGGAACCCATTTCTAAGCACTTGGAGAAGGTGATTAAGAATTGCATGCATAGATTCACCAAGAGCAAGGAGGAACAGACCCAGGCCCAAACTGGGGGGGGGGGGTGGAAATGGTCCCAGATGGGGAGGGTGGACACAGGGCTCCATCCCTGCCCCCCAATCATTGTTCACAGGCAATTTGCTAGTTTTCCTTATAAACAGTGCTGCTACGATATGAGACTGATGTACCAGTGTACCTCTACTGGAGTATTGCCAGCAGGTCAAAGAAAGCGATTGCTGCCCTCTATTCAGCACTAGTGAGGCCACATCTGGAGTACTGTGTTCAGTTCCCACTACAGAAAGGATGTGGACAAGTTGTATAGAGTCCAGCAGAGCGCAACAAAAATGGAGCTGTGGGACATGACTTCTGAGAAAAGACTGAGGGAACTGGGCTTATTCAGTCTAGCAGGTTTATTAGCAGCCTTGAACTATGTGAAGAGGAGCTCGGAAGAGGATGGACCTAACCTGTTCTTAGTGGTAGCACATGACAGAAGAAGGAGCAACAATCAAGTTGCAGCAAGAGAAGTTTAGGTACTTTTGTACTAGGAGGGTAGTAAACCAGTGGAACAGGTTACCCACAGAGGTGGTGGAACTTCCATCCTTGGAGGATTTTAAGACATGGCTTGGCTGGGATGATCTAGCTGGGGCTGGTCCTGCTTTGAGCAAGGGGTTGGAATAGATGACTTCCAGAGGTTCCTTCCAAACCTAATTTTCTATGAACAACATAGTATCTGAAATTCATTGCAAATGCTTACGAGGGAGGGGAGCAAAATAAGGGGGGAGGGGAGAGAGAATGAGAGAGCGAGTAAGCTGATTTAAAAAAGGGGCCAATGGTAATAAACTTCCAGAACTTAAGGGATAGAGTGAACTGCTGACCCATTACCTATAAATTGAGCAAATATAGATATATTTGATACAAAAGCATGGAAGATGAATCTGCACAAGGCAGATTTTATGCTCAGAGCCAAATAGTAATTCCTTACATTCTCAGGACAGGCACTCACTTCAAATGACAAAATTAGAAGACAATTTCCAAACATTTTTGAAAGAGCAGTCTAGATGCCTTGATGCAGTCTCTGTTAGACCACCCACTTCTAGCTACCACAGCCTTCAGAACATAAGAGTGTTTAGCAGTAACAACCCTCTCTTTTGGCTGGATGAGCTCAGACAGGCATGATTCATGGCCGCACCGAATGGACACTCGCGTACTAGATCACAAGACACTTACAACTGGGAAACTGTGCGGTCAACTTTCTGAGCAAGCTCGCAGGTAATGAATGGATGAGCTGCAACAGACCATTTTTCCAATTCAATACATTTTTATACTCTGCTACATTTTATTCATGCACTGAATGCCGAACTTCATTAAGTATGCAGATTAACTCAGGGACTTGATTTAGTGGAATTATGGAAGCATGGGTATGGGCTGACAAAATAAAAGAATTCTTTCTTTCTAGAAAAGAATTCACAAGGAAATTCTGACTTCTAAAATGTAATTATACACAGTTAAAAATAATTGCAACTCAGTACCTATTACAGTTAGTTATATAAAAGATTGGAAAGACAACTTCAAGATGTGTTGGAATTGGAATGTAAAAGGTGATCTTATGTTTTCAAAGGTGATTAGTTATCGAGATTGTTCATTGTGTTTTGACATGTGAATACTTACACTTTCAGAATATGCCAAATACTGACCCTTGGGTGGGGATGGAAGGGAAAAAAAAGCAGCCGCCTTTAAGTGAAACATTGCAACACCTAAAGTCACTATTCGCCTTGGAAAACGGACACAACTCTCTCCATTTTTTATGTAACTAAGGCTGAACAAGTTCTTCATATGCTCTTCCTATTCTAACAAAATACCTAAAAGAAATAGGATATAAATGTTTATAAGATAGCTTCTTATGATTTAAACAAAGTATTACTGCAATCTTCCTTAAAATACAAACATCCTTTCTTCCTTTATCTTGTCTGATTATGCAAGATCATGCAGGTACTAAATTATTAAATGGTGGAAACTTAAAAGCACCTGGAAGTATCACTTCCTGCAGCAAAAGTGACAGCAAAGACCTCTTGACCAAAAGGTGCCTTTTGAAACATAGTAGTCCAAATCATGATGGTAAAGGGATCCTTACACACACACACTCTCTCCCTCTCTCTGTGCTAACAAACTTAAGCATCCCAAACATCTTGCACACACATAAATTAACACCTTTCAAATGAAGTCTGCTGTCTGCCATGACCTGAAGCCTAGACAAAGTAAGAGAAACAGTTGCAGATTTAAGGATAGCACAGAGCCATGTTTTCATTTTACTTGTTATTTCAAGCATTTTTCTGGCAGTTACTTATTTTGAAGTTTGACTTAACACCAAAAAGTGAGCTACCACAAGTAAATGACCCTCAGAGTATTAGAGTGGGTGTTGCCCATTAAACTGTGCTGAACAATGTGTTCTAACTGAAAGTGAACGTGAAAAAAAAAAAACCCACCTTAGTTTTTATCATTTTTTTCTCAACTTCATCTAGACTAAAGCCTGATTAAAGATCAAACAGGCTGAAGAAAGTAACAATAAATAAGGTCCAACGTGTTTCTTTTTTTTGTTGATTTCTCTTCTCAGCTGGGTTTACTTTAGACAATCAAAAATAAATATTTCTAGATGCCCATGTAAAACACCCAGTTCAAGACTGGAAAATAGACATCATGCTCTTATTTCTGTTCTCACAAGCTGGTTAGCAGTTTTAGGATTGTGTAGAACAGTGGTGCTCAATTCCTGGCCCACACGTGTTCCCAAGGGTCTGGAAATTTGGTGGTAGGCAATTAACAATGGCACAATGGCAATTAACACTGCCACTTCTCCCCACCATCAAATTTCCAAACTCCACACAGCTGGATTAGCCACAGCCAGGCCAGCTCCATGCAGAGGCATCAGGCCCTAGTCCCATACAGCTGGCTTCCCATACAGCTGGCTTAAGCCAGGGCCTGATACAGCTGTGTAGGAATGGCCTAGCTAGGGCCCAAGGCAGCCATGTGGCTCCATCAGGCTCCAGCTGAGCCAGTAATGCAGACAGACCTGGTACCAGTTATCTGGCCCACAGGCTGAAGAGATTGGACACCACAGAAATAGAATGTACTGGAGAGGATTTTTTTTCCTTGTTTTTATTGGCCTTTGAGGGCTAATGGACAAAGTCAGCATCTTTATTATATCTGTTCGTTATTCTGCGTCAGGACATACCAGGGTCAATTCTGTGGCTAGCACACAGATGACGTAGCAACATAACCAAGGATGCAAGTCGACATGACAATTCTATTGATATGGAAGGTTACTAATATAAGCTGTCACAACCTAACTATTACATCTGAAATATTACCCTTAATGATGAAAGAAAGTGTGGCAAAACCACTGCAACTTTGTTCCACTTTAGGTCCAAATTAGGAACATTTAGCTAACCTGTATCACTACAGGATTCTG
The DNA here is from genome assembly GCA_030014935.1 of Caiman crocodilus. Lineage (NCBI taxonomy): Eukaryota > Metazoa > Chordata > Crocodylia > Alligatoridae > Caiman > Caiman crocodilus. The sequence continues at coordinate 240,210,722 of JAGPOW010000261.1, forward strand.
TGGATGTAACAGGCCCTAGCAGAAGATTCACACTCCTGAACACCACTTCCCACTCCTCTTTTTAAAAGTGGTAAGGTATATTTGTCCATACCCCAAGTAAAATTTCCTTCACATACCAGGAAGCAGTAATCTAGGCCAGGGATGGGAAATGGACCATTAGCTCCATTTCTTGCTTACCTGCAAAAGCCACCTCCACAACTTTGTGCAGGAACATCTACAGAGCTGTTCTGTGGCATACAGAGGGAGGACTCTACAACAGACTCCCAAAGTCTTGTCCCCAAAACAGTATAACCACCCATCCCAACATCTCTGGAGTCTTCCAGTGCATGGAAAAATACAGAGAACAGAGGTTAAATATGAAGAGGTTAGCTCTCTAACTGCACTATGAGCTTTAATACATTTCTTATGAGCAGTAAACGACACAATGGCTTCAACATCCAGTGCAGAGCAGTAGCTCCATATTGTTTCAAGGGGATGAAATCTTTGTCTCTAGCCTGCAGAACTCAGGAGTTAAATTATCATTTACTTGGAAACGGCTCTCCACCACCACTGTGCCGTTGAAATTCCTTTGCTGTCAGTAACTGGCAGCTTTCCCAAAGCTTTCAGATGTAGGAAAGTAGTCAAAGAAAGGCAAGTGAGGAAAAACACATACAACCCCCTCCCCCAGCCCAAAACCACACACTGAAAATATGCAAATAATATTCAGACCAAATTGTTCTTGGGTAGGCCAAATCAGTTCAAATTCTGCTGGTCCATTTAATACTTCTGTTAATGAAATGAGAGCATCTGATACCTCAAATAATTATGAAGTACAGATACGACACATGTGCATCATCTATATCCATAACTGCATACACATCCACACCACTTAAGTTCCCTATTCTATCCAAACTTTTAGATAGCAAAATCTTTTTGAAGTCAAGTACTCAAGAAAAAATATGTACTTTTTGAAATAACTTTTCATCCATCAGGGAGATCTTATCCCTTTCTGTTCAGAAAGAATTTTGAAAAACTTAAAAGTTATGCCCTCACAGACTCTTCATTACATATGTAAAATACTTTGTTGTTGCAGATATCTTATTATTAGGATACTACTACTGACCTTTAAGGTATAAGGAGAAAAAAAAACAAACCATACACAATCTTTGTTTGGGAGAAAAACAGAGAAACAGATAAAAAGGACTTTGGAAGCAGATATGGCTACTAAACTTACTAAATCTGGCTAATCTCATGGTATTTCTGTTGGTTATTTTCATACCCAGAGACTCAAAATTTTCTTTGAAATGACTAACAACAGCATTGAAGTCCAAAATTGTTAAGTCACTATTACAGTCAGAACCTTTATTAGAAATGTGCATACCCAAAGAGAGAGACCAAAATGTGACACCACTTTTCCAAGGAAACTAAAATGGTGCCTCTCTTTTTTAAAGCTAGATCAATCTAATCAGTGACTCATGATTTTCATTAACATTTTACTCAAGTTTCTGCTTCCTCTGATGATATATTTCATTTTTGTGACTGAAGTTTGTTCTGTCACTAATTCAAGCCTTGCCATCCTTCTTCCATGACTGATTTTTCCTCCTACTGCTCTTAGTACAAAATCCCAGATTTTTGCATTTCTCACCCTCTCTCCCCTATCAGTCAGAGCTTTCCTCCCTCAGGATTTTGACTTTCACTTTTTTATTATTATTTCTTGGTATTTATTTCATTCCTTTATAGTTTTTCTTCCATACAAATAACTACTTTCCTTGAAAGGAAGAACACAGGTTCCTACTCCTGTTCTCATTGCCCTAATCTTTTCCTTTTTGCCAGCCTCTAGGGATATCCCATTCCTTTGTACTTCCCTACAGAAGACAATCTTTTCCATAGTCCCCATTATCCCAAAAGTCATTTTCCTGTTTATATTTCTGTCTTGCAGCCTAGTTGCATAGATAGCTCTGTGAAGCCAAACACAATATCACCTTAAACAAGCCAATTTCTCCAGCATCAGAGCATTACACATCTAATCATGACTTTTCAAACTATGGCCATAAAAGCAGGACAAAGGGACTAACTCCACAGGATGCTGAACACCCACATTTCCAACTGATATCAACTGGGCCCACAACCAAAATACTACAGCACTAAAACTGCATCTTCTCAGTCTAAAACTATAATGCCTATTACTATCAGTTTTCCCTTGCAGGAGTGGGCTGTCAAATGCAAAGTGCTACATGTCTTCAAAACCAATTGAAATCAGTTAGAGTGAAGTTCCCCAGCAACTCTTGGAATCAGGGTCAATTTTATTTTATTTAATAAAATTAATATATTTTATATTGCTGACATGTTTGAAGTCCCCAGAGCCACTGCTGGATCAGTAAGCTCAAAATGCAGTGTAATTTCACAAAAATTCTCTGTTCGAATGTTCCCTCAAAACACACCAAAAAACCCACACTATTTAATAGACAACTACAGTTCATGAACTTCAAAAGGTCACGCAATCTACATTTTGAAGCACTGTGGAGTAGAGTGAATTCAGTGAATTCAAATTCACTTTTTGAGTAGAGTGAATTTAGTTCACTTTTGCAGTAGGTTTGCTAGTGAAGAAAGGCAGATGAGATCTTGTCCAATGCACTTAAGTATCAGTAGTTTTTAGACATTGTTCTTCCACTTGCTTGCAGTGCTAAATATATTGCCATATTTTAAAAATATAGAATAGAAATAGAAAATAAATTACTTCTTATATTACCAGTACATGGTAAAATACAGTAAATACTGCAACAAAATGATTATAAAAATCATCTTTGATCTGGCAGTAACATCTGGAACCAATTTTAGAAAATAACTACAACTACTAGTTGAAAAATCTGCAACTGTTAAAATATTTTGCCAAATAAAATTAATTTGATCAGTAAAGGAAACTGAAAGTGTGCTGTTAGTTTGAAATTTGTACATTTCTGGATAGTCTTGGAGTTTGACTCATTTCCTTTTTACCAGTAATATTTGTCTTTTTAACAAACAAGGCGAGAATATATTTATGCTTGCTGATCCCTTTATAGCTATATACCAGCCTTCTCACAGATCTCCTGGATTATGCAATTCAGCAGAGGTAATTTCATTTTTTTATCGGTCTCCTAACACTCGACTTGATGAGCAAGTACATTACAGGGAACAAGCATTTTCTGTGTCACAACTGAAAAAGGTCACCCAAAAAGCAAAGCCTTAAAATACCTTGTAAAACATTCTAATAATCTCTTCCCCACTTTTTGTTACCGCTTGCAGAATATTTGAGTGAGAACAGCTGTGAAAAGCTCTAGATTTACGTTAGGAAAATTCTTTTTTTTTTTTTCCAAATGAATATAAGCATTGGGTCAGCACAGTTGAATGTTTCATCCATTCAATTTATATTTGGATGAAAAGGTTTATTTTCCTTTGAAGAAACAGCAAAGTTTTTTAAAGCAACATAAGCAATGATTTCTATAACAATATCATCCTACTTTGCTTCTTTAAACGTGCCAAGATCCAAGTCATATTTTGATACAAATGAGAAAGCATTACTTTCAATGGCAATTTCTTAAGCCAAGCCTAAACACTACAACAATTATTAAAAAAGGTTGAAGTGTAGAGGATTATGAGAATCAGATGGTTTTCCACTGATAGAAGCCTGTTGGCTAAAACAAGAAAGCCCAGAGAGTCACTACAACCTAAAATTAATACAATGACTATATTCCACATAACATGCTGAGCTATTTCACAGACCCTCCAGCACTTCTTAAAAGGTTATAGAATACAGTTTACAATACATCCTGGTTCAGATTGTTTACTGCATAGTGAAACAACTACCACATTATTTTCCAATACACCCTCATACTTCATTTCCTCAATACTTCCTCACTTCATTTCCATCACCATAAATAACCACAAATTAATGTTTAAATATTAAGCATCCACACAATGCAACTCTAAACAGACAGTATATTGCCTCCTCTCTAACTTCAGCAATGTGCTTATCACATTAATTGTTAAGAGGGTAGGTAGCACACAAAACACCTCAAACTAAAAATAAATCTGTGAATATTATTATCAACTGTATCCTTTATGGAAGATAAGCTCAAGATGCTCATCAAGAACTCAAGCTACTAAAACTCTCCACTTAAATATGCCCCTTATTAAGCATGGTATCCATTACAACTGAACTCAATTCCTGTGCCTTAAGCCCCTTCAATAACAAGAAAACCAGTTATGTGGTCACTGTCATTATCTATAAGCTCTCAGTGCAGTGCTATAGTCAATAAGGCTTATGAGATGTGTAGATATTTAGACAGGTGAACAATGAGGTATGCAAGGTATAACAGCAGGGTATCCAGCACTAGTACAACCATTACTGAAATATTTTGTCCAGTTCCATTGCCTACAATTCCAGAAGTATACTGATAAACTGGAGAAGAGTCACAAAAGAACCATGCAAATGACTGAGGAGTCAGAAAACATGTCCCCATACCAAAAGATTCAAGGCTCTTGATCTATTTAGCTTTCCAAACAAAAGCCTTCTGAGTAACTTGATCCTCTAGAGAAACAGAATGTTTTATAGCACTGAATTTGTCAGTATATTGGGCAAAAGAAAAAACAGGATCTAAAAGCTAGATTCAAAATACAGGGCAAAAATCTTTGGAAGTGTACCAATACACTGGTCCATATTACATCACCACTGACCAAAAGGAAAACTAGCATTGGAAACAGTCTTTATTTTTGGCTGATGTGGCTGATAATATTGCTGATAAATACCGCATGCATGTGCGCAGCTGAAGCACGCACATGGCCAGGAGTACAGCCCAGCAGCTTGGAGGCTAGCAACCGGCACGGTAAGCAGGACCGCTCCAGGCCCCCCCAGCAACTGAACGAGTGGCACAGGGGCAGGTAATGCACAACTGGGACAGAGCAGAATGGAGCCACAGATGGCTCATGCCAGGGGGCTGCTCCCACCACTGCGTGCAGTACTGGGTGAGGCAGAGGGGGAACATGCCCCCCAGACTGGTGCATGAGGCAAGGGCAGGCTGCTGCTATGCACTTGAGGGGGGAGTGTCACCAAGCTCTTCCAGGCAGGGAGGCTGGGCTGGGCCTGTGCTCAGGGCAGGCGGAAGCAGGCAGGGGCAGGTGGCAGTGGTGCTGGAGGGGGCTATGGGATGGCTACAGTGAATTTTTGGGTGACTGCAGCCCCTCCATAACACCCCCCCTCCCAGCACCGCCACTGCCCACCCCAGTCTGCCTGGCCTGAGCATAGACCTGGCCCAGCCCACCCTGCCAGAAAGACACTGGCACAGCCCTCGGCCCCAAGCACACTGCAGGCAGCACGCCCTCGCCCTGTGCACAAATCCAGGGGGCCTGTGCCTCCCCTGGAGCTGTGCACAGCAACAGGAACTGCTCCCTCCTCCTCCCAGACAAGCTACACCATGACTCCATCCCATGCCCTGCTCCACCCTGGCTGTGCAGAACCTGTCCCTGCCCCAGCCCCACTCCCTCCCTCACTGTTGGGGCCATAATCTGCCCCTCACCATGATCCTTCCTTCCAACATGGCCCTTCCCCCTGCCTCTCTCCCCCAACAGACTTGGAGAGCAGCATCTGGCTTCTAAGAGGCTGGGCTCCGAGGAAGGGGTGGAAATTGGCAATCAGATTGTTATCAGCCGATGTGGCTGGTCAATAATCAGTTATCAGTATCAGCCCAAAAAAAAGTTTATTGGTGCACCCCCAACATTTTTGACAAAGGATAGCTAACTACTGAACCAATTTACCAATGGATGCGATAGACCTGCAATGTTTAAATTAAGACTTAAGGTTTTTCAAAAAGATATGTTCCAGTTCAGGCAGGATTTAAATTCAAAAAAGTTCTAGGGCTTTCTTAAACTATTGCAATGATCCGATGTGATCTTATGACCCACAAAGAGTTTAAACAAGGTAACTAACCAGTTAAGATTGTAAAATGCATTTTTTCTATCCTAACAAGTTTCTGTACATCATCCTCTAGATGTAGAGAAGTACAAATACTTCCATATTTCCTACATGTACATGGCATGCTTGTGAGCCAAATCATGGCAGAATACTATAACTCACAGGCATTCATATTTACACTAGACTATCAGCTCACTGGCTAACATGACACTTCGGCTAGGGACAGGAGTTACACAAACCGGTACTGTAAGTGATCAGAAACCAGTTCAAATGTGTAACAAAATAGAAGTTCAGCACACACAAACCACTTTCCAAAACAGCCAGAAATAGTTTAAGATAAACCTGGATGGATGTAGTATCAGACTTACACCAATTTAGCCTAAATCAGTTATCGAACTTCTGTCCCAGTTCCCCTCCAGATTCAAGTTAACTCATAGTCCCCCAACATCCCAGGATGCTTTTCACATCTCCCACAACTCCCCCTCCTCCTCCTTACAGGGTGGGTGAGCTAGCCTTAGCCAAGCCATCTGCCCCAGCCAAGCAGAGAGGCATGCTCTAGCATTCTCTGGCTTCTGGCCTCGGCCACTGCAGGAATATGGATGCATTTCCAGAACCAAAAAGAGAATATCTGTCCATCTGCTTCTCAGTTCAATCTACATAGCTAAAACTAACCTGTGAAGATTAAATTGATTCAGCCTCAGGATTTTTGACTGTCTGTACTTAGCCTTTATGGACTTTGAGTAGTCCACAGGATACTCAATCTACAGTCTTAACTTTTATCATTTCCTGCTATTCATATTTTATAATTTATTTCAATTATATTCATATAAAATAACTGTAAGAGATTGTGCTAAATAATTAAATTGAAAAAAAACCCTGTTAAAAAAAATTAAACTGATCATGGGGAGAAGAAAAAGTAAAAGAAAACTATAATGAGTGGGAGTGGAGATGTGCAGGAGAACTGAGCTTTAAAATGTGACTTTTTATTTTAATGTGTTAATTTTCCAGTTGCAAAAATAATCTTCCAAATATGAAACAACTATGATCTAATGCAGATTTTTTCTTTTTAGGATTATAAACAGAAAACACCACACACACTCTTTGCTGCTGTTAATAACCCCTGCAAACTACAGCAGAGTGATATTAACAGGCTGTTCAGTTTCACTGCTGCTATTCAGAACCGACATTAGCAACTAGTCCAAGAATCATTTTTGGATAACTATGAGCAGCAACAGATACACCACATCTTCCCAAACAGCCTTTGACTGGGTAACATCTGGTAAATCTTTCAAGCACTGCACATCAAGTACCAAATTCTGAGCAGATAAATTTTTATCTCAAATTTCTAACTAGATTAGAGTACCAGGTTACTTGCTTATTCTGTGAAAAGCCAATGGAACATTTATGTAGCTTGAATGGAGACTCATGATTTATAAAAGCATTTAAGTGAGTGATGTTAACAAAAACAAGAACAAAGCAAAGCAACTGTGCATCAATTAAGTCATTTCTGCTCACATACGACTATTAACATATAAAAGGAATATTGTGGTCTAGAAAAAAAAATGTTGGTATTCCCAGCAAGCACTTACTGCAGGATTTGGCTGTAGACTTGTATGTCAGGGGCAGCTGCCTGTCTGAAGCCTAACTAAAATCAATGGACCTCTATGCTGGCACAGCAGCATGTGTACACAAAAGACAGTATAGCATCAGGCCCCTAGAAATGATACACTGAAGGCACATTAGGGCTACTGACAAGCCTAGCTTTTAACTGCTTTAAGTGGGGCGGAGGGAGGAGGGAGCTGCCACAAGGGAGCACACATCATCTGTTACAAAATAACTGCTACACTGCATCCTTAACTCATGCCTCTCTGAAAGTTGGAGACTACACTTTACTTCATCCAGTGGTGAACTACCTAACTCAGAGTAGCATAAACTTTGTAGGCTACCCTCTACTTTGTCAGATACTATAAATTGAGTTCATTCATAGCATCTGACAAAATAGGCTGTAGTCTACAAAGTTTATGCCACTCTGAAGTTAGTCACCCCTAAACCACCTGCCCCTTGGGCCCATATCTAGCACACAGAATCTTTCCACAGGCCATCATGCTGCTACCACTTGCCACCCACTCTCCCCACATATTTCTGAACCCACAGAAAGCCCTGCAGGCAGGATCTTGGTCACCCCTAAGTTAGTCTATGAAATGCCACATAGTTGTTTTAGAGAGAAGGCAGGGCAAACTGCATGTCTCTACTTGTATTGTGCAGTCACTGTAACTGAAAAAAAGATTAGAACTTGCAATGTTTTTGCTACACTTAAAGATCACAGAAAATTAGGATTGGAAGGGAACTCAAGGGGTCTCTCTAGGCCAAACCCCTGCTCAAAGTAGGACTATCACCAATTAGATCATCCCTGCCAAGTCTTTGTCTAGCTGGATCTTAAAAGCCTCCACTGTCCCCAGCCGATGCAGTTCAATCCCGGTCTAAAACCGAAGCTTTCTACCACAAGTGGCCAACACTAGGATGTAACTGCAGAGCATGACCATCTCATGCTCACTCTCTTTGCTAAGAGAGCAAACGACAACATGAACTGCAGTGCACAGTCTGATTCCAACAGAAATCAGTCTCATCAATTCACTCCATATACAGTATCAAACTACTTCTCATCATTGCTGCACTCGTGTAAATTTAGAACTGATAATCAAGCCTTGCTCCATGCACTCTCACAGGACCCAAGTCCTCAGGCATTTAACCTCCCACCAATATTTTACATTTCCTCCTCTTATCCCAAAAATTCAAAAATACATCAAAGGAACCATCAGGTATAAGGTCACTGAATCTTTTCACCAGTCACAGTCAAGTCAGGTTTTCTAGGAAGTCCTCTTCAACCCTTTATGATAGCCAGCGGCTAAGTGGTTATTTCACTGCCATCTTAAACAAAAATTATAGGCTTCATGCAGAGATTACTGAGCAAGACTCTTTGGCCTGTTATGCAGGAAATCAAACCAGACGAGCATAGTCTTTTCTGGCCCTAACAAACCTATGAATCCCTTTCTTTCTTCCTAGCAGTTCCATGTATTTTTGTTTGAAAGTTCAATTTTAGTCTCCAGTGAAAGCACGCTGACCTAATTCTTTCTGCCTTCATAATACTGTCATAGACAGTATACTTTCTATCCATCGGCAAACTTGTGTGACTATTCTCTTCAGAGTCAAAACATATGTATCTTCACATTTACTTAGCATATTTAAAATTCTTAAACCCCCCTCCCTAAAAAACCCCACCATTCAACAGATAATTATTTCTGTCATTTCCACCTGAGTAATGTGTGCATTATTTCCTTGTTTTTGTAAAATGTACATTCTTGATGCTTTCCAAGCACTCACTATAAGAAAAAGGAGCATGGTAGCAACAGATAGAAAAATTACAAAATTAACAACAAAAGTACCTCAGACTAAAGCAGCATAAGCTAAAGTACTGGGGAAATAACCTGCCCTGTCAATGCATATACTTGATTCCTGAAAATATATAACTCATTCTAGCATTTTGTCAAGCTTTGAGTTATTTAGCCTGAATGTATTGAACTGATCTTCTAAATATCACCCTATATTATAATCTAGTTACTTCTTTGTTCTTTCTTATCCCAGTTATATAGGCTAAGGCTGGTTAAGCTTTTCCATAAGTCATACTGCTCAACCTTCACACCTCCAACATTCTGATTCCTGCCCTCTTCAGTCAAATAATGTACGAAACACTGAAAAGACCTACATAAACACAAAACCATCTGCAGTCCCTACAAAGAGAGCTTAGTAAAATGTACCCATCATGTATTCAGCCAGGCCAAGGTAAACCCCACTAGAGCAAATCAGTTCTGTTTGCTGTCTACAATTGTTACTGTTTGTCCATTCCCCCGCCCCCCCATCAACAGTGTTGGGGGGGGGGTTGCATCAGTCCAATCACATGAGCCCAGAGTCTCCAGTAGCCAAAACTCTAAGGAGACAAGGTCACAGAGATTGCAGCTAACTCCTACAGAACCCGCTTACTCTGCTGAACCTGTAATTTAAGGCACTGATTTTTTTTAAAGAATTAAAAAAAGCAACTGACAACATATTGAGAAAACATCATTTACTAGAATAGAGTAGAATAAGAAAAGGCAAAGCTTTATTACAAAATAACATTTAGACTTTTCAACGCAATCAATTTTAAAAAACAGGTAGGGGGAGAAGTCTATAGCAGTGCTGATGTCTTTCATTGGAGTTTAAATGAATTCAAAGTTTTAAACAGATTTACTCATTCCTAATTATTGACAGCAATTAAAGTCATAATGAAGGGAGGTAGCCAAACTAACTGGGACAAAGTTGTTCATATTTTTCAATATTTTAAAGAAAAAACAAAACAAAACCCAGTAACATTTTCTTCTCTGAGCTGTTTTATTACTACAAGGTACTGTTCCTATTGCTGCTACCTCCATTCTACCCAAATAATACCAAGCAAAGAAAAAAAAGTGAACACAGTTCAAACACTAATGTTTCCTTTCTTTCTACTCTGTGGAGCCAACCTCACACAGTTCCAAAGGTCTTTCACAATGCAAAGTTAACTCAGTTGGTATTTTTTCCAGTTTAAACAGTATGCATCCACAAACCAGGCTGTCTGGCCCACGGAGGGTCTCTTGGTCCCTCCTGGCTCAGGCACCATCACCTGTAGCTTGTCCTGCCACTCCCCAGGCTGCAGCAGGGCTGGGGCAGTTCTGTGGCTACACTATCTTTCTAGGCAGCCCAGGTGACAGTGGCTCCTTCTGGCTGCCACCACCACTGGCCCCAGCCCCGTGCATGGGTGCCTGCTGGTATCGCACAACCCTGACCTAGCCTGCCCTGTGCCTGCTTCAGACTCACCAGCACATGCCGGGCACAAACTTCTTCAGCATGGGGGAAAAGCGGCTCCCCTCCTATTCAGCACTGCCAGACCCTTCCTGCTGCAGCCACTTGGACCCTGGGCAGGGCTGCCCTTCTGAACTGTGCTGCCACCATTGCCCTGCTGCTCAGCCCAGAGGTGGCAATGATGGCAGTGGAAACACAGGGCAACCCGGAACAGGGTCCAGGTCACTACAGCAGAAAGGGCCTGGCACCAGCAAGGCGTGGGGCCACTTCTCCACTGCATCAAGGAACAGTTTCTGCCTAGCAGCCACTACTGCTGCCTCTGCTCAGCACTAGCGAGTCCAGAGCAGGCATGGGGTGGCCCAGGTCAGGGCTGTACACACGGGTCCCCACACAGGTGGGACTGGGGCCAGCTGCAGCAGCAGCCAAGAGAAGCCAGCACCTGGCAGTTCAGTTCAGTCTAGAAAGACCAATCGAGCCACAGAGCCACCCCAGCCCCGCTGCGTGCCCAAGGGGTGGCAGGACGCACCACAGGTGAGCAGTGCAGAGCAGGCCAGGACAGGGCTGGGTGTGGGTTCTGGCTGGCTGCCCCTGCTGGGGTGACTCTGAAGTGGGCATGGGGCAGGGATGGGGCTGAGCGCTGTTGGCAGTGGTAGGGAGACACCTCCCTGAGCTGGTCAGTACCGTCCCTGCCATGCAGCATGCAGGGGGCTTCCACGTACCCCTCACCATTCCCACAAAGCCCACAACCACAATCATATACCCCACAAACACTGTATCCACTCACACACACACCCCCATACATTTCTGGGGGAAGCCCTGCACTGCTCAGTGCTACATGCACTCCCAGCACGCACACACACACCCCTGCACAAACCCTCCATACTCACCCATCCATGTCAACATACCCCCCCCACACACACAGGCCCCCACAAACCCCATACCCACCTACTCATATCCCCTACCCTCTCTGCAATATACAGGAGTGAGACTTCATTTTGAAACATTATGTAATCACCACTATATACACAGCACAAATGCACACAAATCACAACCAAAATATATTTAAATTAAATATGTCATGTGGATCTTTGATTTTTAGTATATAATTTGGGTTTTTTTCCCAGTTCTAAGCTGGCAAACTCACTTCCCCTTGGCTCCTGGAAGTACTCCTTTTGGGAAGGACTTCTGTGGCACAGGTCATAGGTTACAGGGTAGGGATCCACAGCTCACCAAAACTTGTTAAATGGCCCTCCAGCCAAAATAATTATCCACCCTTGCTTTAGGCATACATGCTCTAAGCTATCCCCTTGAAGGGACTGCTCCCAGTATAAATCAGTGGGCGCACAAGTATGGCAGGACTGGGACCAGTGTTTTCAAGTGGTAAAGCCAATTAAAATATTTTGAAAAAATGTCCACTAGATTTCTGATGTCCTGAAAGAGGCGTGTCCTTTCCAAAGGTTAAGCAACTTCTAATGAAGTAAGTTTGAAAACACCCCCTCCTACATATTTTCCTCAATTACACATTTGATTAAAAGTTAAAAAAGAAAAAAAAAAAAAAGTAAGCTTCATACAACTGCAGCCTTCCAGTACAATTGGACGCTCTAATTTCTACCCTAAGGGTGGAGTCCCACCATAAAGATCTGACATTACCACACCAACTATTTCCATATTAATCTGTAATGAACACCAGGACTGTTCCAGGGGCAGGAAACATTTGGGGAGTTCTTTGTGTTTACTTACTGAGACACTTGTGTGAATCCCTGCATTACCCAAGCACTGTAATGCAAGACCTTCAACTAACAACATCAAAACTCAGTTTTACATTAAAAAAGCATAAAAGCAAGAGGCGTGTGGTATCCATTTTGGTGTTTTAACCAGAGAGTATTTCCAAATAACAGAAACCATCTCATTGCAAGTAGGGTCACCTCAAGCCCACATGACTGAAGTACAGCTTAATCCCGGACAATACAAAAATAAATGAAACAGAAGGTCTTTCAAAACCAGGATCAAGGGCTTCAGGGGCTGGAAGCCACCAAGACTATAACCACACAAATAGCCTTGGCAGTGCATCTGTCAATATATCACATTTCAGAGGTTCTTAAGTTTTTTTCCCCATAAGGAAGACAGGTTTGGTCAAAGATAACCGATTCTGATTTCTGTATGACTGTAAATGAGGACATCTCCCTTCACATAACCTCCCTGCATTAACTATTGCAATGGTTACATTCCTGAAATTATATTTCAGTGCATTTGTTGCCATATTTTAATGAATTTACCAGCTGGAAACAAGAATGAGATTCAGCCCGAAGTGAAAAGTCAGATAGTTACAGGCTACAGGTTGGAAACCCAAGATGTTTAATACAAGCAACATTATTAATGCAACATTAATACTAAAAAACTTGGGGACCATTTCGGAGAACATATGGCACCCGTTAAATTAATAGCATTCAGTCCAGGAGTCAGGGTTTACCAGATTGGGGCTCTTAACTATAAGAAAGCTTGGGAAGCAGTCTTTTATTTGCATGTGAAATGCCACGCACAACAAGGATGGTATATAAATGATAGCAGCTGGCATACAGCAGCTGCCATACTTCAGTTAATCATTGTACTGTTTCGCTAGTCAGTGCTGTAACTGTGTGTTACACACCAGAGAGATTTTAAAAGATATACTAAGTAGTCATGATTTTTCCCTCCAAACCCGTTTTCTTGAGGAAAATTCATCAGAAGGTAGAAACTTAATTGCCTTCGTCCCTCATCCTGACCCCATCTTGGTGGGGGGAACAGGGAGGATAGGATGTGCCCACAGTCCAACCCACCGCCCTAATCCCCATGTACTTTCAACTCCAGCTTGGCGCAGTTGGAGAAACTCCTGATGTAAACATCTGTAAAGCGAAACCCTGCCATCAAGCATGCGTGTGTTTGGGGGGGTGGATTTCAGAGAGGCTGGAAAAAACCAAAGGGAGTAATTCATGCCCAAACAGCTGAGCCGAGTACTTGGAAGAGACACTGAACAACATTTCATTAAATAACCGACTTGGGGGGGGGCCGACTGGAGAAAGGCAGACAAGCTTTTGAGGGCACAGCCGTCTCCGCCCGGCCGGGGCGGGAAGCAGCCGGGGGCAGCGAGCAGCCCTTCCCACGGGCAGCACCCGAGCCCGCTGCCAGCGGCGGCGGCAAGACGGGGCCGGCGCACGACGGGGGTGGGGACGCGGGCCGCCCCTGCCCCTGCCCCTGCCCCTGCGCGTGGCCGGGCCGGGCTCGGGGCAGCGGGCGGCGCCGGCCGGACACAGGCTCCTCCCTGCGCTGGAAACTTTTTTTTTCCGGGGGAAGCCTTGGCTGACAGGACCCCCCCGGCCGGCCCGGCCCGGGCCTTTTGTTCTCCGCGAGTTACTTTCTTTCCTTTTTTGCCTGCAGCTGCAGAGCGCCGCTGCCCCCGGGGCCGGGGCCTGGCTCCTGGCGCCGCCCGCGGCGGGACCGCGACTCCGGGCAGCGCTCGCCCGGCTCAGCCCGGCCCAGCTCCCCCGGGCGCGCCCGCGGCGGCGGCCCCGGACAAAGCGCGGCCCCAGCCGGGCTCCGCTCCCGCTTCCCGGGAAGCGCCATGTTGCTCCCGCTCCCCCGGCCCCGGCCCCGCGCACCTTGGCGATCGCCTTGCGGTAGCGGGTCACCGCCTGCTGCACCAGGTCCAGCACCTTCATGTTGCCGTCGCCGCAGGGCACCACCACCCGCGTGCGCCCGAAGCACACGGTCACTTTCATCCTGCCCTGCCGGCCCGGCCCCACGACCCCGGGCGCGCCCAGGCCCCGCTCACATGCTCGGCCGCCGCCTCCGGCCACCTGTTCCGCGGCCGCACGCGGCTCGGGCGCTCGCTCAGGCGGGGGCCGGCAGCAGCAGCGGCGGGACGGGGACGGGGCCGGGGCGGCGCTGTCTCCCCGCGATGGCCGCGCTGGGCATTGCGGCTCCCGCCCCTGCCGCGGGGAAGGGCCGGCTGCGGCTGCACCTATGACACGCGCCCGGGGCGGAGACTGAGCGGGAGGCGGCAGCGGCTCCTTTCCCCGCTCCGAGGGGAGGAGGAACAGGCGGGACCCTTCCCTTGAAGGCTGCGGCAAAGCCAAATCCGGATCCACGGCAGCGAGGGGGCAGCTCCCCGCCCGGCTGCGGCACGGGCGCTCGCTCCCCGGCGCAGCCCGGCAGCGCAGAGCAGAGCCCGGCTGCCCGGGGGAGCGCTGAGCAGAGAGCCACTGGATCAAGGGTGGCCGACCTGCGCTTGTCAGAAGTGAATATGCCTCTGCTTGAAGCTACACCAGCTTGGGGGCCTGCCCCTGTGTGCTCGTGCAAAGGTTCAAGAAGACACATGTTCACGTCTGAAGAGCCGCAGGCTGGCCACCCCTGCAGCCCGTGGTGACCCATAGGGGACGCATGTGCACCCCTGACAGGCCGCGCTCCCTGCTTAGGCGATGGGCAGGCAGGAGTGCTGGCCAGGCAGTGGGAGCGCCGCGTGAAGTGCTGCAGCCACCTCCAGGAGCGCCACGGCTGCTTCCCAGTTGGTGCGATTGGGGGACCCCCCTATGCCCTGGTTGGCGAGACTGGCCACAGGGGGATGCTTGCTGGTCACTGACTGATCACTGGAGGGTAGCAGTTGCCCATGCCCACAGTACATTATAATGAGCTGTGAAGTCAAGTGGCTCCCTCAGCAGTGACCAGAAATGCTGCTGCCAGCGACCAGGCCTGGACAGAGGCATGGGCAAACTGGGCCTGAAAATGGTCATTTTTTTATTATTATTATCATTATCTCTGGTGAAGTGGGGCCCAATACTAACAGGTTGCCTGAGGCCACCTGAGAGTCTAGGTACCATGCTGCCAGTGATGGCTGTTGGTTTTAAACTTTGGATGAAGTTTAAAACTCCCACTTCCCTCCCCATCTCCTTCTGCTTACCAACCCTCAGCAGGACACTGCCAGGCAGGGCAGTGATTGACAAGCCATGGCAGAGCTCATCAAGGGATGGCTCATGCAGAGGGTCACTCAGAAGATGCACTCTGGCATAGACAGATCCAGGATTTGGGAAATGGGTGCACTTGGTGTGGCATAATCACACAGAACACAGATTTTTCTCCCGTGAGGAGACAAACAAGATGCTGTCCTAATATGCTAGGAGCTAGCCCTATATTAGGCAGTTTAAAAACAAGGCAGAAACAAATATAACAGCAAAATCAAAGCAAAAACAAATAAATAAAATGTTCACTAATTAGCTAGATTATATATGAAATTAAAAAAATTCAAGAAGCTAGGCAAAAAACAGTCAAGACCTATTCTGTCATTACACCTGCAATCATTACAGTTGAGTGTATGTCTCTTATTCAGGCTCATAAAACAACATCTAACCTTCTTGAGGATCTTGGTGGTGCCTCCAATCACTGCGAGTCATTTCTACACCTGAGTTAAAGTTTTTAGCTAGAGCTAAAAACTACCTGCTAGGCAGTGAAATAGAAGAGAGCCATTAAGAGGAATGGCTAACAGCAAAATTGCAGAAGAGAGGATGGTTTGAACAGTGGAAAGCCAACACAGTTAAAAAGGACAGAGGGTTCTTAACATCTGTGGAGTGGAGAGAGATTAGCAGGAATCAGGAAAATTATAGCGAACCTTGAAGTCAACTGACTTTCAGCACAGCCTGAATAGAAATACCACTGCCCTTCCCAGGCAGTTGGGTTTTAAGGTTGTGTAGAGTAGGAATTTAAGTGGGGAAGGGTTGAGGGTAAAACTGCACCACTGCACCTCCTCTGGATCCCCCCTGCACTCTGGTCCTGAGAGGAGCACCTGTTCTGCTGGCCCTGGCCTTCCGCTTTATTTACAGGGTGGTTCTGCTGCAGCCTTTCCCAGGCTCGCTCCATGGTGCCTCCTGGAAGCAGAGGGCATGCAGGACAGTTCTGCTCAGTGGCAGCAACATTTCTCTCCAAACTGTCCCTGCCACCAGGTGAAAGTGAGCATATGCCTTCACTCTCAGGAAGCACGTTCCGAGCCACCAAAAGCTGCAGCAAAAATGGGTTTCCTGTGCTGTGCCTGACTTGTTCTGCTCAGAACTGACAAAGAACATCCTGCATTCAAAAGCTTGTCTAGCTCTATCCCAACCATGCAGTTGCTCTAATAAAACATACCATTCTAGGAAATCCTTGCCGCTTGCATAAAGTAATGCAGACTGGTCTGCTGCAGCTACTTCTCAGCTTGCCTCCAACATGCCTCCAGAAAACAGAGGCATGTGAAAACAGAGGCATATTAATTATTTAAAATGAACATTGGTATAATCAATTGCTTTTGCTTTGGGGGAAATAAACCAGATTAATTTGTCATTAAAATGTTGCTGTACTATGTGTATGACCCAATAGATCACAATGACTTCAAATCTCTTTATATCTTTTGTAGGATAAACTATTCTAGTTAGATATTCTGTAAGTAGGCACTGATTATATAGAAACTGTAAGCTAAAAATATTGTACCTTGATGTTTTAGGTATTATAATGTATATCAGGTATTAGTCGCTTCCAACAAACTAAGTTTGTGACCCATTTCTTTTCCTAATGTGAATAGCACATTAACGATTATCAATTAGCAGTCCTGCCAATTAAGGTTCTCAACTCACTAGACAAGTAAAGTTTGGACAGTAGCAATATGTTTCTCCATATTGCTCTGTCACCATGTCTTATTTATGATATTGGGATACTACACCTCTTGAAGATAAGAACCTGTCTTTTCACAGAATAACTAGTTACTGGCTTGTTTACTACGATAGACAAGGATAATGCCAATTTAGGTTTTGTAGCCCAGAGGTATCTTACCATTTACCTCAATGCACTTTGGACAAGCCATAAGATAAGGGTTGAAACAACCAACTTATTTCATACAGGCCACTAAACAAATCCAGTGTTCAGGTTCATCCATTATCAAACAGCGCTGAATTAGAACCAGTTGCATACATCTGAAATTATCCTTCCGTATGAAAGCATCTAGTCACTAAACCAGGAAACAAGCTCCTGGAAATTCTCTTCGGAAATACCAACTGTTTGCTTTGTAGTCTTGGACTCCCTGTTGTTCAGCATCCTAATTTTTTAAATCATAATAAATGTATCACAGGAAAAAATTGAGGCCTAGTTAGATCATGTTTTTTTGAATCGATGAATAAACATTTTTATTTTGTATTCATATAAACACACACATTATGATTACATAGTCAATTATTCTTTTTACTGCCATGTTATATTTTACCATGTTATTTCCCCTGTTTTTTCACCACATTGATAATGTCTATGTAAGATAAAAATTTGTTGTGATTATCTTTTATTGAACCAACTGTATAGCTGGGAGAGCTGTTGGACAAACTTTCAGGCAGCAAGTTCCTTTCCTCAGGTCACTGCCTGTATAAATAAAAAGATATCACAAGAAGTCCTTGCCTTGTACATTCACCAGGCCATCATGGCTACAACAACACTCCAGATCTTGATAATTTGTAGACTATTAAATATAAAACTGAAGTAAAACAGT
The DNA here is from genome assembly GCA_030014935.1 of Caiman crocodilus. NCBI lineage: Eukaryota > Metazoa > Chordata > Crocodylia > Alligatoridae > Caiman > Caiman crocodilus. Next base: position 240,229,051 of record JAGPOW010000261.1, read on the forward strand.
GTGCAGCTCAAATATCTTGAATAATTTAAAGGGATGTATTTTTCTACCTACAGGGGCTTGTACCATCTTTAATTTTCCCTAAGGCTGAGGAAGGGCATGTGGGACCAAAAGCTTGCAAAGAAAGATTTTTTTACGATGTCTTGGTCTAATAAAAAGTATCACCTCTGAAACAAGAGTTCTAGAGTTTTGCATTTCTTTCTAGACAATTTAAAGCATTCCAAATTTGTAAGGTCATCATTTTTCATTCCATTTGCTATTTCAAAAATATTGAAGTGTTCCATTAACATGCTGCTATTGTACTTTCTAGGTGAACATCAGAGCTGCTGGGAAACAAGCCTGGAGCATTGAAGAGTGATAAGTCCTAGGTTTAATAGACATCATCTGAAAAACTTGCAGAAGCCACTATAAAGTGAAGTCAATAGAGCTATGAAGAGGCTTTGTCTTTAATAAGTAGTTTGGCAGTGGTTCGGTACATTTTAGTAATACTTTTTTTTTTAAGTGGCATTTCCACTATCTATTGGAACGTAACATTGAGTATCACAAATTCTACCACACTACTGCAAAACTAATTACCTGTAGATAGGACTGCTGATCAACACAAATCACTTAACACTAGCCACTGCTAACCACTACTAGAGGTTTTACATATGCTTTTCTGAAACTATGATTTCTGCCCTTTTTGCATTTAACAAGTTTCTTGGCAGTTTTCCCAGGTGCTTTAATAGTCTTCAGGAAAACAACATAAAAGCAGGCTAAAGAGAAACATTAATATTTTCACTGTCCAGATTTTTTAAATGGATAAATTCAATATTGAGAGAAGGAAAACAAGTTTATCTTGATATCTGATATAAGGCTAAATCTTGCAAATTTTTACACACATGACTAGTCACAGTACTAATGTGAATAAGCCCTTTCAGAATCACACTGGGAAGATGGTTATATTACTCCCATTGTATGTGGAACTCTTATAAAAACAGCCTCTGAAAACAACTCTAATGCAAGTGTTGGATTTTGTGTTTTTTCGTTTCTGTAACTCTTATGTTATTCAAGCAAGAATGAATATACAACCATAAAAAGAACTATATACCAACAAAAATAACAAAGACTGTGAGAATGTCCAAAGGCTAATTGCACAAGATAAATGAAGTACAAAACATTATTCTAAAAGATTATGAGAGAAGGATTATACTAATCAAGAGAGAAATTGGCAAGAGTTGCTGGCTTATATAAACTACAAGTACTTTCCATGTACTTAATGAGAAACTGCCCTGTTTCAATACCGGTGGCATATATATTTTTTTTTGGATGCTAAGTGGCTAATATGCCCCAGGATTTAATAAATCATTTATTAACCAATACATTGTTGGAAGATATCCATTCTGAGACAGTTACCACTCTGGCAGAAACGAAGAGGTAATGAAGCATGAAAGGGAAATAATCAGAGTTTAATATTGATAATTGTAATAGTACAGTAATTTTGTTATACCGCAGTATTGCCTACAGCTGCCATCAAGTTGGGAGCCGTACTGTGGAAGCCACTTAGAAACTATCACTTATTCTGTGTTTGTAACTCCAAGAGAGTCTCTCAACATAGCCCAGCAGCTTACTTGAAGTAAGGTTGATTTGAGTGTCAAAAGTATGAGAGCATTAGAATGACATGTATTCCCAGAAATGCTTGACAGATGAGTATTTCTACCACATATGTTCAATGTTACAAATTAATTTCTGGGTTAGCAACGGATTTTGGTGCAACAAAACATATTGCTGGCTAACTCCATTTATTCCATGTTTAGGGTGATAAAATTTTAAATAAGAAAGTTTTAAACATAATCAACATTTGTAATGGAAACATCAATACTATAGCACTTCTGGAAGTATCAAAATAACAAAATATATAGGAGGTTTGCATACTTATGAACTGTTATCTACATGACTATCGAATTGCTCATTGAGAATAACTCGGGGGGCGGGGGTGGGATTCCTAACCGTAACCTCATTTCCCACGCTGCCACCGCCTCCCAGGAGCGGGGGTGAGGAGCATGCCCTGACATCCCCTCTGCCCCCCTCCGCCAGCACCCCATGCTGCTGCCACCTCCAAGGAACAAGGCTGGTGGGGGGGCAAGGTCACTCCGTCCCCTCCATTGAGGCAGCACTCCGCCATGCCTCCTCCTGTCCGTAACACTCTTGGAGCACTCTGGTTGTTTCGGTAACCAGAGTGCTCCAAGAGCATTACAAACAGACAGACAGACGAAGTCCTTTATTATATTAGAATTTTAAAAATCAAGAACATTTAGGTTATGACAAATTCCTCAAGTATCTGACGAAGGGTCAAAATACAATTTTGTAAAGCAATTTAGGGACATAAAAACCTAAATCTCACTGACAATCAATGAACCTTAGATTTCTAGGGGCTTCTTTACACAGTCTGGGGTGGGTGTTTTAGTTAGAGCGGCTCTGAAAGCCGTTCTAATTGAAGCACCCAAAGCATCTTGTGTATTCAGCATTTCACATTTCAAAATGGCAACAGGGATGCTTTATCTAAAGCTCGTTCAACTACCTTTAGTAAAAGCACCCCTGCCACCATTCTGGAGCACGAAAACACTGAATACATGAGATGCAAAGGCTCCTTGAGCATGCTAATTAATTACTATGCTCCAACGCATCGTAATTATAGCACATCAGAGCAGCGTCTCTGCACATCTACGGGCATCCTACATGCCTAAATCACTTCTGAAGATGCCTTCTGGATTGTTAAAATGGCACTGAAAATCTACCCCTTAGACTCTTAAATCATTTAGGGATTTATTAATTTTTTCCCCTTTTTCCATAATCCTGTAAATCCTGCATGCGGTGATTTGGGAATCTGGCTATGGAAAGTTGCAGTTTTGTTTCATAAACTCTGCATATTCAATAGCTGTCTTTTATTATGTATTGCCTCTTGTTTCCACTACTAAGGAGCAATGGATTCATGCCTACAATTCTGTCTTCAAATTAAACCTGGATTAATAATTAATAACTAACTAATAACATGACCAAGAAAAAATGTGGTAGGGAGGAGGGAAACCAGTTTTTATCAACTTCTATGTATGAGGGCTGAGGTTTGGAGAATGGCAAAAAGAAACCAGGGCCCAGACTCTATTTCATGTATCTGGCATATAAATAGACCTGGGTGCCTAAGTGAGATTCTATATCACCCTATTCAAGTCCCTGGAAGATGCACAAATGCATCTACATTTATAATACACCCCCATCTTACCATCAAGGTAGTCACAAAAAAAGCAGTGAGGAAGAGGATGTGCTCACTTCTTGTATTAACAGTTTTTCAGGGACATCAGCAGGGTAGACCATGCTTACATATCTAAATCCACTTACTTGTAACTAGATGAAACAAGCCCAGGTGCCCAGTCCAAGTCTTATGTGTTAGAGAGTCTCATACACAGGAAACATAGGCAGGAAAGAGGAGCATGTTTTCTGTTTAACTACAGGCCAACAAGTGGAGGAAACTGGATGCATAGGAAATGCCATAATCTGAAGGAGAAGGCATATGCAAGAGGGGAGAGATCCTATACTCCTTGGAGAATTCTAATCTGCACCCAGAAATGTTTAGGTAGAGGCTGGGAAATGAGTGTTGGTGTGTTCGTTACTTTGTCTAAATTCATGCGGAGCTTGTGTTACCTCAAACAAAGGATAATTGTATTTAGAAACACCTACACAGTCTGCTTCATTTTCAGTACACCAATATCCTGGTACAAAAGTCAACAGGAAACCTAGAGCTCTCACAAGGTTGGATACCTGGTAAACTGTGTGCTTAAGGGCATGTACATGACACGGGGGTTTAATTCTCCAGGTTTAATTAATTTTAATTGAATTAAAAAATTAATTTTTTAAAAACACCGCTTCAATTTAGGGCAAAGTAAACCCCTATGTCATGTACATCCATGTCAGAGCCCAATTCTTACCTGCCTCTCCAACAGCAGGGAGGGGAGAGCGAGTTGCTGGTGGGCAGAGCGGTCCCTGAGCTGCAGGGAGGCGGGGTTGGTGCTTCCCCCCTCCTCCCCCAAAAGCAGCACCTGTCTGCAGGCACCCAGCTCAGGCAATCCTGGGGGCACCGCAGCCATGGAGGGAAGCACTGAGCCCGAACTCAGCCCAGGCAGGCTCTGGGGGAAAAAGAAAGATCAGGTTCTCCACCTTTTTTTTTTTCCTTCTGTGAAGCCTGCCTTCCCAGGCTGCCGGTGGGCTACCTGCATGGTCTACCTGCACAGCACGTGAGGCACATGGAGCCCAGTGTTTTCCTCCACAGCTGTAGGATAGGAAACTAAAACTCCACAGAGATGTTTTACTTTGCAGTGCCCTAAAGTCATTTGCTGTGTCCCAAAGTCATGTAAGGTGCATTATGCCTCCAAACGTACTATAGACACTGGAATTAAAGCGCAATAAACAGCCAAATGTGCAATTAGCAATGCCATTAAAGCAGTGCAAAAGGCATTTAACCCACTTTAAAGTGTCATCTACAAACGCCCTAAGCCACTAGGGAGTCTGATGAAAATCGCTGCTTGTCCTTCTGGCCTAGAGCAGCTGGGCAATGTGGTTCAATACCTATGGGATGTAGTTGCCTGCATCTAGTGTTAGCTGAACTGCATAATCTACAACAGCAATTCTCTATCAGGACGCTGCAGCACCCTGGTGTGTCTTGCAATCCTTTCAAGGGTGCTACCCAATGTTAGTACTGTTAGGCAGACAAACATGATTCACAAGATAAAGTCAGAAATTTCAAACAGGAACCCAGTGTTGAAAACATTCTGATCTGTAGTGTTTTTTCTGAGTTATTTGCAACAAAAGAAAATTGTTTTATTGTTTTTCTGTAGTCAAAATATGAGTGAAAGCAAAAGTCTGTCATTTTCCAAGGGGTGTCTTGAGACTAAAAAGGTTGAGGAACAACAACCTAGACGGTAGCTCCCAGACCAATTTTCCTATGTAACCAACAAAAGACCTGTGCCCTGGAAGTACACAAAAGGAATGTATTTTAATTCATATTGTAGATCAGGGGTGGGCAACTATTTGGACCCACAGCCCACATAGTGAGGTTTGGAGAATGGTTGCAGGCCAGATTAGGAACTCAAACCCCGCACAACAGCTCACCAAACTCCCTGTGTGGGATAGGGCTGCAGGTGGGCTGGCGTGGGCACTGGGGCTAACCTGTGGCTCCTCCCCACTGCCCCACAGGCCTGGGGGAGCCTAGAGGCAGCACAGGTGGTGGTAGCAGCAGCAGGGAGGGGCCACAAGGCAGCCCTGGCATGGGCTCCAGGTCCCACTTTTTCCTACTACCACTCATTGTGGCTGGGGTGGGTGGGTCCAGAGCAATCACTGCAGGGACCCCGATCCCCTGTGCAGGGTGAGCCTTGTCCATACCAGTCTCCATGGGGACAGGGGCAGCATAAGCCAGAAGGAGCCACCATCACCTCTGCCCCCAAGCTCCTACCACCACTAGCGCCACCTCTGGGCCGCCCTTCTACCCCAAGAAGGGGCTGGAGCTGCTGCCTGGTTTCAGCAGCAGTGGCCTGGGTGTGGAGGCTGCAGCAGTAGCTGCTTCCAGCTGCTGCTGCCACTGCCAGCCCTGGCCCCATGGAAACTGGTGCAGGCAGGACCCAAACCCTGGCCTGAGAGTACAGCCCCAGACTGGTCCGCATGGGGGGTCAGGGTCCTTGCAGTGCCTACTTTGGACCCACCTGCCCTGGCCAGGAGAAGTGGTGATGGAGGCAGTGGCAGCCCTGCTATGGGCTCCAGGCCCTGCCACCACCACTACACATCATGGCCAGGATGAGTGGGTCTGAAGCAAGTGCTGCAGGTACCCCAACCCCCTGCACAGGATGGGCCAGGGCTGTGTGCTCAGCCTGGGGCTCGGGTCCTGCCCGTGTGGGTCCTAGCTGATTTCCATGGGGCCGGAGCCAGGCCCAGTGGAGGTAGCAGCCAGAAAAGCCACCACTGCCAGCATTGCCAGGAAATGGAGTCCAGCCATGGAGCCACCCCAGCCCTGCTACACACCCAGAGGCAGCAGTGTGTGCCATGGGCCAAACCAGACAAAGTCTCTCCATGGGCCAAATTCAGCCCATGGCCATATTTTGCCCACCGTGTTATGGATAAATTATTAGCAAAAGACTGATTTATTTGTTGTTACAGTGCTTGATGTAGTAGCGGACTTAGCAATTTTCAGAAGACCTTAGTGATTTAGAGCAGGAAGGACCAACCTTTTTGTTAGGTGTGCTGCATGTTAGTGTCACGGCCTCTCCGAGTACCACTCTGATTCCCTTTCCAAGCTTCTGTATGCCACATACAGATGATGCCTATACCATTTGTAACACACAGGCTGCAGGTTGGCCTCCCCTGATTTAAAAAAAAAAACCAAGATGTAAATATTTACCTATACCTGTGTTCAAAATATTGAACCCTTGTTTTGCAAATGTATATCTGAATAACCTAACCAACTGATGGACCTCTTGCTAAGTATTCTGTTTATTATTATATTGTTCTTTTTCACTTCATGGTTTAGACAGTATTCTGTTAAGTATAACAAGTTATAGTAGCGGATCTCCTATTTGTTTGCCATTTTATGGTAATCATCATTCAGGAAGACTGTCATTATATCTTAAGTTGTTTCCATCTAAAATAAAACTGTAGTTGAAAAGTGAAGAGAGAATGATTTAATTCTGAGTCTGAGGATATTTTATTCTGCTCAAAAGACCAAAACTGCCAGAAGCTTGAAATTTCCAGCACTCTGAAACATGGACCATGTTATCTTGATAACTCTACTGCTAAATTACAAAAGCAATACAAATACATACGTATGAGAATTCATATATATTAAAACATATATAGAAAATTTAGTATTATACCCTAATATGATACAAAATCAAGCACTTGAAAAAATTAGGACATTCCAGATTTAAAGGGCTTGTGCAACCTTAATTCTGCCAAGCACAATTGCACCAAACCCATGCACTAGATGAGGTAGGGATCCCATGGAAAAACAACATGTGATCTGGTTATTAAACAACATAGCAGAATTTAATTTGCATAAGGAGGCCAAATTAAGAAGAACAGGACACCTTAACAATGGTGTTTCCTAATACATTTCTAAAACACAAGTATAATTTGTATAGTGGAATGTCAGCTATCATGTTTCATAATGAATTGGAGTTTTTTAATTTGCAATTAAAATAACATTTTTCTACCACAGAAGCTACCCAGCAGAGAAGAAAGATACCTCTGTCCCAGGAGAATGGATGGGTGAGTTCCAGCCCTGTAGCATAAGCAAGGGAAATGCACTGCCGGCTTGGTCTCGGGTGATCACAGGGAGCAGAGTTTGACTTTTCTCTTACGACTCTTCCCATGTGACAGATTACAGCCTCAGGGTACTCCTGTGAAATCCATGTTGCTGTTTTGGTGATAATGTGAACTGGACACTAGAATATTTGTGGTCAGTTGTTGTTTTGGCAGCTGAGGAATACAGGAGAAAAAGAGGAGCATGGTGGTTTGTGGTGGTAGTCTGAAGTCAGGCAGAAAGTAGGGCAAGATGGCATCCTAGTGACTAACTGGTTCAGAGAGGCATGAGCTTTTGTAGGCAACAACTTGCTCCTATTCAGATACTATGAACAGACTGCAGAAAAAAGGAAAATAGCAATTTATATCAGCAAAACTAAATGGAAATTCATGGAGTAAAGAAAAAACACTTTTATTTTGAAGACTTTGTCCCTGTTGAATTGCAAATACCAGCTATAATTAATGAAGGTGTCAGTATTTCTACCAGATCTCCCTATAACATTAATGTAAGTGCAAATTGAGAATCATTTCAGTGGTAAAATTAAATGATTAGCAGCTTTCAAATTATCCAATACATAGTTTTACAAGCCTGTTAAACATAACATATTAAATATAATTTTAGGGATTTTTCTTCCTCTTGCAATCTGAACACTGCAATAAATTGTGATAAATGCAGGTAATTTTCCAAAGGAAAAATTACATTAAGTATGTTGATTAAATACCTTTATGATTCAGGAATGTTCCTTTCAATTTAGTTTCCAAAGTTTTAGAAGTACATACAAATATCATAAGATTGTTTCATCAGTCTGCATCTTAATCTTCCAAAACTAGTTTGAGATTTGATTCTTCTGAGAGTTGTTCCCATGTTCCTCCTAAACACATTTTGCTTCCTCCTGGTTATTTGAGGGCTTTCTTCTTATTCTTCTAACTTCTCAGCCATTCATGAATCTCTTGGCCTGGTTCACATCAGTTTTTCAAAACTGTGAAACACAAAAGCCTTTCCTAGTGTGAGATTTTAGCCATTTGACAGATTTAGATGTTGACTAGAGTAGGCATTGGATCAGGCCTTAAAGCCCTATCTACACTACTCAAGTAGTGAATAAATAGTATCAAAACAGAACTACAGTACTAGGCTCTGTTTGTCAAGTACTTGCCAGAGCTGGAACAAATTCAGATATTGTTAGCACAACACATTTTCTGAATAGAAGTTATGCCATATCATTTGCCTGCGATCAAGTTTTATCTCATGGCAAGCATTCCTGAGAAAATAACTTCCTCTCTTCCCAAGAGTAACACCTGGAAGGTATAATAGTTAAAAGTTTTTATCAAAAAATGATAGCATACATATGAAATATACAAGGTGTGCATATGTTTTGCAAATGCATTAAGAATAATTTTCAGTTGACACTGTTCTGATAGGCATCCTAGTTTAACTTCTGATTGTATTCTCTTCCTCACTGGACATCAAAGGCAAGGCATTGTACTGTGGCTCAAGAAGGAACTCTCTAGCAGATTAAAGAGCAGCTTTTGTAAAGCGAGAGGAACTCCTCATTAATTAAAACATATTGTGTGCAACACAAGGCCTCACAAAGGGTTTAAAATATGGGAAACAATATCAGGAACTTGCAAAGTTTAATGAGAATACAGAGGATTAAATATATAGAAAATATGTATCTGTTCGAAGTTTACTTAGATGCATTAGTGTGCCCATTCAACCACCAAATACTCCTGCATAAATACCAATACTCTCGCATAAATATTTGTTTCAGAGGAAGACTCTGAAGCAGGTGCTTTGTTATTGTATAAATGGGAACCAAGTGCCAAAATGTGAAGGATAGTCAGGACATTTATCTAACAGAGTTCCTTGTCAGAGGTTCAACCAGCATGTGCAATTACTTCATTGCTGCAGCATAACTCCAGAATGACTTCCCATACACTCTAAAAAACCTCCTAAGAAATAGTATGGCCTGATTTAAAAATTGCTGAGAAATTGTAGATGCCATGGAAAAGGAATTATGGAAATTCAGCGCCTTTGAAAATTAGGACGCTGTCTTTAAAACAGCTTGGGAACCAAATTAGAAAAGGAAGAATAAAAAAAAGAATAGAGAAAAGGAGACATCAACAGACCATCTGATTTTTTCCTTTCTCTTATTTTCCCTCATTATTTTTCCATTGTAATTTTTTCTCCCTTCCTTTTAGTTTTTCTTCCCTCTTCTTTCATCCCATCTTTCATCCTCTTTACCACACCCATTGACATTTCATTCTCTAGCTTTCTTTCTCCCTCTGTTTGCTCTTGTTTTCTTTAACTGTATTTGCAGCTGTTGAAAGGCAGTAAAGGGAAGAATGAAGTGAAATAGGAGATTCCTGTACTGAGCTAAAATGTCTGACAGATTGCCATATACTGTAAATACATCGGCTGACAAAAGACAAAAAAATGATACTGACAATAAACAGAGCAAGCTAAGATTTCTAAAAAGCAATTAAAATGTTTTATGGTCTCTGAGTATACTTTAATTTTTTTTAAAGTCTATATATAAGAAGAATTGATCTACTTACATTTAGCAACTGTAACCCAAACTATCTATGAGAGGTTATAGATGGTGAAATAAAGGTGCAATACTCTCAGCACATGGATGTGTCAGTTTCATGGAGGTACATGTTTCAGAAAAATCTCAAACTGCTATCACTGTCTGAGATTTCTCCCTCTTTGGGTTTTCCTAATTTGTTGACTTCTGTAATGAACAGAATATAGTACACTCCAGAAGTTGCCTTAGGTTCAGAGGGAACAGTATATGCAATCATTGCACACAGCCAAAAAGGAGAGGCTTCACTCAGGTCTCATCTTGTTTCACTCTGTAAGTAAACACAAGTCCCATACACTAGACTCTTCAAATGTAGAGCTAACATTTTGGAAGCAGAACAAATAGGCTGGTATGCTCTTGATCTGAAAATGCCATCTTTAAAAACTGATTTTTATAGAAAAGTACAGAATCAAATGGTTTTTCCTAAGATACACATACATTTATCCCATTGACTTCAACACTGAGTGCTTATATCTGGCAGTAGATTTAGATCAGATAAATGAATAGGTCTAAAATTAAATAGGCTAGACAGATAAGAATATTTCTATTGACGCTTTATCTGATGGAACTACAGATCTGAGATTCTTCTGATTTGCCACAAATATGCACACATGTTCCACAATCATCCAGCTAATCATGCATTTTTAGCTCTTATTATACCTAAGGTCATGTGTTCTGGGCATTCTGCTTACCCAGGGTTTGCTAATTATTCACAACTCAATGGATATTGGGAAAATTTAAATTGTATTTTCTAAACAGCTATGTCTTCTTTTTTTAAAACTTAAACTTGCTACTGATGATACCTTAAGAACTTAAATGATGCCTCAACTAGCAGAATTCAAGCACAGTAAATCACCAGGACAGAATATTATTCAACACATAAATGAAGGGAATAAAATGTGGCTATAAGGATGGGCATGAGCAGTATATCCTTACAAAATGCTACTATTCCCAGGGACTAGGAAAATCATCTGTCTTCAGAAAGGGAACTACATGACATACTAGAAATTACAAATCCACAAACCTCACTTCAGTTCAATGGAAACTGACTGAGAGTCTAATTAAAGATAGGACTTGGATAAGTAAACACAGGACGTGGAGAAGTAAAATCTGTCAGGGTCAAACAAACCAATTTTCTTTTACAGAAAAGTGTGGGTCTTTGACCTGTTAAAGTTATTGGAAATAGCTGATAAAATAGTAGATAATGGTGATTTGCTTGACACGATCTGGGTTTGAAAAATGCTTTTGCTCTGCTGCCACTGGTAAGTGTAAAATTTTCCCTAGGAATGTAGGGCTTACCAGTGAGCTGATGCAGAATTTAAGCTTTCAGTTTAAAAAAATTAATATTTCAGATGCATTTTAAAAGACAGCCTTTGAAACTAGAGTGAGCACAGTGCCTTTTCCCTGAATCTACACATTATCATCCCAAAACAATTTTTAAAAGCCTGTGAGGAAAGGCACTAACGGCGGTGATTCTCTCCTCCTCCCCCCACCTTGTTTTTACTTGCACTAACTGCTGTGTTCTTCCTCCATCCAGGTTAAACCCAGTGTTTGAGCACAGGAGGTAAGGGTACCACAACAATAAACATAGTATACACCTTGCAAATGAAAAATATTTAAAAAAGGTCAGTCTTACACTACTATAAGATGCAATAGTGTGAGTCAGGAATCAGCTGCCAGTCCAACTACATACACCTCCTCCCTCCCTCACCCTTTTGTACAATTGGTTAGGTTATGTGTATGTAGGACTGCATGTGCCTCTGTGTCTCTTGCTCAGATGCACGGATGGATGTTGTGGCTCAAATAAAATTAATAATGTATAAAGCCAAGCTTTGGAAGTTCTTAGACAACTAGATCCTGCTGTTAGGTTGCTGCTCAGCCAATGACAGTTTTCTCTAATGATGTAAGGCTAGTAATCTAATACCCTCACAGGAGAGCATTATGTGCAGGAAGGATTTCTGCGAGAATGAGTTGATGTGCTTCTTTCCATCTTAGCTTTGACTCCAGCATTGCTGCTCTGGCAGCTGATCACTCTCTCAGTCAAGTAACTGCTGCCTTTGTAAATTACCTCTGAATTCATTACTGCCACTTCAGACAGGACAATCAGAAGAGTAGACAAGTACTGGTCCAGATGGATTTATAGTCTAATTCACCATAAATCTTGCTGTCCCATAATGGAATCCACTTTCCCTTAAACCTGGTCGTTGTTTATACGTGGAATCAGGATGTGAAGCTTTCAGAAGGGATGCCGTAGTCATAGTCATCCCTGGGTCATATTTAGGGCCCCTAATTCCACTAGCATTAGCCCCATATCTCTTCCCTTCCTTTATCTCTCCCCACCCACCTGGTACCTAGTTTTTTCTTTGTCATTTTCAGATGTCATCTGTGCCTCTGGGTTTCTTCCCCTTTGCAAATTTGTTCTTCTTGCATTTTCTCTTAAGTGTTCTCCCTACACCTGACACACGGTTATCCCACTCAGAAGACTTCCCCTCCATTCTCATCTGTGTCCCCCACTTTTTCAGATCATGAAGAAAAGGAGTTTAGAGGCAAAGCAAAACCCATATTGCCGGCACGATCCAAGCAGCACTCCAAAGTGAAAGTGTCTGAGGCTGCACAGGTGAAACTGAGGATAGATTATAACCCTAACATTTGTAAATAGTTGAGTCTGCTATATTATTTAGTTGAAGAGAATCATACTTTGGGTAATCTCATCGACAACTCACAAAATACAGTACTACCCAGTGGTGGGAACTGATGAAAAGGAGCTGAAAAGGAGCTCTCATCCAGAGAAGAGCCACGCGCATGATCAGAGGTCAGACCCTACGGTGACATGCTGAGAGCCCTGGGGCTCTTTAGCCTGGAAAAGCACAGGCTCAGAGGTGATCTGGTGGCCATCTATATGTTTATCGGGGTGACCACCAGTATCTGGGGGAACGTTTGTTCAACAGAGCGCCCCAAGGGATGACGACTAGATAGAATGGTCATAAACTACTACAAGACTGTTTCAGGCTGGACATAAGGAAGAACTTTACTGCCCGAGCCCCAAGGTCTGGACCAGCCTGCCACCAGAGGTGGTGCAAGCGCCTACATTGAACACCTTCAAAAGCGAACTGGGTGCTTATCTTGCTGGGATCCTATGACCCCAGCTGACTTCCAGCCCTTTGGGCAGGGGGCTGGACTTGATGATCTCCCAAGGTCCCTTCCAGCTCTAATGTCTATGAAATCTATGAAATATCAGTCTTGGAGTCTAATTCTCTGCATCCTTTCCCTTAGGTAGCAACCTACACTCATAGAAAGTGTGTATAAAGTGTTGCCACTGATGCTGGTAGAAAATTCTGATTCGCTAGTCCTTTACACACATTTTGTACGTGGACAATTGACTACAACAGGTTTGAAGCAGTGAAGATTCATGATAATGTCCTGTTTATCCAGACAGATGCAACATTGGCAACAACAATAATAGCAATAATTTTCTTGCACCGCTTTGCCAGTGTCCCTAACACTTGCTGCCTCCGTGTTTTTGAGGGTAGTTTAACAGCTCCTTAATACTTTAGAATAAAAACAAAAACCACCTGCTCTCCAAAACTGACAAGCTATTCATCCTGCTACTGGGGGAGCAGTGACCAAACACATTCAACAATGCAGATTTCTGTTGATACAGTTTATCAGAGACAGACACATATGTTTTTAATATTTATAGACCATGGGGAGTACCATGGGGAACAATGCACATCTTGCTATCTTACTAACCAGAAAAAGTGGGGATATTTCCCTTTTCTTTACAATTAACAAAATAAAATAAAAGACTTTTTATTTCTCCTGTCTCTCAGTATTAAATATTTTACATGTTAACTAAATCCTGAGATTAAAAAAATGAAATATAGTCTTACTCTATTTCTATAGAATACTATATATTTTATTTAGGGTGGGAGGAATAGCACTTTCCAGCTAGAAAGGAGCTTTTAGCTCATACTACTGCTCTCAGCTGGCCTTGTCTTCCTGCTTAGCCACCTGCACCACAACTTCTACTTATTAGAACCATTTAAAATCTATTCTTATTTATATAAGGTGAGGTATTTGGGTTTTCATAGACATTAAACTCTTGTAATCATGTCAGTCACATAACTCAACATTTTAATTAAAGACAAGGCCAGAACAAACTCTGGACTCAACTATCCTGAGGATTTACAAAAGCTTAAACCTAAGACCTCAAATTTATGGTTGGGCCCTTGTTTCCAAAATAGGATGAATCAATTTTTTTAATCCACTCTAACCTATATTTACCTTCAAACGTGGGGAAAGAGCACTCTTCGTCCACATCCAAACCATGCAACTCAGGCTCACATTCAAATTTTAATCCCCTAAGGATTACACCACCCACAAACAAACTATTGGAGCCCTGGGTACAGTTTCCACACTTGTGGTTCTTTCTTCTTCTGATACCGATGGCAGTAGTACGCTCTGGACTAGGACAAATAATATCCACCACTCCAGTTTATGGGACAGCTATCAGCCATAGTTGCATGCATGGTGCCACTGCCCACATTTCTCTGACACCCCGGTTTTTCCAAGTACTATCGGACTAAACAGTCAGTGGTACCCAGGCAGCATAGCAATGGACATGTTAAAAAGGAATAACAGAAGGTAAAACTTTTTTTTCTGCTATAAATATATTGCTACAGATTGGTTATACTTTGCTGAAGTTGGTAGGTGTAGCACCAGCCTTTCTATCAGAATAAATGCATAGAGGCTATTAAGCTGCATTATGAAAGCACGTAGCGGCCTCCATCCACGCAAAGGTATGTCACCACCCAAAGTTATGAATACATGGATTTTTCCTGGCTACTGTTTCATGAAGGCTGGTGTATAAAAAAAATGGTAGGAAGGATCAATGAAACAGAGGGAAGGCAGAAAAACATCATGAAGCAAAGACTGAGCAGTCATTGGGAATGCAACTCTGGGGATAAAAAAAAAACACCAGAAGCCATAGAGCTTTTTGGGCTGAGTGCTGGCTGGAAAGAGGTTTGGAGTTGCGAGCTAAGGAAATGTCACCCATGATTTGATTTCTACCCTGTATTCACAGAAACAGGATTTTGTTCATTCTTTATAAATACACAGGATTGTGCCATAGAAACAGCTCATTCCCTCACCCAATTCTCATCCTCCCTGGAACAACTCCCAACTTTTGGTTAAGTCGAGAAGGGGTAGCAAAATCTGTTTCATAAGCTAAGACTATAAGGGTAGTTTGATAAACAATACACAGCCCCAAAACAAACCAGAACACAGAAACTGAGCTAAACAGCTTTCAGATTTGTTTGAAAGAAGAACAATTACTTCATGCAGCCCATTTTTGGATCGGAGCAGAACTAGCATGAGAGAAGCAGCTCAGCTCTTACCGCTAAGGGCAAGGAAACAATGTAGGCAACCAAATGAAAGTCACCTTGTAAACTGCAAGTTTGGGCTTGCTTCTAAATACAGTAATAAGGAAGCAAAGTGATTCACTCTGGCATGGCTCTGCAGTGACTGGAGCCTGAAATAACACAGCAGCCCACCACAACTGCAGTTGGCTAGTAAGCTCAGAGGAAGGTGGTCAGGGGGGAATGGAAAATAAGTAAAGGTTGCAAGGAAGGTCTGTGATCACGAAAAGTTAATTTTCAACCAATATTTGAGATGGATAATAGTAGCTGGGGGAGAGGCCGAGAAAGGGAAGAGACAGTAGTTTCCTCCTGCAAAAAAATAACTGGGTGATACAAATTTGTTCTCTGGAAAGAAAATATTCCACTCACACACAACTAACTGAAGGATAACCCTACCACTTATTTGCACTGGTACATCTGGTACTGGAGGACCTCTCAAAATACCTAACAAGCCTTAATCAACATGAATTCCTATGGGCAAATTCAGAGGTAGATAACAGAGGTTAAATGACTTAAACAAATAGCAAGCTAATGACAAAGTAAAAAGAATGATTGTAAAGATATCTGACTGTACTAATATTAAATGTTTCCTACAGGCTCAAAGAGACATTCAGATTATCATCTATAAAATAGCTGGCCAGTCACAGACAAACATTTTCAACTACATTATTAGCAGAAATGTTAGTATAGATACATGGATACTTGCTGCACAAGAGGGAAACTACAGAACCATAGATCATATTACTGTCACTTAAGTAAAACCGCCAGACCAGTTAATTATGCGTATGTGTTTATAACTAAGTTAGAAAAATATACAATAGGCAATAAATTAAATTTTCTCTGTCTATGGTTAGGTGGGTATGATAACTACATCTTTTTCTTTTCTTTTTTAAATCTCTTATCACCAAAATTCTGCTTTGTGCCCAGACATTTCCCGTGTTTCTTTCTATCCTTTAATTTAGGTGACCACAAAATGACACAAGTTTAACTATAGGAAGATTAATTTTAGGTTATGACCTTTTCATCTGGGGTTGTCTGGGCATTTCTCCTTGTAGACTATCTATGTTTGATAGTGGGACACCTGCAGCATACAAAAAGCTCTGTTTCTTTAAAATGGATATCACCAAAGTTGCATAACATTCTACCTTGCCCAATTACAAAGCCCACTCTAGCCTGTATCATTATTCTATTGAAAATAATTAGAATAATAGTCCAATCAGGGTCAGCACAGCCTAAGCTGACTTCCATTATAAGCTATCTGTGCAGTGAAATATGGATGTTTTGTTGGAAAAAATAGCTAAAGTATAAACAAACAGATACTTTTGCATATGGAAGGAATGTGAGTTGCTGGAGCATTTTGTTTACATGCAGAAGCCAATACATTGTTCTGTATATGCTGTAGGCACATTCACACACCACATAGAGGACACACAACATTTACATAATGCCACATAAAAATATAAGCTAATAAAAGTACTTTGCTGTGCCTTACATAATGGCAATGGGTATAACGAGGAATGCCAAGTGCTAAGGCTGTATCCAAGAGTACAGATATCTAGCTGTCTCAGTGCAGATGCTCCCCACAAGTCCAGAGAGAGCATATGGATCTGTCTGTATTCTGTTGATTTGGCAAGAAACAAACAGATCTTGTCGCCTTTGTTTTGTAGCTGGCTTATACAGCTTTCTTGAGCTGTGGTGGATTGCAGAGAGACCTGGTGGCATCATTTTAAATAGATTTTCTCCTCCCATGAACGGTCTAATCCTCAGTTCTCTCTTATGCTGCTGATCTTGTTTCCCCACACATTACACTTGTCCAATGCAGAAATAGCTGAGGCATGGCCACAACCACAGGTACTGAATCAGCAGTCCTAGCATAAGAATAATATATTTAAAAAATGAATGTGGCAAGAAGACATGAGGCTGCATAAGGGAAAATTCTCCTCTCTTTGTTCTCACACTCCTTTCCATTTTATTATTGTTGCCTAGTTTTGCACACACCTCACTGGTGGTTCAGCTGCTGCCCGACTTCTGCCAGAGGAGCCCTGTTTTCTTAATAGTCTCATCAGTTGGGTGTGATGTTAACAGTACATAATTTGGGAGGCTGCTGGTACAGAGCAGGCAGACATGACCTTAGGGTAAGACAGCTGCAACCTACGACACTCTGCATAAAGTGGCTCCAGAATAAAACTGAATCCTGCATAGCCATGCAGGAGCAAGTGACCCCTAAAACTAAGTTTCTACCCATGTGCTCAAGGCCCTGAGCACAATCTACCTTACTCTTATGGTATGTCATGACAGCTGAATTGGTGAAGGAGATGTGTGTGCATAGTATGTTATGAAGAATAAAGTATCAAAATAACCAGTACAGAAAGCAAGACATGGCATTAGCTCTTCAAAATCCTAAATGCAATAACATTTAGTTCCTTCACATTTTCAAGGGTATAGGTTGTACCCATGTTGGTCTAAGGACATAGGCAGACAAGTTTCTTTGCATAAATCCAATATATTTTATTAGACCAACTAAAATAGTTGGAAAAATTTGTCTTTGCAAGCTTTTGAGTACAAACACCCTTTGTCAGGCTGAGGAAGCATCTGCAGTTGGTCTGTGCTTTTCCTGGATGGAACAAAAAACAAGCCAGAGGCCAGTATGGATGGGGGAAAGCCAGTCGGTGAAAAAGCAGATTGAGGCAATCAATGGGTGGCAGGCAGGTGAGATGGTGGGGGAGGGGGAAGGAGAATGTAGACATGGTGAACACACACTGAAAATTTATCAAAGACAAAAATACCCAATTACCTGTAGTGGCACATTTCTCATAAGAAAACTATTCTCTCTCCAATATCTCAGTTCTAACCTAAAAGTGGATTTACAAAACACCTTTCACAGATGAGCCTATGAACTTCACTTCATAGAGCTACTGGATACAAAAAATCATGGGCTAAATATAGACATTGGACTTATAACGCATTATAACCTGCCTAACACCTGATACCCCAGGTCCTCTCTACTTTTTACTAGCTATATTCTTATCACCAGGTCTACATTCCCCTTTCCCCTTCTGCCTTCCCCCTCTCCCCCGCCCATCTCTTACCCATTGACTGTTTCAATGTGCATTTTTACTGATTGGTTTTCCCCCATGCATACTGGCCTCTGGCTTCTTTTCTGTTCCACCCAGGAAGAGCACAAACCAACTGCAGATGCTTCCTCAGCCTGACAAAGGGTGTTCATACCTGAAAGCTTGCAAAGACGAATTTTTCCAACTATTTTAGTTGGCCTAATAAAAGACTGACATTTTCAAAGCACTTTACAAACACAGCTAATTACCTTTTGCCACTACCCTGAAGATGGGCTCAAATAAGTTATATTGCCCCCATCTGACATATTTTGAATGTGGAGACCTGAAGTAAATGACTTAAGGTCACAAAATGAGTCAGTGTCAGACCCAGGGGTACAATTTGGGAGCTCCTGGCATATACATATGATTACTGTAAAAAATACTGTACTCTGCTGTAGCTAAAAACACCTACTCTGCAGTGAAAGTTAAAGGGAGAATTTTCTGCTTACAGTGTGGGCAGTGGCAGTGTGGCATTTTGCAAACTCATGGTACTAACCAATAAAATACATTAGTATGAATAATTTACAGTTAAAGAGAAAAATCAGCAACAACTTTTCTTAATTTATTTACATTATCCCAAATCAAAGAGGGTCTAATCAAGATCTAGGTCTCCATTGTGCCAGAAGCTGTACAAACAAATACTAGAACAGCTCCCATGCCAAGAATGGTCACAACAAGACATAACAGGTTGATGAACCAGATACATGAAAGCTGTGGGAGAGAGGGTGAGGTATCAGGAAGGAATGCTGGTGCTCTGTCTACTTGGAACATAAAATAGAAACATCCAATTCCTAAATATAATAATGCAAACACATTTTCATTCAAATGTATCGAACTTGTATGCCATAAATAGGCTCCTAAGCCATTTTACATGCACAAATGAGTCATTATTCAATGACAATGCAGCAGTTGTGCACCAGGGAAGCTGACAGTGATGACTTCTGTGTAGTAAGTATTGCCTCCACTAACCTGCCTCAACCTGTAACAATCCACTCTCCAGAAACAAAAGAATAGGCCAGATCTACGGGTGTGGCCAAAAAAGAGAATTCAAGGCAGTGAATTTTAAGCCACCTCTTTGGGTGGATTAAAACTTGCTTTGTATGGTCATAATCCTGGTACTCCTTGTTCCACAGTCATTTCCCTTTTTGTTCTCATTAGAGTGGCTTAAAGCTGCAGTGATTTATATAGTCCTCTGACAGCCACAGGCCCAGAATGGCACATGCCTATGCTGTCTTTTCAGAAACACTGTTTCCTCTGCCCTGCTGTGGCAGCAGCAAGGGAGGGAAGACTGTATAGAAACGCCTCCATTAGATCTACACTACTGCAGAAACACTGTTCCACAGCATGATCTTTTCTGAGCCAGGTAAACCAGCTCCCTTATATCAGGATCTAGGCCAGGATTAGGACTAAATGACTTCCATGCAGAACATTCTCAGCACCTTATATTTCTATAAACTGGCAGGAAAATACATACAAGAACAACTTGAATTAGCAGCATCCATGCATATTAGCAAGTAGTTCCATATTTCACATACTTTACATTGAAAGGAATGCCAGGCACATTTATGAGACTATAAAAATAAGAACTATAAACCAATAAGACAATTTGATAGTTTTCTATATTTCAATAGAGATAATAAAATAAAACCCCTCAACAGAGGAAACAGCTCTGTTAATTAATATGAATTTTTGAACTGCTGCAATTTTGTGCAACTCTTCACCAAAAACTGCTCTAGGACACTAGGTCTAGGACCAAAGCCTCCTCTCAGTTACACTGTCTGAGGTATCTGCAATCAGTGAATTTATTCTAGATTTACACCAGTGTAACTGAGAGAAGCTAGCCCAACCAGTGTACCCATAGTCCACGTTGGAGTAGTATGTGTAATAACACTACACATTCAGGAAGGACAGGCAGGAGAGAAGAGGAGGAGGATTTATGCATTTAGTATAATTATGCATTTAATATAGCATGTGTATGATTTCTTAGAGTTCCAGTATGAAACTGAAGGTAGACCTGTTGAAAGTCTCTGGGTTAGGGTCAGAGGGGAGAGCAACAATGGTTATGTCATTGTGGGTGTCTACTATAGACACCAGACCAGGAGGAAGTGGTGGATAAGGCTTTCTTCAAACAGCTAGCACAAATTTCCTGATCACAGGCCCTGGTTCTCATGGGGGACTTCAATCACTGAATCTTCTGGGAGGGCAATATAGCAGTACACATGCAATCCAGGAAGTTTTTGGAGAGTGTTGGGGACAGCTTCCTGGTATAACTGTTGGAGAGGCCAACCACGAGCCATGCTCTTCTTGACCTGCTGCTCACAAACAGGAAAGAATTGGTGGGGAATGTAGAAGTGGATGGTAAGTTGGGGGAACCAGCAACCACGAGATGATTGAGTTCAGGATCCTAAGGAAAGAAATAGGAGAACAGCAGAGTAAGGACCCTGGACTTCAGAAAAGCAGACTTTGACTCACTCAGGGAATTGATGGGCAAAATCCCCTGGGAGGTCAGTCTGAGGGGGAAAGGAGTCCAAGAGAGCTGGTTGTATTTTAAAGAAACCTTACTGAAGGTGCAGGAACAAACCATCCTGATGCACTGGAAGACTAGCAAGTATGGAAGAAGATCAGAAAGAAAACACAAAAAGGAAGCTTACAAGAAGTGGACACCTGGACAAACAAATAGGGAGGAGTATAAAAGTATTACTTGGGCATGCAGGTATGAAATCAACTGGAGTTACAGCTACCAAGGAATATAAAAGGTAACAACAGAAGGGTTTCTACAAGTATGTCAGCAATAAAAAGAAGATTAGGGAAAGTGCGGGTCCCTTACTGATAGGGGAGGCAACCTAGTGACAGATGATGTAGAAAAGGTTGAAGCACTGATACCATTTTTACCTCAGTCTTCACAGGCAAGGTCAGTCCCCAGACTACTATTTCTGGCAGCACAGTTTGGGGAGAAGGTAAGCAGGAAACTGTGGTAAAACAGGTTAGGGACTATTTTAAAAAGTTGGATACAAGCCCATTGGGGATAGGTATGATGCACCTGAGAGTGCTGAGGGAGTTGGCTTTTGTGATTGCAGAGCTGATGGTCATTATCTCTGAAAACTCATGATGATCTGGAGAGGTCCTTGGTTGGAAAAGGGAAAATATAGTGTCCATCTTTGAGGGGAAAAAAGGAGGATGTGGGGAACTACAGACTGGTTAGCCTTACCTCAGTTCCTGGAAAAATCATGAAGCAGGTCCTCAAAGAATCCATTTCTAAGCACTTGCAGGAAAAATGGTGAGGAACAGTCAGCATGGATTCACCATGGAGAAGTCATACCTGACCAACCTGATTGCGATGTATGATCAAATGTCTAGCTCTGTAGATGTGGAGAGCGCAATGGACATGATATTCCTTGACTTTAGCAAGGCTTTTGATATGGTCTACCACAAATTTTTGAAAGCAAGTTAAGGAAGTACAGGTTGGATAAATGGACTGTAACGGACAGAAAACTGTCTCGATCATTGGGCTCAAATGGTAGTAAATCAATGGTTCAATATCTAGCTGGCAGCTAGTATCAAGTGGAGTGCCCCACTGGTTGGTGCTAGGGCTGGTTTTATTCATGGATTCATAGATGCAAGGGTCAGAAGGGACCTCAACAGATCATCGAGTCTGAATCCCTGCCTAGTTAGGAAAGACTGCTGGGGTTAGATGACCCCAGCCAGATGCCTATCCAGCCTTCTCTTAAAGAGCCCCAAGGCTGGAGAGAGCACCATCTCCCTTAGAAGCCCATTCCAAATTTTGGCCACCCTTACCATGAAGAAGTTTTTCTTCAAATCTAGCCTAAATCTGCTCTCTGTCAGTTTGTGACCATTGTTCCTTGTTACCCCAAGAGGCATCCTGGTGAACAGAGCATTTCTGATCCCTTGCTGCATCCACCTAATAAATTCATAAGCGGCTATAAGATCATCTCTCAGTCTTCTCTTGCGGAGGCTAAAGAGGTCCAGGTCCCTCAGTCTCTCCTCATAGGGCTTGTCCAGTAAGCTCCTAACCATACAAGTGGCCCTCCTCTGGACCGTCTCAACTCTATCAACATCCTTCTTGAAATATGGTGCCCAAAACTGGACACAATACTCCAACTGTGGTTTGACCAATGTCGCATAGAGGAGAAGTATCACCTCCTTGCCTATATTTGTCATGTACCTGCTGACGCACGATAAAGTGCGGTTAGCTTTGCTGATGATTTCGTCACACTGATGACTCATGTTCATCTTGGAGTCAACTGTGATTCTGAGATCCCTTTCTGCTTCTGTGCTGCTGATAGGGGCACTTCCCAGTCAGTAGATGTGCTGGATATTTTGTGCCCTAGGTGCAGCACTCTGCACTTGTCCTTGTACTATCTTCATCAGTGACTTGGAAGATGGCATAGCGCACACCCTCAGCAAGTTTGCAGATGACACAAAGCTAGGGGGAGCAATAGATATGCTGGAAGGTAAGGGTAGGATTCACAAAGACCACAACAAATTGGAAGATTGCACCAAAAAAAAAAAAAATCTCATGAGTTTCAATATGAGTGAGTTCAAAGTCCTGCTCTGAAGATACAGCAATTCCATGCATCAGTACAGGCTGGGGAAAAGGACAGTACAGGCTCTGTTGAAAAGGACCTGGGAGTTACAGTGGACAATAAGCTGAATATGAGCCACTGGTGTGCCCTCGTTGCAAAGATAGCTAACTGTGTACTGAGCTGCATTAGTAGGAGAGTTGCCAGCAGGTCAAGGTAAGCGATTATTTCCCTCTATTCAGCACTGATGAGGTCACAACTGGAGTACTGTGTTCAGTTTTGGGCCCCCCACTACAGAACGGATGTGGACAAATTGGAGAGGGTCCAGCATATGGCAGCAAAAAGTGGGGGATGGTGGGGGGGCTGTGGGACATGACTTACAAGGAGAGGCTGAGGGAACTGGGCATATTTAGTCTAAAGGAGAGAAGACTGAGAGGAGGATTTACTACCAGCATTCAGCTACCTCCTATTTCCAAAGAGGATGGAGACAGACTGTTCTTGGTGGGGGCAGATGCCAAAACAAGGAACAATGGTCTCTGTTTGCAACAAGGGAAGTTTAGGTAAGATATTAGGAAAAACTCTCTCACCAGGAGGGTAGAAAAGCAATGAAACAAGTTACCCAGAGAGGCTGTGGAATCTCCATCCTTGGAGGTTTTTAAGACCCAGTTGGATACAGTTAGGGATGATCCTGCTTTGAGCAGGATTGTCCCCTAATTTTCTATGATTCTAGAATACAGACTTTTGCTCTTAATGTCAGCGTTCCCTCATATGCCTTCACAACATTTCTCAAACATAAACTCCTTTTCCATTTGCGTTCTAGGTAAAATAAACAGCAAAATAATGTCCAAACCATTGTTAATGCAATATTGTCCATTACAATGTAACAGACAGAGTCTGAAGCTCTTTAATAAGCAGTAGTTTGCTAGTTGGTAACACAGTATTTGCATATTCAGTATATTCAATCTATTTCCTATATGTAATGCCAAGGATCAATTTATAATTATGCTTCTGTACAAGTAATAATGAATGATTCTGTATATATACTAAATTCTTTCTCTTCCTTTTTCTGGCTAAAGTAATGTTACTATATTTTTCATGAACGTCCAATTTTTCAGCAAAAAAAGATTCCCAGGGACCAAAGCTACCTGCAGGGATGTTTGGAATGAGTACATCTCCAGCTATTTTAAATATGCTCTCCCTGCTTAACTACAGTTATTCACTTTTACCCATTGTAACCCCAATCATATTGTGTACCTTGCCTAATGTCGGTAAAATGCAGAAGATGACATATGAAAGATTGGTGTTATTGTATTATTAACAGACAGAACTGTTTTTAGTACTGGACACTGAAATCTAACCTGCAGAATTAATTCCATGACCTGTTGAAGAGGACAAATGCCAAAATTGTTGACCAGTCTTAATTCAGTCCACAGAAAAAGACCACATTGTTTTCTCTTGAGGAAGAACTCTAGATTTTCACCTATAGAGGTTAAGCTGCTGCTCATTCAAGAACATAACGTCACATATTCATTCAGAAAAACAAAGTAAAAGAATTAGTGCTATTTTCAATAATGCACTTGTTCCTAAAGGTGCTTTTATAGTATGGCATGAATGTCAGACAATCGTAAACAATTGCAGACAATTGTAATTCGAATACATGCAGTTAAGCAGGATCTGTTTTCCATTGTCCGTGAAGCCCTGCCTTTTCTGAAGGAAAAACTGCATCAGATAGCACACAGTGCAAGATCAGAGTATGTAAAACAGTAACAGAATCACTAACACCAGATGTGATGCCAAATGTTCGGTAGGACTGAAACAGCTAAATCAGCACTTGCAAAGTGCTGGGGAAAGAATGACTCTGGGATGGTTTATCGGATTCTGTCCTTGCAGCTGCCACCTGCTTGCATGAACTCCCCTCCTCCAGCCTCTGACAGGCCACCAGGTTGGGCACTATTTGTTTGCAGGATTGCTTCTCTGTGGCTCCTGCAGCCGTGGGCTGCTGTTCGAGCTCTTGTCTATCAGACATCTTGTCCAATTAGGTTGCTCCATTACAAGTCTGTGATGTTATCGCCTCATACAATGTCATTACACTCTCATCTGGGGACTAAATCTCCCTCTCCTTGACTTGCATGGTTTCCTGAAGAAAGCCCCTTGGTCTAGTTGATCAATGTTAAATTTATGTTTTCTTTCCAGCATGTGTTAAAGAAAGCTCCTCTTCTCTCTTTACAGCTCTCAGCTGGCTGTGCAACGCATGGCCAGATTCTGCCCTCTGGGGTAAACTCAGCGAGCACAGGCATGGTCCAGATTACATCAGTGATCCCAACAGAAGAATCTGGGCCACTTTCACTTTCTTGGGCCATATTCAAAAGTGGAATTTTAAAAGGAGGATAGGTAGTTAGATTTGACATTACCCAATTAAAAAAAATATATCAGAAGTAGTTTCAAATACTACACCTGCCCTTGAACTGTTGCCTACCTCCACCCTCTGCCATTTTTGTGTCCTTACAATCCCTTTATCCTTCTTTGTATTATGTTTTGTGTTTCTGCTGCTGTGTGAAACAGCCTGACCATCAACGACTTGTTGCAAATCTCGGTAAGGTCTGCTTAGATCTCACAGCATCAAGAACAGCTGGACTATACTGGACCATGATACATGTACTTAAAATTAATTCCCATTCCCATCAGGAAATCCTACTACCAGTAAATTTGACTGTGAAGAATTCTTATTCTACTTAATGGTAAAGGACAGTAAAATCCCAGTTGAGCTCTCTGGACTGAAAGGTGCAATGCAAGCATGAAAAATGGCAGCTTCTCTATCCATCTTGTCAGAATTTTGCCTCTCACAAAAACAAAAGTCCTGAAAACATACAACACCCCTGACCTACAAACCCCTCATTTAAGTACACCCTCACTACCTTAAGGAATACAGGCTGCGAAAACCTCTGATAAGCTCTACAGAGGGATGTTGTCAGCAGAGGCCATTATTTCTGTAGTGATCACCATGTTCAATAATATAGGCATACATAAAGGAGAAGTACAACAGATTTTAATTGTGAAGCAGTAGGCAACTTCTGCAGACCTCTGCAGTCTGTCTCTAACTCATTGACTCCTTAACTGAGGGACCACCACCCAATTCCCAATTGTAGTCTAAGTATCATAGTATCATAGTATCTAGGGTCAGAAGGGGCCTAGAGCAGGCCATCTAGTCTGACCCCCCGCCAATGGCAGGAACGAGTGCCAGGGTCACAG